>PVKZ01001262.1:0-418091 GCA_004027375.1 Macroglossus sobrinus
CTCACCTGTGTGTTTCTCAGGCCCTCCTGTCATGGCTGCAGCCCAGACTGCATTCTCAAATTCCAGACATGCATATTCTAAATGCTTGTCAATATACGTACATTCTAAATGCTTGTCAGTAGACATGTGTATCCCAAAGAGAAGCCCCACAGTTAACCTCATCTCAAATGCTCTGAAGCTTGATTTCTTATTTCCTCCACTAAACCCTACTGTCAATCTGACTTCCAGCAATGGATTTTTTAATCTTCATCATCCTCCCCATTTAGCTATCTCTGTCCACTCCCCTGAAGCATAATACAGTGATTTTTACCTATGTCCCATTTTATTAAAAATAAAATTAAATACAGACAGTTTAAAGCCTTTGTCACAAAGTATGGGTTTACAGTTTTTCAGGAAGAAAATGTTCATTTTTAACTTTTTCTGTGTCTTCACATTTAGAACAAGCAGTTAAGATAGTGTAGGAAATGTACCCAGCCTGGTGATAAGGATGTTTTTATATGGAAAATTCTCCTTGATTTAGAAAAAAACATGTTAACACATTGCCTCTAATGAAACATTTTGTAGGCAGAAATTTCATTCAGATGAGTCTTGATATGGCAAGCGCATCCCATAATAACAAACGTGGGCTAGCTGCTGTCCTGGCAACGAGTCCAGCCTCATCTAAACAGCTGAGTCTGTGGGTGGCCTAAAAGATAAGTGTAATATTTGACCCAATAAAAAACAAAAACTAAAGGTGGAGAATGTTGGGAAAAAACCCAAAACATTCACTTTATCTATTTTCCCTTGAGAGCATACACACCTTAGAGTAAAAGACAGCCAACTATTACTGTGCAAAAAACTTCGATTGCAAACTCTCTTTCACTTATTTCTCATAATTAAAGCTGGAAAACGCCAGAAGTTATTTCTTCTATTGTTTCATTTTTTTGTTGGCAGTGTCCACTCTATTGAATAAAGATGTTGTTCCATCATGCATAATAATATTTATAGAACTGTAATCCTAAGATATCAAGGCAATGTGATTTCTCTCTCTCTCAAAAAAAAAAAAAAAAGCTTGTTATTCATAGAGGGCAGTTAGATTTGCCATGAAAAGGAGGTGACCCATTCAAATGGAGCCTCTGGCTCCAGTTGAGTGAATGCTATTGCCAGCCCTCAATATACCTAAAGATGTTGTCATCCCTGTAAAATAGCGGTCCGCAACCTTTTTGGTACCAGGGATTAATGATTCTATGAAAATCTAATGCCTGACAACAGAGGTGGAGCTGAGGTGGTGATGCTAACGCTGGGGATCGTGACAAATACAGATGAAGCTTCGCTCGCTGGCCCGCCGCTCACCTCCTGCTGTGCGGGCCAGTCCTAACAGGCATGGGCCAGCACTAGTCAGTGGTCCAGGGGCTGGGGACCCTGCTGTGAAAAACTCATATTCTACAGAAAACAAACATCAAAAAGCTACAAATGAATGATAGCTCTGAGAATGCCCATAAAATATTCGGTTAATACTAAAATGTAGGAGGTATTACAATTTGAATGTATTTATCTAACTAAAAAACAAACCCACACTATGAGATGCACAATGAAGGTGTCAAAAAAATAAACTCAAAATTGGGGCTTTTTGGACAAGCAAGAAATCTGATATAAAAACACATTGGACAAAAGTATAGCACAGTTAAATATAGTTCTCTGTGAAAGTGCTTTCTCAGTTTATTCTCTTCAGCCAATGTATATATTTTTGGGCAACGAACAAGAGGAAAACCTATAGGCTAACTTATACAGTATGGTACTTTTGGTGTATGAATTTCCCCACAGGGTCGACATTTATAATAATTTATAATAATTTATAATTCCAGTATTTTCTAGACTACACAATCACACCAGCCCCACAGACACTCAGAATAAATATAACCTGATTTATCCAGCACTATTACTAAAAATAAAAGGACCACACAGTGAGTATCTCTCACTAGCATAGGAACCACTTGAACAGGCAGTTTGCTTTCAATTCAGTTCATTCAAAGCCTTAGGAAAATTAGCAATTCTCCCTACAACACCTAGAATGCAGAGCCAACTGATAGGCAGGCATGTAGTCACTGGCTTGGAAAGATATTGTTTTTTTAAATTTTGAGCTGTGAAGTCTTTCTCCTGAGAGATAAAAGTGGTGCCACTATGGCTGAAGAAGGAGAATGGGGAAAGGTGGGGTGTTCCAGCACCTCAACTTGCTCTCTGAACCAGTCTGCAAGAACACAGAGCCACCAAAGCAAGTAAGACACATTCTGAAGCCATTTGGAGTTCCCTCTAGAAAGAGAATAGCAAGAGCTCAAATAGAGTCAGCTAAGCATGCACACAGGGAATTCTGGGAACGAGTCCATGCTGCATTGCAAATTAAGTTCAAGAACATTCAGAATGCCTATCGCTCAATATTTTGAAACACAATAACGAAGTTAATGGTCAAATCCATTCCCCCATCCCCAGGGTGACAACTCATCTTGGTTTGCCCAGGACTTTCCTAGTTTGAAAAGTCCTATGTCCCAGAAACCCCCTCTGCTCTGGAAAACTGGGACAGAACAGTTAGTTACTCTACCCTCCACATAATGCTACAAATCAGCTCCTGCGGGCAGCTGATCTCACTTTGATGCAACTCAAACCACAGAAATCAAAAACCGAGGGAGAGCCCAGGCTGAGGAATACCGACGGAAGCAGACATGACACCTGATGCAGGGGAAAGAAACCTGGTGTCTCCCACACAATCAGGACGTGCACTGGACGTGAGCACCAGCCGAAGGTGCTCTGGCCTGGGCTGGGTTCCATGCTTCTCCTTTTGGGACAGGAGAGATAGCCTAGGGACGCCCCTCGCCCTCCAGGATATGGCTCTGGAAAATTTTTTTCTTCCCTTTCTTCAGACTTCCCCCATCTAACCCAGGCAAGATAAGATAAGCCAAAACCAGCTTAGTGCCATCTTTGGCCAAGACCTGGCCTTTGGCTGATCACAATGTCATTATAATATCATTATAATCTCATCTGCATTGCAAAAACTATGGCTCTCATCATGCACCTGATACCATGACAGTTTCGGAAACACCATGTGAGGAAGAAAGAATGAGAAACTGAGCTCCCCACCTACTGAGAGGAGATGAGGCTACATCAGTATCACATTTCTGGGCTCTGTCCCCACAAAAGAACAAAAATTCATACACCAGACATCCTCTTATGACTCTGAGTTCACTGTGAGTCCCCTCTTGGGTGTGTATTTTCGCTTTAATACACCTTGCGCTTTCTTGCTTGCTTGCTGTTCATCTTGCCCTTGAATTCTTTCTCAGAGAATTAGAACCTTGTCACCAGAGCTTGGAGCAACACTTTAAGTAGAAAGAAACACTAAAATATTTAAAGATTAGCATTTCACCTCAGCAGGTAACTATCCTCTTTATAATCTTAATTATATCAGATCTCTTCTGAAAAACTTTTATCCCCCCACAATTAGATAACACTACGAAACTTCCTTCTAGTTACTGTTTAAAGGATCAGAATCATCATGAATAACAAAATGTGGGAAGTATATGAATGGACGCTGTTTTGCTGTTCACATTTTTAGAGATATTTAGCTCCCATTCTGACAACCAATAAAATGACAATCACTTCCATCAGTAGATACTGCAGCTGAACACATGTAAGGCCCACAGCCTGGTGGCAGCTCTGGCTTGATCAGCTGTGCCAACAAGGCTTCCAGACACAGGAGTGAGAACGCCCCTTTGAAAACAGAAAGCGCTCCTTTCACAATTAGACAAATCTCCACCTCCTTCCGTTCAGATAGTCTCCAAAACTCAGACTCGCTCTCCAGAAACCAGGCAGAGAAGCACACAGTTTGCCCTGTGTTTCTATCTCCTATCACCAGAGATTTCTGCTTCGGAAGCAGATCTGACAGAGAAGAATTCCTATTTGTCCTGATAACCTTGTGAAACTCTTGGCCTTGTTTTCACCTTGGAAAAAAACTCACTATGGGGCTCAGCCCCTCTTTCTTTCAAGGTAGCCACACTGACTTTCTGCAGGAATCTTTAACACCAGTAGCTGAGGTAATACTGGTCCTCCTAGTTGCTCTGTATCACCCACTCTCAGCTTGGTAGGTTCTCCATACATCAATCCCCAACTTGTCCACAGACCCCTCCTTTCTCTGTGTCCTCCAATGATGCCCCTGGGCATTGCGGGGTCCCACGGAAGACCCTCAGTGCTAGAGACTGTCAGCATCAGGTCTAGCTGGAGTGCCACCCAAAAGACAGGCATGGATTCTTGGGCGAACAATGGGGTTATTTTGTAGCCAGTAGAGATAATCGAATATCACATCTGAACCCCCATTAACAACAAAGGGGCCTAACTGGAGCTGTAGGGCAGTTCCTCATGCCACACACACACACACACACACACACACACACACGCACGCACACACGTGCACGCGCGCGCATCTGTGCTTACAGCACCGGTTAAAATGCTGTCCTGGACAGATCACACAACTTTGCTGAGCTGGGGGATTACGCCTCTGCAAAATGGTACTGGCCACCCCTACCTGAGTCTTCATCATGTTATCACGATTCTTAAAGTTTAGGCAGAAACGTTAACATGGACTAATGAAGCTACAGTCCTCTGCAAAGCCATGCAACTGGTTGTCTTCATTTTATAATACGTAAATAGAACTATGTTAGGAATTGCATAAGGGTTATCGAGTCTATAAGGATTTGTTAAATGAAAGTATGGAATCATAGCTGTCTTTAAAGATCTCCTGCTGAAGATTAGTTGTTTTTCAGCAGTGAATAAGGTTGGCTCTATCGCTCCCAAGGATGCATGCCAAAAGCGTGACCAAGCAGCTCTACAATTCGACATTCAGCTCTAATGTCATGGTCTATAGCCGGTAGCCTGCCAGCAATTCCAATCTGAGCACTGCCACTGGATGAGAAAACACACATCCAAAGAATCCTGTGACAAGGCGGTTTCACTAGCTTTCAGCAATCTCTAAACAGTCAAAACAAACACATTTCTGCAGGTGGCATCCCAACGAAGCAAAACAATCATTATCTAAAACCAGCCCCCTCTGTAGGAGGGCATCTGACGTGAAACGCTCAAGTTTCATGTCGACTTCATATTGAACAGCCTCACTTGGCTCGAAACTCAGACAGCTTTAGCAACACAGCCCACTGATAATTCCACAGCCGCCCTGCCTTTCCTCTTAATTAGACTGTTGATGGGCCTCGTGCTCAACATAATGGGCTCTTCTGAACACAGCCACGCTGCTCACTCGGAAACAGGAGCATTTAATCATCAGGCTACTCTTCTCAGGCCTACCAGTGGGAGCGTCCTGACATGCATTTATGCCAGAGCTTGTCAACAAACAGAACTACAACTTCAGTGTTAGCTCTGCTGACAGCTGGGCTCCTGTCGCCATCTTCAAAGAAATAAGGCTACCCTCTGAGGTTCCCTAAGAATCAACAGCAAGACTGAAACATATGTCCCACTTCCCTGTTGATCTTCATCAGGAAGTTACTTGGAGATCACAGAAGGAAGCGGGAAGGCGAGTGTTGGTGATAAATATCCCTTCATGTGTTGTTCAACCAAGTATCTTCCACCAGCTTCTACACCTAGTGTAGTCTTTTTTTATTTTTTGGAGTCAAAAGGAAAGTTTAATAGAAAAGGGGGAACACTCCACAGGCAAGAGAGTGGTCTCCTCTCAGAGGCAGAGAGTGAGAGGGACCGTAGCATATTCTTAAAATATTAT
The DNA here is from genome assembly GCA_004027375.1 of Macroglossus sobrinus. NCBI lineage: Eukaryota > Metazoa > Chordata > Mammalia > Chiroptera > Pteropodidae > Macroglossus > Macroglossus sobrinus. Next base: position 5,753 of record PVKZ01001262.1, read on the forward strand.
TTTAAGAAATCTATGATTTAGGGTTCCACTTGAACCTTCCCACAGCAGAAAACACATTTAGACATCCAGGCATTTCTATTTACATCCATTTTCCCTGAAATGACTTGTGGACTGGCCCCCGCTAGCTGGATTTCTCTCTTTCTTGCCTTTGCAATGAAAGGCTCAAGAGAGCAAGTGGGCATCTCGGATGGCAGGAAGCGCTCCCTCCTTTGAAGAAAAAGTATTGTCCTTGAGAAGGATCCCGAGATTCCACAAATAAACTGTGGTGTCGACATCATCTGTTTCTCCTCGTGTCATCTTAGGTATCCAGAGAATTTAACACTGGCCCAGGGAGAAAAATAAAATTCCACTGCAAGGACAGTCCACTGTGCTGGGCAGAAAGCCTCTTAGCAATGGGCCACATGTCAGTGAGGCTTAAAACAATAGCTGTGTTCCTGCCCACTTCCTCCTGTCTCCGCTGCTGAACAAAGCTCAAGTGTCACCTGTCAAGTCCTTCTCTTTTCCAATCTATGACAAGCTCCTATCCATCCCAACTGCCTTTCTTTTTCACCCTCAGAGAGTAAAAACGAGACTTTATTCTCTGTAAGGCCTCTTCTTTTCCAGATGACAAAAAAAGTTCCCAAATGATTTATAACACCCAATCCCTACACCTTAGGTATCTTTTATGGAATGCAAGAAACCCTAACTGAAACTTAAAAGCCATCACTGCAGGACCACCCAGTATGGGATCAGTTATTAGGGTGATTATCTCAGGTAATAAGGCAGAGATAGTTACACAGAATTGAAACTGTGGGCTGAGAAAAGCAATGTGGTCAGCATGTCTGATTCATTCAAAGAGCAGTTCCATATTGCTCTTTGGGTCTTTTTTCCTCTCTCTTATCAATGTTTCTCTAGCAAACATCAGAGAACACACAGTAGATAGCCAAATATCTTGCTGAGTCCTTCCACCAATATTTACTTCTTGACTCCTGTGTGTAAGGCAAGGTCTGAAGCTCAGGGACCAGTTCAGCTAAGACTCACTCACTGCCCTTGAGATGCTTAGAAAACAGCAGAGTAGGTGGCAAAAGAAAGGTTCTTTTCTCACTTCTCCAAATACAAACCAGTCTCACTCATTCTCCCTATTGTTACAAGGCACAGGCTACGACCTAATACATATCTGATTCTGGGGCTGCATTATGCATGCAGAGCACAAAGCACTTAAACGTTTAACAGTAACTGACATTCGAATATTTGACAATATTCAATTATATATGCCCTATATCTCATGAAAAAGCTGAGTTTTAGGGGCACTTTTAGAATAAGATCTCTAATCTTGTTTGAAAAAGTAAACTCTACAGAGGAAGATGCATAAACTGTGATTTAAAACTTTGGGATCTGCGATGGTTAATTGTATGTGTCAATATAACTGGGCCCCAAGGTACCCAGCTAGTTCATCAGACATTATTCTGGGTGTGTCTGCATCCAGGGTGAGGGTGTTTTCTAGGTGACATCATCATTTGAATCAGGAACTGAGTAAAGCAGAGTGCCCTCCTTAAGGTGGGGGGGCCTCATCCGATCAGTCGAAGGCCTGAATAGATCACAAAGGCGGACCCTCCTAAGCACGTGTAAGAGGGAACCCTTCCTGCCTGCTCGAGCTGGGACATCAGTTTATCCTACCGTAGGTCTTAAACTGAAATATCAGCTCTAGCTCGGTCTCGAGCCTTCCAGCTTTCAAACAACTTATATCTGTGTTATTCCTAGATCGCCAGCTTGCTCATTGCAAATCTTGGGACTTCTCAGATTCTATAACTGTGTAATAAAATTCCCTATAATACACTTACTTACTTACTTACACACACACACACACACACACACACACAGTTGGTTCTATTTCTCTGGAGAACCCTGGTAATATGAGATATATAACTTCTATTTCTTAAAAAAAATAAAGTTTTCACCTAGACTTGGCAAGAAAACAAAAACCTCAAGGTTCTCCATGGGATGACTTTCCAGTCTTCAACTCATCCTTGTCCACACTAATCTGCATAAGCTCTTGTCACTTGGAGTTATTGTTACACTTCATTAGCCAGGTGGCCTTAGGCATGTTATAAATGTCTGTGGCTGTTTTTCCTGTTATATATAGTTATTGGATAGCCATTTATTAGGGTAGCTTAATAAAAGGCACTTCTGGAATGAGTATTTCTTTTTAACATCCAATTTAGAAGAACCTGAGGAGGTTAAGAAAAAATAGGGAAATAATGCAGCCAGAAGTTAGGAGACAAGAGGACCAACAAATGCAAAAATAACTATGAGCCCTTTGCCATGCTTTTCTTCTGAGAAAAGTTTTTTTAAAAAATGATTACAATAAGTCCTCACTTAACGCCAATGATAGGTTCTGTGAGTTTATGTGAAACAATAGATAATAAAACCAATTTTACCATAAGCTTGATACAAACTAGAGTTTAGTTCTGATGCATCTCATCAATGTTATAATAAAATAAAAGTCACGTTATTTGAGAACCTGCTGTAATTATTCACATTTTACAAGTGCATTTTACAAGTGGCCATAGAGATTAGGACACTGGGTTCTATTATAAGAAGCCCCTATGTTCATGGGTACCAGTGTAATTCAGAGAGAGAAATGCAGTGCATCAGTGTGGAAATAAATAACCAGGGTGGATCTGCTCTGTGCTAGATGCACAGAAGATAGAGAACCTGCGTTACCTGGTTTAATTCTCATATCTTGGGGAATGGACACTATTCTCATGTAATAGATGAAGAAATGAGACCAGAGCTTACTTAATTGGACTCAGGATCACATAGTAAGTGGTAAACCATGATTCAAACACAGGTCAGCTAGAGTCTAGTCTATGATGACTGTGAAGAAATCTACTAGTGTCATCCAAAGTGTGCTCAGCGGGATCTGGATGAAAACCAGAAAGGTCCGTGGCCAAATACATTCAGAGCAAAGCTGAATGAAATAAAGGTTAACCAGGTTATCTTCATTTCAGGTCCTTTCAATGACTTCGATATGCAAATGTACACTTTTGCATATTGTGATTCCACAGTGTGAAACAGTGTGTGATACCTGTCGAATCACAGAAGTTGTGGATGTGTTTGAGCATGCATGTGTGTGTGTGCCATCTGTCATGGTCTACCATTCCACGGGATACAGAGTTTGCTAACCCCACACTCACTTCATATCGCTTCCCCCATGGCACCGAGGTCACGTTTAAAACCAAGATTTACTGTTTTCATCCTTTTCTCTATTCATTAATATCCACCCCCTCCCCCCCCCACACACACACACTTTTTGACACCATTGCTATCCATTCATTCACTCAACAAATGCAAGACGTTATGTCAGGGACAAAGGAAATGAAGGAGCCATGAACATCGGCTGATATTTATGCAACACAACCAAGAACTTATTTGAGGACACTGTTTCTGAGGAGAAAGACCAGGGAAATAAAAGAAGTAATTGTGTGGACGGTCACGATGGACAGAGCCCAGGTTTTTCTGGCTGGATTCGACATCGTTATCCCTTTGAGAGAACAAAAGACAAAGCTCAGAACCTGTGTTTAAATTAAACCGAAGAAAGTTGATAACTTGCTCTGTTCTCCATTCAGTAGAACTCACCTCATTCTAAAAGAGTAGGGGGAGTTAATTGTGATTTTGAACCTGGCCTTCGTCCAGTTGTCCAGACCACCCTATTACTCCTTAACCGCAGTCAATTATATGAGCTCCACAATTCCTTTGATTCCTTTCCAATCCAAATTCCCCCTTTCTGGGGTGACTTCTGACGGTCTAGCCAGTGTATTATCTAATGGTGTATGGAATTCGAAATGGTATTTCCATACGAGGCCGTCCACATTCCTTTTCCAGGTTCTATTCTGAAAAACATATGCTATTATTTAGCACAGGAGACTGAAGAAGGGGCAAGGTTGGGGAAATAACGGGAAAGAAGAACCAAGAGAATTCAAACGCAAGGCGCCTCACACTCCTTAGCAACGAAGCCTATAGTCCCCAAACGACAATTTTTATACATAATAACAAGATAACATAAATTGGTTTATCGTATCCAGTATCTTAGGCTATATTATTCTTTTACCCTTTTCAATGTAATTGGTCAGTAAAGTATGGCTGCTGAAATCAAGAACTTTCTATGGTTCTGGTACCGCTCCTAGGACTCAGGCGGTGACAATATTCTTTTGTTCGCCTAAAATAACAAACCACTCAGGAGTTAGGATGACAGGTACCAGGGAGCGAGAGAGCCTGCCTGCTCCTGCTCATCCGGTGGAGATGTACACTATTCTGTCACTGCAGGGAGAGTGTGTGTGGGGTCACACAGTGTTTACATGAAGGGGTCCCCACAGCGCTTTAGCTCCCGGCCAGGTCTGACAATGGGAAGCTTGACGCAGGAAGCTACCATCACCGGTGGCCGCTTCAGTACTTACTACCACCCTCCCCGCTTCATCCCTCTTGCTCACAGATGTAGCCTTTTCTAAGGGAAGACATTTTGAGGAAGAGTTTGACCTGGAGCTAATGTTAAAAAAATTATATCCACGAGTCAATAAAAATTTCAAAAGGACTTGAGAAGAAGTTCGAAATCTAAAAGCTGATCCGATATTTTGCCGGAAATATATCTATTATCAGAACGTAAGACTTCAAAGAACCTTCCACGAAGGGAGAATAAAATAAAGTAACACTTCTGACAGAATCACTGACATAAAAGTTGTTGCCTAGAATTAAACAGCTTAGGCCTAAAAAGTGAGGAAACAACAGAAATAAAAGTAGGAACATCTATGCTAGATAGTGCCTGGCAGGTCAAACTCTTGTTGTACGAGTGGATAGCAGACAGGAGGGGTTTAAAATGCAAGTGCTCCAGAGGTGAGGGCCCTCGATATGAGATGAGAGGAAAAGCAGGCAGATATGAGACGGTTAAATTAGCAAGACCAGAAAAATTACATTCCAGAATGGAAGACGAGATGTTCCTTTGCAGGATATCAACAGAGAACAGGAAGTGAAAGGGGACACCTGGCTTCAGGGCTACTGACTAAAGCAGTTATTTTTATCACTTGGAAGATGCCGCTGCTGAAAGCATCATTTTCCACTCATGTATGTGATATGCATACAGCCTTCCCTGATGCGATCTGAGGCTTCAGATAATAACCCCTTCTAAAGGCTGACAGCTGCTTGCAGGTCACTAAGGCACACCAAGTGTCCAAAAAGGCAGCTTTAAATACCGTGCTAAGGACCTGGATTTTTGGAGTGAATTCACAAACGTGGGAATTTATTATTCCATGATATCTTTCAGGAATTCAAATTGCTTGTAAGAGGAGGCCATTTGTTTTTTTATTATTATGGCATCTAGTTTTGGGGCAAAATGATGCTCTACTTCAACTCTTAAAGATTTCCAGGAGTCTCATGTATCACTGAATGTTATAGATTGTCGGAGACAGAACAGCTATGCCCAAAGATGAAATTACTGGTGCTCGAGGGAGACCAGAAAATGTAGTTATCCTCTGTGATCGCTGAACTTCAAAGATGTGGTGCTAGGTCTTCACGGTAGAAAGGACACCTTATTGCGATGCTTTCATTGGCACCATTAAGCACTGCCCGAAGGGAGATCAAATGGTGCAAAGCCTTGTTTTTTGTTTTTTTTTTGTTTTTTTTTAAAATAAAACAAAAATAATGTAATATTTTCCTGGGACATTTACCAATTAGTTATGCACAAAAAATTTTAATAAGAGATTAAATCAACCAAAATCTGAAGACAACTTGTTCCTCTGTTTTAACTCTAGCGTCAGTGGTGGGATCACTGGTACCACAGAGATTAATCCCACATGTCCAGTTTCCCCGGGACTCTATCTCTGACCATTTTCTCCCCTTGCTTTACTCTCTCCTGGGGTGACCTCTTTCCCATTTAGATGCCGAAGACTGCCAAACGGGTTCCGAATGGGTTCTTCCAGGCTAAGGTCTCGGCTGAGCCTCAGAGCGATATTTCCAGCTGCCTGATGACTGCTCCACGGGCTCCACAAAGAGGACGAGTCCAGACAGAACTGTGTCCCCTAGTCAAACTCTACCTCACCCCGCCTGCCCCACGTCCTGGAATGACATCACCGCTCATCCAACTGGATGTTGGAATTCTACATGTAAGACGTCTCTCTAATCATAAATGTTTCCTCTTTTATTTATTTAATCTAATTTTATAAACACTTACATAGCATTGAGTGTGTGCCAATAACTGTTCTAAGAACCTTAGAAGACCTTCATCATCTTTTGCCATCATTATCACCAATAGCCTTACCAGTCTCCTTCACCACCCATCTGTTCACCAGTGGCAGTCATAGTAGCTTTGCCTAAAAGTACCTATGACATCGTAGGTACTGCAGGACTCTAAACTTCTGCCACTCCCCATTTTCTGTACTACTTAGCATTGCCCATTGTGACCTTTATTACCTGCCTGTCACCTGTTCTTCCCGCTGCTGTTCTCTTCACACTCCCCACGAAGACCCTGTTGTAGCCACAGCAAACCAGGCACCTGCCCCTGCCTGCTCTTCCCTCTGCCCGTGAGGCCCTTCTTCACTTGGAAACCCCACCATCCTGCAAGTCTCCACCAGGTATCAGGAAGTCTCCTCACAGAAGCATTTCCAAGCCTCTAAGAAGAGCCACCTAGAGGACTCCTAGGCAAATAATGACACTCCAGGTGGATCTAAAACAAAACTCCAAGTGAAAACAGACAAAGCAGTTGGTTCAAAAGAATAAGGGACAGTTGCAAGGTTTTTCTTAACCATATGGTCAAGCCAAAAAAAAAGAGAGAGAGAGAGGGAGAGAGAGAGAGAACCTAATATAAATTCGCAAATGATGAAGCAATGACAAACTGGAATACTTTTCCATGCAAAAAGAAAATGTGAGGGAATGACACAGCTGTAGTCATAGAAGCAGCTGTTGAGACAGCCAACGCGGGTAAGAGAGGCATGGAAATCGGAGAAGGATGAATTACGATAATTTACTTATATTTGGTCTGCGTACTCTCTATTTTATACTTCTAAACCTGTCAGCATCATTTCTGGTTCTACCCATTTTCAGCAAGTTTCATACAGCATTTTTTCCCCAGTTGCCTTTCTTTCCTCTGCTTTTATAGATGATGATGAAAAAGAATATGGAGATGCAAGCGAAACTGCTGGCCACTTTCAGAAAACCCCATGTACACTAATCTGGATCCATTAACTCAAATGCAAGTGTGTTGGGTGTTTGATAAGAACAAACTTCTGCCGATTCATTGTAGAACATGAAGATGACCAGGACATAACCTTGAATTCGAGGACTTGCAGGTGTGGAATGAGGGCTCACAGCCAGCCTTGGATGCCCAAATGACACCTCGAATTTCACATGTCCAAAACCCACTTTGAGTTTGTCCCTCACACTGGATCCTTCCTCAGACCTCCCCATCTTGGTCAATGGCAACATGAATCTTCATCTGCTGTGGTCACAAACTTTGTTTATAACCATCCTTGACTCCCCTGTTTCTCTCACAGGCCCCCATGGCGAGAACAGCAGCAAATCCTGTCACCTCTCAGATCCGAAACGGGATCTGACTACTCTCACCCCTCAGGCCACCGGGCTGAGCTGGTCATGGCCCCTGCTGCCAATCACTAGATGATCCAGAAGCCTCCTTAGGTGTTCCTTCATACAGGTTGGACACATTTCACTACAGACTGCTCTATACAGCAACCCAAGTTGTTCTTTTATAAAAAGTATGCAGGTCTTCAAAACCCTCCAATGACTTACTTCCCTTGTTACTCAAATACAAACTCAAGTTTTTGCCAAGGTTTACTAGCATGACCTGACCTTGCCTGGGGTTGTCCCCAGAGCCACTTCCAAAGGGATCCCTCAGTCCACTCCAGACACACTTCCCATCTGCACCCTGTTCTTCAGATGCCCCAGGGGAAGTTACGCCTCCAGGCCTTTGCTGGCTCCTCTGCAGGCTCTTCCTTAAATAAAATCCTCACCTTTACATCCTCCCCTCACTTCTCCCTGGTCTTCGTTCAGATCGTCCTTCCTTCCATTTGAAAGGCTTTCTCTACAAACTGCACCTCGCATCTCTCCATTTCCCTTATCCAGTCATATTTTTCTTTGTAGCCCTCACGCCACATGCTATTTCTTCTCTTTGTTTATTGCCTGCTTCTCTTCACTGAAATGTTAGCGCTGTACAGGCAGCACTTTGTTGTGTTCACGACTGTCTGTGTACACCTTGGCAGTGGTATCTAATATGACCTTATGAAATATAGGCTAAATAAATGAAAGCATTTAAGAGAAATATGTACAGAACAATCATAATGCCAGATCAAAGGTCGTTCATGTAGATGGGACTCATTGCTTAAAACGAAAAAAAAAAAAAAAAAGACTTCCCTGAAAGTTTCTTTTAAACAGTGAGCTTCTCATAGGATTCCATTTTAAAAAATAGATTCACATGCAACTTTACATGGAGCTAGTGCACAAGTGACATCTATCTAATTACTCATGCGGAACACACTGTGCAGTGAGTGACTGTGACAGGCAGTCACAGTACTGGGCGCATGTGGGGTGGAAAGCTCAAGTAGCCAATCATTACCTGCCTTCCAGAAGTCTATACTGGATTATCCTGAGGAAGATAAAGCATCAATATAAATGACTGAATGTGGAACTTCTGCAGGCCTGTTTTGCAAGCAAAAGTCTTTGGAATTCAGAAAACGGCCAATCACTACCAGGGGGGCGATCAGGAAGTGGCTCTATCTTAGCCAGTGAAGAGGGCTGGGCTTTGGAGCAAGGTGGGAAGAGAAGATGTAGCACTATTTGAAGAATAGAAGCAGAAAGGTGCCTATAGCACTGAAGGCTAAGCTGGGCATGAGACTGATATGGTGAAGACTGAAATTAAATTTCAGTGCTCCAGATACTGACTACATTGGTTTGAAGTCAATATGCTTTAAAATCAATTAATAATTTTTTAAAAACTAGAGATATGAAAGATTAATACTCTTAATATTAAATGCTTCAGAGAACGTTCTAGTCATTTTTTAAAGACTTTTTCTTTTGGGGTTCTTAACACTTCATTATTGATCGCATTATGAAGATTTCATTGCTGCAAAAATAATGACCTGGGTCCAACTTTAAATCACCAGGACAAGAAGGAAATGTCAGAGCAGAGGGCATTACCTGCCCAGATGCACTGAATTTTACGAGATGCCAAAGCTTGGAGGCAGCCTTAAAAAGGTAGATGCCACCCCAAATGCATGCGATAGACTAAAAGACTCACCCATGAAATGCTAAGAAAAAAAAGCCTTTATAATAGGACAGGAGAGGGACAGATTTATCCCACACTTAATTAAAGACCATCTTGTCAAAGAACAGAAGAAACCTCTGTGAACATGGTGTGACAACTGAATTATGGGGTAGAGATGAGGAAAAAGGGAAGAGACAGGAAGGTCGGAATAGATTCCAGTGGCCACAAGGTCACTTTTCTAATGAGGAACATTTAACTTTCAAAAGAAATCAGAACTAATTCTCCCAAGAGTGAACTGAGTAAGCAGTGATCTTTTTGCACTACAAGACAGAGATTCCTTCTTTTTATCATTTAAAAAAAGCTGTCAAGCGAAATACCTAAGTCATTGTCTTACAAAGATTTTCCAGGAATGCCCCCAGATGTCCCAGGGTAGAAGGTGAATAGGCAGCCGAGCATGTCATTTGCATAACCTTAGCATCAGAACTGGGGTAAAGGGTTGGTGCCGCTCCCCCATGGTTCAAGTGACACCATTCTTAAAAGGATTTGAAATACTTTGAAGTCCATCCTTCTTCTATCTGAAATTAAACATACTTCTAAAGAATCTGTAGGAAAAATTGTTGTTGGATTCAAAGCTTGCACTCGCATAAAGAAAAGGAAAACAGAAATGGCTTGGTTGGGGAGGACCGTGGAGAGGGAGAGGAAGGGGGACACAATTCCAGTAAATCTCATAAGGAGCTGACAGTGGGAACCAGAGAGAAAGCTCTCGGGCTGCAGAACACAGCTCAGGCGCCCAGGGGGTTCTGGCATGGTTAAGGCTGACCAGACAGCACCAGGGAAAACACAGGTTCTCATCTCGCCTTGCTTCATAAAACTAAAGTGACTATTTAAGAAAAAAAAAAAAAAAACACACAACTAACATATGCCTAAAAACACTTCAGTTGCCAGGAGAAAGTCACAGGTTTGCTTGAGGGCTTGTAGTGGATTATGGTGTTTGGTGTAATTTGATGGAAGGGTCCCCTGCGGGCAAAACGAGACTTGCTGATTTTAGACAGTGGTTCAAATCAGGATTTTTACCGGAAGTTATCTGTCAGTGTCATAATAACCTAAAATACCTGAATTTTGGATCCTCGACCCAAACCAGCCCCAAGGAATACTTTGAGGTCCAAGTTTCCAGAGAAACTTGGTCCATTTCTCTGGAAGCTAGTATATAGCTTCTTTATTTTCCATTTTCAAAGAGTCATATAATATTAGGTTATCATATATATTATCATATGTTATTGACAATTTGTAACATGTTTGCACATCTGTGACAAGTGTTTTAAGGTCATTATTGCTAATATTCACTCTGATCCTACAAGGATCCCCAAAAGTCAGAGGTCAGGAGGGTGACCAAGTAGTAAGTGGCAGGGTAGATAAAGCATGGCACTCAAGGGTGGTTGGTTACCCCAAATTCTGTCCTTTATGCCCAGGACATGCAGCCCCTCTGCAGCATCCCCAAGCCGAGCTTCTCTCTCAGCTTCTCCCACACGGGACGTGCCTCCTCCCATTCGTACACTCTCAGCCTGTTACTCTCCATCTTTGACATGAACTAATGAGGCCATCTGTGCCAGAGAGACTCTCATGCCCATCAGTCCAACTCTTCTTTTTATATTCTGAAACATAATTAATAAAAACTTGCCTAGTCACATACATTAAAAAATAATAATAATAAGCAATATCCTCACTACTATCCAAAGGAGAAATGAGTCTATGGCTATGTAACCCTGAACGGGCCCGATCTCATCTGATCTCATCTGATCTCAGAAGCAGGGTTGGGCCTGGTTGGTACTTGGATGGGAGACCACCTAGGAAGACCAGGTGCTGTAGGCATTCAAAGAAATAAATAAATAAGAAAGAAAGGAAGGAAGGGAGGGGGTGGAGGGGAGGGAGTGGGGGGGAGAGAGAGAGAGAGAAAGAGAGAGAGAGAAAGAAAGAAAGAAAAGAAGAGAAAAGAGAAAGAAAGAAAGAAAGAAAGAAAGAAAGAAAGAAAGAAAGAAAGAAAGAAAGAAAGAAAGAAAGAAAGAAAGAAAGAAAGAAAGAAAGAAAGGAATGAAAGACAAGTTTATCACAAATAAGATGCACTTCATTAAGTAAAGGCTCAGGTGTTACCTACACCGGGAAGATGTAACTGGGATCAGTGTGAATTCAACAGCTGCATACGCAGCAGACTGATAGGAACAATGACGCTATTTTTCTGAAATAAGAATATAGTAAAGTTCTAAACAAAACAAAGAACAACATCCTCTCAGCCACTGTGGTGGCTGCATTCCTGGAAAATCCAGTATGCATTTAAAATGCTGTGTGTGTGTGCGTGTGTCTGTGTGTGTATTCTAGTAATATAAACATTTTTTCACCCAAAAAATGTCTGGCCAGATGTTCTCAAGTCATGGCCTCATATGGGACAACTCTTCCCAGTGTGAGACAATCCTACACATTGTAGGGCATCTAGCATCTTTGGTCTGTGCGCATAAAAAATGTCAACTCTCAATTATTGTGACAAGCAAGGATGGCCTAACAAGTCTCAACAGTAGTCCACGATAGGTGGTACTATTCTCTGCTATAAGCTGTAGGCGATACTTCTTCTGACTTTACTTGTTTCTCCCAACTCTTCTTTTATTCCCAGACAGCTAAGAATACTTTAATAACAAATTCTTTAGTACTTAAAAAACCCCAGCACATTGTATTGTCATTGTCTTCTGGCTATTAGCAAGTATGTGTGAATCGGATCAATCAGCTTTTGAGGCAGTGACGAGAACATCCTCCTCGCCTTCAGATGCCATTTATTTGTCTGAAGAACATAGCTGCTAAGATGACAAAACGATACATGCCATACAAGTGCTTATGTTCAGAAGCTAGCAATTGTTTTTGCACATAATCTATATTTAGACCCAATTAGCAAGCTTTCTCTCTATACTTCATTTAAAGCTAATGCTGCGTGTAAAGGGATAAAAAAAAAAAATGAGGGGGGGAGAGAAAAACCCAAAGCCCCCCCAGAAATGAACAACAAAGGTGACCTGAAGGTACCAAATCAAAGATTTTAAGGGGAGAAAAGGGTCTTAATTATTTAAGACTGAAAATGGTCACAGAAAAGTGATGTATGCTTTACAATTTGTATTTTCCATGTCTGATTATGAGATAATCATCCCAGAAGTCAACGAGAATCTCAGCTTTTAATGTTATTCATTCCTTATTGATTCAACAGATATCCTTACTTCCCATGAGGTTCCATTCATGTAACATAGCAGGGCTTCTCAAGTAATCACTTGGGGGGCCTTATTAAAATGTGGGTTCTGAATCATCAGATTTAGGATGGGGATTCAGATTTTGGATTTCTAACAAACTCCCAGAGGATACTGATTCTGTTTGTCAGCAGACCATATTCTGAGTAACAAGGCACTTTAGAAATTTTAATTATTAATTACACATGAACCCTACCTTCAAAGAACTTATAATTTAGATAAGAAGAGCGATATCTTCCCAAATAAACAGAAGAGCTTCATGCTATAAGAGAAGTAGAACAGAAAGTACTGTTCAAGGTCAAAGAATGACTCTGGTGTTTGGATATCTGGGAAGATATGATGAAGAAGGTGACATTTAGGCTGGTTTCTCAGTGATCATAGGATTGGGCATGTGGCCCCAGGAAGGGAGAGTTGGGAGAATTTGCCTGGCTGAGGGGCCAGTGTCAACTAAAGGACAGCATTAAAAAGCGTGACATCCTCAGGTGAAGAAGGAGAAGTCCCATTTGGGGGTTCTGACTACAAGAGGAGTGAATGAAATTCTGGGAGATGGGACTAGGAAGCTGGCCTGGGAGAAGCTGGGACATCCAATGGGGAATCTACAACGCAGCTAAGGCAGCTATCAGCAGAGCAGCGGGAGAGACAGACAGAAGGGGAGGAGGAAGAGACACAGAGCCTGATACACCAATGAAGAGGACACTGAAATGGTCCAGGAGAGAGACAAAGAAGTCCTGAAAAAGAGGTAGTCATAAACCTTTAATAATTAATTTAAAAAATGCTAAGCCACTTATGCCTGAATTTTCTATATTGGGTTTCACTTTGAATAATGACCTACTTCCCCATGATTTGACAAGCAAAGCTACAAGTATTTCTTAAAAGGGTTTGGTAAAACTGATACATTAATGAAAAGTTATAGCATGGTACTCTTGGAGCACTCACACACTCCTGGGTTATATTGAAAATAGTTAAGAAATGCTGTATTTTTTTTTTTTTTAGAAATAAGATGTAATTTCACTGTGAATGAATAATGTCCCACCTAACACAAAACACTAGGACATTTTTCATTCTCAGGCGAGGTGGTCTTAGTGTCATCAACACATTTCCTGTTACCCCAATGCCCGGGTCTGTGTCATTTTAGGTCACCACGGAAAGATGTGTATCTCTAGAGAAAAGCATCTGGCTTTGAAAAAGAGTGAGGGAGGCTGCCTCCAAAACAGTAGTTTAATAGTGTGGGAAAATGCAAGGTGTTGCAAGGAGGAAAATAGCTACGATTTTAAATTCTCATTTCCCACATTATCAGGCTGGGTCTGTGTGATTCGATATCCTGGTAATGTGGACAATGTTCAAATTGTCTTTAATTTTTGGGTCTTCACGTTTCAAATCACTAACACCCCTTCCCCATCGCAGCAGGAGCCCATGGAAGCCCCTGAGGTACGCAAGCGCTGGAGAGAACAGAGCTCTTACAGTTGCCATGCTCCTTTCTAAATCCTAATTAAGTAAAAATTCTTCTCAGGAATAATTTCGCTCTGAAGCCGTTTGTCCCATTGTACAGCGCAGCAGAACCGGGCTCCGTTAGGGAAACAGAGGCGCCGACTACATTTTTGTTTACTAAATACATATGCAGTAGCCTGTTTTTTCTCCCGGGTGATTTCACACAAATGCCATAACTCGCCTAAGGGAACAGCGCGCAGGCACCGCAAACGACACGCCCCTCGACCAATTGGGAACGTGCCACGTCAGGTGTGGGTCTCTATGTCATTGATATAAGAAAGCTGGAGTCATGAGGTGATGGACTATTAAAAGAAGTACATATCTGAGCAGGCAATTCAATTAAAAACTGAACTGAAGGGCAGCGGGGGAGGGAAAGAGTGACATGTATGTGAAATAGAAGAAGAAAATTGCCTGAACCGAGCTGGCAAAGGCGGGGCCCCACGGGGACTACAGCAAGGACAGCTGCGGGGAACTCTCCATGTCAGGGTGCCAGCAACGCTGACAATGCAGACCCTGCATGGGTCTCTGTGCCCGGGTGTTAGTTTCATCAACATGCAGCCAGGACCGACAAACCCCACGTCAGCTCTGGCAGAGGAACTGCCAGTAGAGGGACGCTGTTCACTGAAGACGCGGTTATGGATGATGCAGCCTTCCTGCAGAACAGACAACAGGGGGCTGCCGGGGTTGAAACACACACAAGGCATCCGGGACCCCTCAGACCCATGGCACATGCTCGGAGTGGAGAACGACGTGGAAGCTTTGATGATGGTGACAGCTGCCCAGCCCAGCCCATGTCTCGTTGCAAGTTAGAGGAAAGTCCCTGAGTATAATTGGTGTTTCCTGGGTGTAGAATGAAAGATGCAAAATGCCAGGTGCTTTCCTCTGATGAGGAGGAGAGAAGGGAGGAGAAAGGGTGGATGGGGCAGGCAGTGAAGTTCAGGGGCAGCCAAGGTGAAACAGAGCTCGGTTAGGTATCGCCATTGAAGACTTCCTGAGCATCCACTTAAGTGCATTTCAACACACAGCTTGCAGCAAGTAAAAGTGAGATTTCTGGTTCATGAGATGATGCAACAAAAAGTCCTACATGTCTCATTATTTTCAGAGACGACCTAAATAAGAATACTCTGGACCACTTATTTTTTTAACCATAAGAAGTGTTCTGTATCTCCACCTACCATAAAGAACTTTCAAAAGTGTCTGCATTAGGCAGTGTCTCACACGCAGGCTGCCAAGTGTTGAACTTGACTCAGACTTCCATCTCTTGGAATAAACCCCCCTCAGCCACAACCTGATCATTTTTCTTTATCAAGGAAGCAGAACAGTGCAATGGATTTCCCCATTTAGGGAGTGAGCACATTAGCTACAAGTCAGATTCCAGCAGATATGAAGTGCACCATAAATAGTCGGGGGCAGATTCTGCCAGGATCTTTAGAAGGTAATAGAATACTTTTAACTCCAGTGGAATGTGAGAACACCCACTGCCTCCCTGCTCTTCTGCCTAACCTGTTTGCAGTTACACAGAATGAACCTCTTTCACTTCTGGAGAGTGAGGCAAGTGGACTTCCTTTATAGCCCAAACCACGGGGTCTTCAGGAAAGTCTGCGTGACCAACCCGAGCTGCTAGGACACAGGGACAGGGACAGGGTATTTAGATAGGCCAAGTTTGTGACTTGAAGAATACTGAGCTCCTGATTATTTGGTCCCAATCGGTCCAGTTCAGTTCCTGGGCCCATCTTCTGGAGTTTTCTGTAAGTTAAACAACTTCCACAGCAAACTGTTGCAACAACTCAGCTCTAACTCCAAACTACATCAATTTATGTTTTCGGGATCTCTTTCTTTTATAGTGTCATAATAATCCCCAACAATTCTGCATTGTTTTGATTGTTTTATTTTTTCACTCATGTCTCCTTTAATTCTCCAGCGAGCCTGTCCTGATTAGAAAAGAGCCAGAGAACTCACCCAAGCATCTCCGTTAGAGACCTGGACCAGGTGTTTCAAGTATTATTGAATTTTTAAGCCCCTAAACAAAGACCTTTCAATGCTGTTTCATCTGATTGCAGGGTATAGACTCCCTATGCACGCTGCGGAGGTAGGAACCACACATAGCTGTGTTTTATCTAAAGCTCTGTGTACATAATGGCAGGATTTAGTAGATGAACTTAAAGCCTTCAAAGTCTTAGACTTCTGGGATTTGTTGTATTTAAATAATAGATCTTGATTTGAAAAATCCACAAGGAAAACACAATCCTTAGTAGGATTCTTTATCAAACTGCAGTAGAAAAGCACATGAAATGGCTACTACTGTTTGCCAACTCTGCGGCAGCACACGGAAATAAAAGTTGCTGTCTGACAAGAAGCATACTTCTGATAAAAGCTCATGGATGGCAGGAACATAAGTCGCTGTCCCCACAGACAGTCTTAGACATATTCCCACATGCCAAGGGGGCAGGAGAGGAGAAACAGAATGGCTGGTCAAAGTTTTCTATGATCAGTGCTGGTGGGGATGTCCCACAGGATCAGGCTCTGGGCCAGCCGTGGGTAAATGGTAAGAAGAGGTAGCCTAGGTCTCCTTGTCCACCAGACAAGCTCAGGGGGCCGAGCCTTCTATTACAACAAGTACTAAGGTCAGTGTGGTCATAGTGAGGAGGGGCGTCGTGAAACAACACGAAACAGAACAGCCTACATAGTTGGTGGATAGAAAACGAGCTTCGAAAAGAGAGGACAATGTGCTATCCCTACTTGATAAATTTTAGTCCTCCCCAAATAAAACACATTAGAGAGATATCTGATCATATTATGCTTCATTAAAGCCTTCTTCTTGTTGGATTACTATGGGAAGGTGAAACTCAGAGGAGAAAGAACTACTGCTTTGTTTTTTTAGAAAACAGTTTTCAGGATACTTTTAGAATTCGAATAGATTTCTACTTTTGGGCACTTCTAACTTTTTTCCAAATCTCCCAGATCTAGTGTGAAAAATTGTGATTAGAAATCAGATTTTAAGAATTACTTTAAATATTTCTTCATACAAATAAGATACTTTCTTCTATAGAGGAGCACACTCTAGTTATATTAATATTTCCTGCTATTCAGATAACGACTCCATTGTTCACTGATAATTTGGAACCCTACTCCCATGCCCTCTTCACTCTTATTTTTGTCACCAGTCTTGGGCAGCTTCAGTGCCCTTAGGACAAGCCCTTCATATTTTTGCCTCAGTTCCTTTGGCCTTACCTTAGAGCGTCTTTGCCTGCACAGCACCCACACCGAGGGCCATCCCTGGGAGCTTAGTATCACCCGCAACCAGTGCTTCATGTCTGAGATCTTCAGCTCTAATTCTGTCACCCTCACTTCTGCTCACAACCTTTCGGTTCTCATCAACTCCTACTGTGTCCACATCTTCAGTCCCTCACTGTTACATATCTATTCCTAAACAGTGCATGTCATCATCTATCAATCATCTATCACTTCCCCACACTTCTCAAAACCTTCAGCTCCTTTATCCTCCACTTATCCTGTCTCACTCACAGCCACACAGCCAAACTTCAATCTTCTGTCAGTCCCAGTATCACCGACCTTCTCTGTTCACTGGAAAATATTCCTCCGCCATGCTGCCTGGTGCCACGACCCACCCATGGGCTCTAACTTTGGCTGGGCTCTCACAAGGCCTTAGCGATAATCCTTCTCAACACTTCCCCCTCTGTCCCAGAGAAACACACCTTCAAACCCTCTCCATTCTCTCCAGGCTTTCTCCTTGCCAGCCTCTTCTACCATTACCAGCATGAGATTTTCATTGGAAAAACTGAAGGCAGGCCACAAGCCTTCCCCAACTTCCTACACTGCCACAGGCAATCTCATCTACATTCAGCCCCAATCTTCAGGGACAGTGGGGGATGTCGGGGCAGGGTGAGGAGATCTTTCTGTACCTCCTTCTCTTCTTTCTCATTTGGAAAGCAAATCCACCCACCTACTTTCTCCACGCCTTCAGGCTCTCTCTGCTCAGGTTTCCTCAGGGATCACAGGCTTCTCATAATCTTTTGTGGTTAACCCTTCCCTTTCATGGTAAGGCTTCCAGAAAGAGCATCTATCTATACCCCCAATTCCCAACCTTACTGACCTTTCAATCAATTTCTGACCCAATCACCCTGTCCTCAACTGAAATGGCCTCTTGGCAACTTGATCCAACAGTGATGGCAATATCTTTTATGCTTTATTATTATTATTTTATTTATAATATTGGACTGAGTCTTGTTTTTGGACAAGGCAGATAAAAGCCAATAGAGAGAAAGAGGGAGAGAGTATAGGAAAAAGCACACGGGCATTGTAAGGGTTTAAAATGTGGCAACTACATAAGAGTTAATAACAACTAAAGCAGCTTTTCAAAAGCTACAGCTCAAACCCTTCTCACTGGACTTCCCTAAGATGCAGATATGATGACATCACTTCCCTAATTATAATCTTCCAGTTGCTTCCCATTGTCCATAAGATGAAGTCCAGACTCTTAACGGAACATTCCAGGTACTTCATTGATCTGTCCCAGCTCCCTGGCTTCCCAGCATCCCTGCCCTCCGCCCACCCACATTCACACATGCTGTGCTGCAGGCTCATTAAACTATTTGCAGGCCACTTCTTAGACACACCATGACCTCTTCCCTTCCAACGGACTCTTTTGTGTCTGGCAATCTCTGATGCACTTTTCCAGAATCAGCTTCAGAGTCAACTTCTCCGAGCCAGCTTCCCTGATTGAGATTTGCTCTCATGTCCTTGGCTCCCTCCAGGGTTAGGTGCCCCACCCCTCAGGTCACGTTGCTTGTTCCGTCCCTTGCATCGGCATCTACATCCTAGAGCAACCCTGTGCGTTCTCTTCTACTAGACCAGAAAGCATTGGCTTAGCATTTTCCATACTTGCAGTTACATTGCCTGGCATGTGTTTGCTGTCCAATATCCATTTGTTGAAGAAATGGCAAATAGAAGACTCAGAGGAAATGCTCCATGGTGCAGCTGCCTTTATGGACTACAGTGAATAGAAGATAAAGTCAAATGGAGACCTAGCCATGGGAGCTTAAACCTATCAAAACTGCGTCTCAGTTTACAAATCTGTAAAACAGAAAAATAACCAATAATATACTTTGACGTTTTTAAATTAAAATAATACACAGAAAGATCATAATATATGTAGTCCAACGTCCTTCACAATATCTTTCAGGTAAATAAATCATTTGGCAAATGAGAATTAGAGGAACATTAGGGAGCAGGCTCCCAAGAAGCATGTCAACTATACTATTAAAAAATCTTGTAGAACTTTTCAGATGCAAATAAATTTCAAATGCTGGCTGAATTGCAGCTGGCAGGAATATATTCTGCCAACTCAGTTTCTTCTCCAAGCTTTTAGGACTGACCTGAGGTGTCCTTCCAAACCCACATGTTTCTCTGATGGCTAACAAATGCCAGAGTGAAATTTAAAAAGCAAAACAAACAAACAAACAAAACTCTCATGTTATTAAGTGAGACGTACATTTGAATTCTAACCAGTTTGGAGAATTGAATTATGGTTTTATTTCATCAGCTCCAACTCGTAAAATGTAAAGCAATTCATTGGTCACAGAAAGAAGAGCATGGGATTTACTAGGTGTCAGAGGTCCGACACATCCATGAGCAAAACAAGTGTTTTCTTTAAAAATGTTAAACCACTTCTCCTAACAGGCTAAAAAAAAAAATCCTATTAACTATTCTTTGATTTTGACAAAATTCATTTCTATATTCACAGCATGAAGTTATAAAGTTTAGACTATAAGCATGAAGGGAAATAGTATTTTTATAATGAGCTTGAGGGGAAAAATACAAAAGACAAACAAGCTTCCCCTAAAGAAAAATGCCTTTAATTGCATCTACAGTAGTGTATGATTATTTCCTGCAATTGCAAACTTGATTTAAGTCTTCTCAAATATGAATGTGGTCATTTTGACTCATAAAAGGTCTCACTGACCTAAGCACCCTCATTGAAAACAAGTGAGAAAAGCTTCTGAAAGGTAAAGGGCAGGATGGGTAAATCCTAATGCACAGGCATTGACTGAGGAATTCTGCATTATTTGATTGAATTAAATATGATTATAATTCTCCAACTTATGATTTAAAGTAAAATAACTGGGCTGACCAGGTGGCCCTTCCAATTAGCACTAGATAGAAGAAGTGAGAAAACAAGGGTGATTTTGTTCATCAATGCTTTTCTTCCTCGAGGGGACAGAATGCTTCAGTAGAAAACCAGAGAACAGGATCTTAGTACTCAGAGTCTGGAGTAAAATGAAATTACCTAGAATTAGGATTTTTAACATTCCTTCAGAGAGTGCAAAAGAGCCTCCAGAAGATTTTGGAAGTCTCTATAGCCGGAATCAGCAAACGGTGAAGACGATATTAAGGGAAATAATGTCCTCAAAACTTTCTGCCTCATTTCCCATCAAATTAAATCAACAATAATACCTCCCCATTGACTCTTCCTTCCTGAATCATAAACTTCTAAAAGTAGTGTCCTTATTTGGCTTATTTGATGTGTACAAATGTATATGTGTGTATATATGTATTTATACTAAATATATATATGTACTACTTATTATATAAATGTATATATATAATATAAATATATTAAATGACTAAATCTAACCTGTGTTAATGGAGGAAGCATAAACCTTGTTCTGAATCAACAAGAAATTCTGTAGAATGAAGAGGCTGGTGATAGCATTTAAGGACTCTTAAAATAAATAGACTATTTTGGTTGTGAAAAGTACGATTTTACAGAGAACTCTTAAAAACTCAACAGTAAGAAAATGAATGGCCATTATTAACTGTTATTATTAGAATTCATTAGCATGCATCACATGAAACTGCAGTTATTGAACTGTTTTTGACCTACGTCAGTGTCAATTTCGTATGGGCCCATCTAAAAGACTTCATTCAACATTCCTTTCTAGAAGTGTCAACAATAATCTCAGCACAGAGAGAAAATATCCACCTCTACGAACCTACCTCAGGAACCCGAGCTCTCGATCACATTAAAAACGATAAGGGCTCATGTGTTCATTCTATTTCAGAAAGTCATTTCTTCCACAAGATGACTCTTCTCTGAGCCCTCTATACCATGAATTTTCAAATGAGTTTGTAAAAAGTCAAATATTAAACTTATAGAACCTCCTTAGGCCATCAGATGAACTTGAACCTTCTTAATACCTCTCACTATTTTTTCCTATCCACTAATAATAATATTTTCACTTTTTTTAAAAAACCATAATAACATGTATTTTTATTCCTTCTGGCACTGCAGAAAAGAAGCAAAAAGGTTTAACTGGAGTTAATGGTGTCTTTCTTTTTCTATTTTGAATTTATTACATTTTAGTTTTATAAGTTCTTGCATAAATTCAAGATTCTTAATGATAGACTCTAATTTAATGACTTTTTAATTGTAATATTTTAATAACTTAAAATTTAGTATGCAGAATTCATAAACCTTTGCTTTATGATACCTTTTTCACATGCTCTTTTGCAAAAATTCTTCATTTCTTTTCATAGAGACTTCATTTTCTAGGTACATTTTGCATACTCATTAATCAGTTCAATGGCAATACCTCTATTTGAATTAAATTGTAGATTTCAGAGTGATGTATTAAAGACTATTATGACTGAGATGCCATCGTGCTAAAGAACTTTAAAATCAAAGATGCTACTATGCTCTTGGATCGCACACAACATATGATGGACCCGGAAAAAAAATATTTTTGGCATATCTATAAAACAGATCTAAGGGACCAGAAGGAGAAATAAGTCCCTATCCCTACCTAGTCTTACCCCAAAATCTCCCATTAATTTGAGCTTACCTAAAGCAGATTCAACTGCCTCAGTTCTTCACTAGCGATGCAAGCAATACCCAATCTCTTTTTTATATAAAAACCAGAGAGAGGTGGCCACATGGTGGAGGTAAATTTCTACCTAGTGTGACACTGTAAAGCATGCTAGTGGTAACACCTTGTTCATTTGCAAGAGTTATGTGGCTGTTGAAATTAGTGAACTCAAAAACTAACATGCTTTGGTTCAATTAGATTTTCTAGAACACATCTCATGGCTTGAGGTGGCACTGGTGATTTCCCTTTGTCAACTACCATCTACGTGTGATGAAGCCAGGGGCAAGACCCTCTCCCGTTAAGTCAAAGCTATATATTTGAGGGACTAAAACCAGTTCATTCACCTGCAGCGGTAAATCACTGAAAGTAGGAACTATACAGTGTAGTTTTCCTATGGATAATAGGGTACTTTGTAAATTATGTGGTTAATTAATCCTTTCTAATGAAGATGGTGACAATTATGACACGCTACATATCCAGCTAAGATTTTCTATGACTGACTGAAATAAATAATGGACTCTAGCTGTCCATCATATAGTTTCTCTCTGGTACAAGTGCGACAGAAGAATTATAATTATTCCTAAAGGTGTTATGACAAGGTAATTTTACATTTATTACTTGAAGACATTCTCTAAGGTCGTGGTTTGCTGAGCAGCAGCAAAAGAATTGGAAAGCTGAAGAAGGATGAATTTTCAGTTTTAAGAGATATAAATGAATTTAAAACTTTATATTCCTCATTTTGATGACTTGAAAACAGGCTCATGAAATTCTGACAATTTTAGAATACTAGAGCATACCGAAAGACCCTACTTTTGTCCAACAATACTTATGCATAGCAAAATACTGAAAATTATAAACAAGAATGTGAACAAGTATTACTTCTTGGGGGTAGAACAATGAGCAGTATCTTTCATATTTTTCCAACTTCTTAATCGAGAATAAAGAAAAATTTAAAAGTTAGTGATGCCACTCCACAAAACCTACTGATATCCAGCCTAACACAACTGAATCTTGGGATTAGGAATAATTCCCTGTGAAAAGCATATTAAGTTGGGCAAGGTGGATCGGGTGGAATAGCAAGGGTGCAGCAGGAGAAGGTGACCTGGGATAAGGAGTGTGGGGAAAGTCCAAAAGCAAACCATCCAGTTCATGCAACTAGCAGATGCTGGACAAGTTGAATAATGGCTTTCAGGAGATGCCACAGCATTTCAGTGTTCTTCCCAAACAGACTAACTCAGGAATTGCTCCCATCTACAGTGTATGGCATAAAATTTCCTAGAAAACAAACAAACAAACAAGAAGCTGCTTGAAACAACTTATAACTCCATGTGAGGGAGACTGAAGCTGCCTAAGGCTTAAGAAAGTCTGCAAAGGAAACTAGACTTTTGATGGTGAACATGCAATACAGTATCAAATGTAAATGTTGTACACCTGATATTTATGTAATGTTATAATCAATGTTATCTCAATAAATTTAATTAAAAAAAGAAATAGTTTGCATCACCTTCCAGTCACTAGAACTTTGAACAACATAGATGAGGAACACAGTACCACCTCTTCTCCAACCTGTTTATTAACCTCTAATTAATTATATAACCAACACATTCATTGTAAATTAGTAAGATGTGAAATCCCTTTAAGTTTCAGAGCCATTACTTGTAACCCAAAGCCCAGGAGGGGGTTCTGGCTCAGGCTACCAGCAGGCCCTTCTACTCGGAGTTACCTTGCAAAGAAATTAAAGTGCGTGTTGGACACAATGTTCGCTTTATATTCTTAGCTTTCCATAAGATCTAGATCATTAACTCTGTGCCAATTTCCTCTGCAGAAACAACTTTAAATAAAATGTCTCAAATAGAAATGCAATTTAGAGATAATAGGATAAGAGTTAAGTTTTTCAAAGACAGAACATAGTTTTCCCAATGCATTAAACTGGATGTCATTAAACTGGACACCAGTGAATGCTAAGACATCTCCGTTTGTGCGTGTGTGCACATGGAGAATTTATCCTCACTGCTAATCATGCATGAAATCTTTGTGAGACTGACAGGGGAACATAATAAACGTCAAGCATCCCAAACATTAATTTTGACGCCTGCACCCTTTCTGCAAATCTGGAGAGCTCCAGAGGTTTGAATTAAAAGATCCTCCATGCTAGTAAAGGGAATGCTAATCCTATTAAAAACCACTGCATTTGCCTGCAGAATGGAACTCTTTTTGTTCTATTCTATTTGCAAAATGAGAGATGCAAGTGAGGTGTGGCTAGGAGAGCTCAAATCATATGTCCTCAGAGATAAATATCATCTTCTAAAGAACAATGTTTAATTGCAAAGTCTTCCAGCATCAGCTTTGCTATCACTGGGCCTTGACCTACATAATTGCCTTCAGAAATGTCTTACATTCTTAGAATATTTGGTCTCCATATAGTCCTCCTTGCCATTTTTTAAACTTGTCAAAAATTTGCTTTATTCAAGTTTTGTTTTCACTGTTAGCCAACAACAACAAAAAAGAAAATATTCTATAACTTCTGTTTATCCTTACTAGCCGATTAATATAACTAATCAAAATTGGTAAAAGGAAGAGTCTCTGAGAAAGTATTCAGCTTTTCTGATTGGGTGTCACTGTGAACAGGGTCTGTCCCTTATCTTCTGGTTCTGTCACCCCCTTGGCCATCCCATCCTCGCCCTCGGCCTGCCCATCCTCGCCCTCGGCCTGCCCATCCTTGCCCTCTGCCTTTCCATTCATGCCCTTGGCTTCAAGGCTCTATATGCCAATGAGTCAATCTCTTTAGCTTACACCTCTCTCCTGGGTTTGAATCTGTGTTAACTGTCTATTGGACATCTTGCCTTCAATGTCCTATAACCCCAAACACAGTAGCCAAAAACAAACTCCTAATCTGCTCAGCCTCTCGAACTGCTCCCTCACCTCGTGAAAGACACCATCACGTCCAGGCTAGAAACTGAAGTCACCCTCAACTCTTTCTCCTCTTCCCTCTCTTCCATTCACCACATCCTATTGATTTCAGCTCCTTAGTCCACACCTTGGATCCATCTTCCCTGCCACCACCTCTACCTTGAATCAGCCTGTCCTTGTCTCCCGCGTGGCCCACTGCAACAGCCTGAACCAGGTACCCATGCCTTCTGTCTTACAACTGTCTTCTCCATTCTGGACTCCCAATCCATCTCTACCCTGCAGCCAGTGGCCTTTCTAAAAGCAAATCTGTGCCTAAAACCCTTCCATGGCCCTTAATACAAAATCTAGAGTCTTTGGCCCTTAACACAAAATCTAGACTCTTTGGCCTCCTGGCTCCGCTCATCCTCTCTCTACCCGCTTCCAACCACACCCTGAGCCTGACACAGCCTGCTGCACCTGAGCTCAGGTGCCTTGAATTCAGTTCAGTTGCACTAAAGATCTATAAGCTCTTTTCCCTCCAGGCGTTGCTTACGCTCCGGTGTGTCTGGAAACTCGGCTTTCTAGCTAACCTAACTCATCTTTCACGGCTCGGTGTAGACGTCTCTCCCTGTGGAAGTTCCCCAGCCCCACAGCATGGGGGAGGAGCTTCTTCAGTGTGTTCCTGTGTCACCAGCTTCTTCTTTTATCATCGTCTGTTTTAACTACCAATTCGTTTGCTGTCACCACCAGACTGTAAGCACCACGTTGCCCTATCTCTCGTATTCCTTTTGCCTCTCCAGGGCCTAATGTAACACGCAGACCAGAGTCAGCACCAAATAGTCATTCAATCGTGAAGGCAGTTCTATCACGAAGCTGCCACGTTCTCAATGCCCATTGCATTCATTGCTGCGCACTGTCTGATGCTTTGAATAGATCATCTCTTACCCACACAACTCTGCAGGCTCAGTATTATTTTCGGACATTTTACAGATGAAGGTCAGTGGGATTAAACAGCTTTCTCTAAGTCACACAGCTCATCAGTGAACTGAAAACCAGGTCTGCATAGCTTCAAAATTCCTGCTTATCTCACTCCCAACACTGCCTCTCCTTGTGGTTCGTGCTAAACGACCAGAGTTCTACGTGTCAGGCCTCACAGAGTAATTCTAATCCATCTTCTACCGACGGTCTTTCAAAACTGAAGACTTTCCAGAAGCCAGCGGTGAGGCTGACCCCTTGCACCCCACTGTGCTTGCACGTCCTTCTCCCTGGTGCCTGCAGCTCTTCCCACAGTAGCTCACCAGGGCTCCTCCCTATTATTTTCACACAGAGCCTAAGAAAGCATCACTATGCTTTAAAGCACCTCAGCCATGACAGCTTCATCTAGCTGCCAAGACCATGCGCCCACAGGACAAAGGCGTGAATCACACAGCTGCCATCCACCAACACCAGGAAGAAAATAGCCCGTGGGCATCGTTTGTTCTAGGGACACACTGAGCTCAAGGCCTGGCTGGTGGCTGGCAGGGCTGCTGCCGCCCTTTTGCTCTGGTCTGCCTCAGGTGAGGGTGAATCAGACAGGTGACACGGGAAGAACCTGGACAGCCAGTAGGCTCTGTCTGCCCGGTCAAAGGCCACCTACTGTAGCATCTCCCCCACTGTTTATGAGGCTTCCCCCTAAACAGGTGACCTGCCACACACCTGCTGGCTCCACTGCACACAACAGCCACTCCGTCGTCTACCTCAGAAACACGAATTCTTGGAAGCACATTCAGCAGTCCAGAAAAAGCCACTCTCTGGGACTAACAAATCCAGGCTGAGAGCTGACAAAGCCTTTATATGAAAAGTCACCTCCATTTAATCGGGTTAGAGTTAAGACTTGGTTTGAACATAGCAAGAATTTCCAATCCACAACACTAGGGATGAGAACGTAAGAGGATAAAACATTTGAATATCGGTTTGAAAGTTTCTGAAAAATTCAAACCCAAGTTTTTCCATGGGCTTTCGCAGCTATCTCAGAAACAGTAAAAGATGCTCTCAAACCAGGCGGAACTAGATGGAACTGTAAATTGTTTTGTCATTTACATTTTCTAAAAGACTTCTCTTTTTCAAAGGACATCAAAGCTGAATGCCCTTTGTGTGTCTGCGTTCTGTTCAATGACATCAAAAAGATGGATGATGGGCAAACAGCATCCAAGTCCATTTGTACTATTATTGGAATAATAACATGTAAAACGATATGAAAAGAAACAGCACTGATTCCAATGACCTTGCAGCCCAGTTTAATGACGGTTTCACTAAACAAGAGCAAAATCGACAGTACTCAAGCTGGTGAATTTATTAATTAAATTCAACTTCTTTTCCACAACCTGAGCAGGCCTGGGCAGAAAGAAGTGGCTGAGACTGAAGCAGCAGCTTGCCTCCCCTCCAAGTTCACTGCTGGGCTAGGTCTGGAAGGACAGGCTAGAAAAGAATATCAAAAAAGCCAAGAAGGTTGAAGTGATGGCCAGGTCTCCTACTGCAGTCTGCTTCTGCCACATCACAATGGTGAGTAGACTCTGGAAAAATCTATCAAGAACCAAATTACAGCAATGCTAAAACTCAACAAAGCCGGTAGCATTCATCTCAACTGCATCTTAGGCAAAGACTTAATTGGGGGGAAAAATAGACTAGAAACTATTATATTGCTCGTTATACGATCAAGCCTCATTATTCAGACTCTATATTTGCAAACTCACCTACTTGCTAAAACGTTATTTGTAATCCCCAAATTAATACTCCCAGCACTCCCATAGGCATTGACCAATGCCAACATGGTGGCCATCTGCCTCTTGTTTCAGCTCTCATACTGTACAAAAGTGTCCTAATGGGCTATTTAGTGCCACATTTTTCACATCTTATTGCTTTTTGTGTGTGTGTGTGTGGCAATTTTACTATTTAAGATGGCCCCCAAGTGTGCTGAAGTGCCGTCCAGGGTTCCTAAGCATGAGGAGGCTGTGACATGCTTTATAATAAAACACGTACCTTAGGTGAACTTCCTTCAGGCCTACGTGAGAGTGCTCCTGGCCATGGGGTCAATGTTGGTCATTCAACAATATATATTACACAAGGCATTTTTGTTTATTTATGTTATGTTGTTATGTTATGCATTTTTTTTTAACAGCCTCCTTTATTCACTCTCTCCAGAGAGTGGTTTTCTGTCTGCTACCTCTAGGGAAACACGAGGCGTTTTCAAACAGAAACACATAAAACAAGGCTTTGTGTTCACTGGTTGACAAAAAGGTTGTGACCAGAGGCTCACAGAAACTTCACCTTGTATTTCACCTAGGAAATTCAGTCTTCACTAATAAATTCAGTATTCACGAATTCAGCATTTGCAGAAACTGTATAGAATATAACTACTGCAAATAACAAGAATTGACTGTGTACTCCAATTATAGCAAAAATGCCATAAGCATGTAAAATAGAACTTGGAAGAAAAAAAGCGAAGGCTATTTAGGTGTACTACATTCATTTTTTTCACTTGTTAGTAGATTTAAGAATTTGACAATTTCTGATCATTGGCTTGCATTGTGGAACGTAGCCAGTCAGTACTTAATGTGTCCTCTATAATTTGTGATGTCATATTAGAAATTAGTTATAATTATTATAATATACTCCTAAACATAGTATACAGTTTCACCTTAAATAAATAAAAAAAAGCTTGCACATCTTAACCATCTACAAAATGGACTTCCTCAAAATGAAAATTTCACATGTGTATTATTCATATTCATTGAGAGTTAAGACTTTAAGACTTCAAATCAATCAAGTCTTACCTATTCTGCAAACTAAGATTAGTATCTGCTCATTCTGCAAAGCTGGTCTTTACCTAAACCAATAGGAAATGTGAGGCCGCCACACCAGTTTGGGAGCAGAGTGGTTATTCCAGTTTTGGTCACACCGCCACTGTCCTCCAAGACCTACTCTTTACAGAAAGCTAAATTTCAAGAACGAAGTTGTTAGAATAAAAACAGCAAATCTTCTAAAACTAAGTAAAAACATTACACCTTTGCACCCATTTGCTTTTGTCTGATTTGTGTACCTTTTTGTGAAATCTCTTCCCAAGTTTTTTAAAAGCAAGCCGCAGTTGGATTTTCTTATCACTAAGTCTTAGAAAGCATTCCTCATTTCCCCAAATTATCCAATAATACTGGACACCAATCTGAAAATAAGCATTAGGCACCTCAGGTCTTCCCGTGACTCAAAACTTTCTAGACATTTGCATAAAATCAGTTCACATATGTGTGTGTTGTTAGAATGATGTTAGTAACATGTGGAACACAAACTATTACCTTATTATTGATACAATCTCAGTAGTTTTTTGTTTTAAAGGTATGCATTTCTAATTCGTCGGTACTGCATTGGAAAACTCCCTACACTAAAATGTCTGCCCTGATCATTTTTACGTTTGGGAGTATTATTCATGTTCTTGGTTTGAGGTAGGAAAGGAGATGCCCCATGTCCTTCTCAAAGATACCCCAGGGTTTTAATTAAGAATGTGGTGTGGGACAGCTGTACCTAGAGAAAAGCAAAAGGGCCTTTATGTGGGATCCTGACAGGGTTCAGATAGTGAGCCATTTGTGAGAGATTCTGCCAAGTACTCTCAAAGGGAGAACTTGAAAACCATGAAATGAAAGTTGCAAGTGTGTATTTCACTTCAAAGAAGACTGTTCATGCCTAGCATGGATTCTCTTATGTCTCTAGAGAAAGAAGAATGAAGGAAAGAGTAATACTTGATTTGATAATTATTTTTCAAGTGTTCTTCCCTGTTCACACTTGCAAAAGTTAATGAGAGTTTGATCTCCTGATAGTAACCATAGGGAACCTTATCAGTCTCTAAACATAATTCTTCTCTCTCTCTCCCTTGAGTTGGGCAAAGTGAGGGGACATTTCACATAGAAAAATGCCAGCTTCCCTCTCTTATATATTTAGTGTGGAAAGATAATGAACTAGGTTTTAATATTTCCTCTTCCCAAAGGCTGCTCTCCATAAATGATCAACAGTCTCGGGGACAGGAGGGCACACACTTCTTCACTGTGGGAGTCCCATGACATTTTCCAGGCAATCAGAGATGTCATCCTCAGAGCCCTGACACCAGAGAAAAAACTGGGGTGAAAGCTATTCCCATCTTTGCTCTTTTCATTAAAGCTTTTCAAAGGAGACTTTATTCTAAGATGAATTTCAACGAAAAAGAAAATTAAGAATTTTTCCTCCAGGCAAATATTCATAAGGGGAAAAAAAAACTTCAATATAATTTATTTCACAGGGATCATTGAAGAGTGTGTGAAAATAGATCTCTACCGAAATTCCAGGATGGCTGTTAATAGCTACCATGGAAGAAATAAGCAAAGATTTCAAAGACTAATGGTTAAATAAGTCCATTACTACTTTAACAGTTATCTCAGCTTGGCTGGAATGTGACTAGAACTTGTGGATATATGTTCACTTTGACTGGAATTTGACGGTCAACTGCCGTATTTTGCACTCGACAGTGACAGAGTGGTTTGGGGAAGGCAGGGCTCCCTGGAGTGTGGCTTCGGGAATTCACACTCTTCTCAGTGGGTCACTCACTCAAGGAATTATAGAGTTGAAAGAAACCCCAGACATCCTTTCATCATCTCTGTAACTTGAACGTTTTTTCCAATAGATAAGATTACCGAAGCCAAGAAAATGAAGTGACCGAGGTCACATATCCCGTTAGAAACACGAGTGCTGGGGAACCCTGTCACTATAAACCTGCACCTACAGTGAGCATCAGTGCATCCCCATCTGGGCAGTGCCTTTCCTGGTAGCTCTTCCTTTGCCAATGTTACTGCCCAAACACATTGCCATCGGTTACAGGAACGAAACCTTGATCATGTGGAAAGGAAGAAGGAAGCCTGAAGGACCTTCCAATGTCACCGTTAGGCTGAGGGTAGAGGAACACCAGGTGGCCTCTCCGGCCCAGAGACCCTCCCATCACGTTTCTCCTGCTGGGAGCATCCCTTTGGTTCTCTGTTTCTATGTGCTTCTTGTGACCAGCCTTAAATGAAAATGAATTCTGCATAAACCTGCCCATGAGCGCTATTTTATCTTGTATGGGGCCAGGTCATGTTTGATCATGTTTTTGAATGAAACAACTTTTATGTGAAGTGGTGGGGGAGGGAGTTCCAAAAAAATAATAGGATGAGCTACGCAGAGGGAAAAATTTTGTTAAAAGGCCTGTGGTGTATACAATTTCATGATCTCTCTTCTGTACTTCCTTAGTAAAAAGCAAGTGTGAGCTAATGAAATGGTTACTGTTAGAACCATTTATGATCTGGAAGCTCAACCAAGACTCAACATGTTGGCTATATGGTGAGATTTCCCCAATATCCATAGATGCTAAATTTCACTCCTAAGGAAGCAATTGATTACAAGCTCAGTTTAACTGAGTTCCTTACCTAAAATGTGTTAATAATTTTCCCTTCAGAATGGTGTATTTTATGTCAATTAAAACAGAAAATAATCCTAACATCAAATAGCATTTTAAAAAGTTTCAATGCCCAATTGGAAAAGAAAGATTCAAAAGTGCTTTGAAAGTGGAACCAAAGTACCAATTAAAGAAAGAATTGCCGGCAAATTAAAAATATGCTTTATCCAATGACACTGAACCTCAGTAATTTTCTTGACAACGATTTGGAAAACCCTGTAATTCTCGTAGAAATCTGGCAATCTCACCCATTTCCCCTCAGTACAATAAACAGAACTACATGTTGTGGTTTGTAGTTCAAAGAAATGTTGCTTTTAAATGGAAATGAGGGTGCTGGTGGCACAAGCCAGGATTACTCTTAAGTATCACCAAAAGCAAGAAGTCGGAGCTGCACTTCACAACGCGGTGGCTTAATGCATCGTTTATTTTTCAAGCTTGCTAACTGGCGAGAAAAAGATGGAAATGACAAAGGTGCCACGCTTCGTACGATGGAGTGCTTCGGTGGAGTGTGTGCATGAGAGATGACGTTACGGTGATGGGTGGATGGTTTGTATGTATTTTATCTCTAAACAGGCCACTTGCAACACAGAGAAGAACGACATCAGAACCTGGTTAGTGAATGAGTGTGAGCCGCTTAGGACAGTTATTGTGAGTGTCACAGAGGCAGAAGAGACAATGTTCAGTGACCAAACTTACTCTTTATGTCAACAGCAGTCTTAGGTATTGGCCCAGGATAATGGTTCGAATGTGAGATTGACCAGGAGAGATGATGAATACTGTTCTCTTTTGGAAAGCAAAGACCAATTAAGGATTCTCCACTGCCAACTCGTGCTCTAGGGACACCAATCGAACCAGTGACATGGGCACACCCGTCCCCAGAACGCCACAAACTGACCCGAGTCCTGTTTCCATCCCACTGCCCTCTCACGTTGTAGGGAGACTCTCCCCCTCCTTCGCTGGTTTAGGTTTTATTCACAAGTGAACGGCAGATGATGAGACAGAGGGAAGAGTAGAGACGCCCTCTCTCACGGTCCTTTACAACCACAGGATTGAGATTTCTTTAGTATTTATTTAGCACGGAGCCCCAATCTTTAGGTGTGGGGAGATGGTGTGTCACTCTGCTACTCCTAAAAGTGCTCCTTAATGAACACTTGCATTTAGACCTGTCTTCGAACTTCTTCAGGTCACTTTTCTATGGCCACAGGTTCTACAGAACAAAGACCAAGGGCCTCCTGTTCCAAAATGACATTTCTCTGAGAGAAAAGCGACCCCACCCATTTTGCCTCCAGTGTGATAAGCCCTGAGTGGGTGCTCCGATCTAAATATTCGCCTTCATGTTTCGGCCAAAGTATATTTTTTACATGCTTCCCTGATGGATGTTTGAAGCATTCCTTTTAAAAATGGACAGATATTGGCAGGAGGTTAGCGAGTCAATTAACAAGCAGGGAGAAAGTGCAGTGCAGTTTTACACATTATTTTAAGAGAAATTTCAAATATAACAGGTTATTGACATATTGCACATGGAGAACTGTTAGTTTGCCTACTTTGATGAAAATCTAGTATAAGACATCTGACCTTTCTACCCAAATGAACTAGGGAGGAATGATTTGCACAAGAATCCTTCCCTGGCCTACGGCCATGCCACCTTGAACAAGCAAATAAATCATAAAGGCCATGGCCAATGTGTGCGTTATCTGGACCAACACAATAGTAAGCTCAAATTTAAATAAGAAAACTCCGGCGATAATAAATGCCGTGTCCGATAGCTCTTCCCCTGTTTTTATTTTTTCATTTTTTTACAAATCGCCCATATTGTTTTTATAGTACAAGTTCTTATCCTAACTTATTGTCTGCAACCAATCTCTGAAGGAAAAGAAGGAAACATGTTTTATCAGCCACAGTTCACTGATTTACTGGAATGTTCTGTGCAACTCCCTTTGTGTATGGGCTTTCCTTTTCTTCTTTTTTTTAAACTCTGAAGCTGGTATTACTAGTTCGACACATCATCACAGACTTCACCTTTCATCTCCTTACGACAACTGTGTCAACCTGATAAAATCTGAACCTGTCTGCTCTGTTTCGTCTTGCCCACCCCCTTTCCCTTTCCCAAATTACTGTTTGGGTATGTGTTTGCTAATGGATCCTTTTATTAAAAGGCCTCTTTTTCCTGTTCCTCTCCATGCCTCAGAAATATAACAAAAATAGGAAAAGGCTGAATTTCACGCACCCTATCAGTTTTGACCTTTATTATGTATGTTCTATCCACCCGCTTGCCTCAGAGCAGAGAAAGAAAAATCACCCTGTACAAGTATGGATTTGAGGTGTATGATTGATCGAGTATATCTAGCAGTAAATCTATAATTCCCTACAAATCTTAAACACTCCCAAACCTACTGTTTAGTGGACAAAAATAATATTTTCCTAATAAAAACGGTAGAGGTTCCCCACAACATGAAATGTAAACATAACTGCACTCAACTGAGTAAGGCCAGTCAGCAGCAATGCAGGCCTTGGAAAGAAACCACTCCTCAAATCTAAAAAAATAAAACGCTTAGTGGTTAGTCCCCTAATACACAAGGGAGACAGCCAGCTCATTTATCTTTGCTTGGTACAGAGAGGTTAAAACGCCTTTCAGTGGTAGAAGTGGCAGAAGGGAAGGCAAGTTGTGACCTTCAAGAACCCAGAGTCTCTTCTGTGAGACATTAAAGCATCAATCATTTGGTCCTGCAGTGGGCTCAAACCCGGCAGAAGATAAGTCAGCAGCAAGGTGTGGCAAGCATTTCCCTCAAGTGCTAAGCACAACGGAATGACCCAAGCCTTATTTCCAAGCCCTGTCTTCCCCCATCCCCCATCTCAAAATGGCCTAGCATTTTCGCACATCTTCAATTCTGAGCTACCTTCATACAGACACCTCCCTTGTAGCCACCAATAAACAGGAGTTGCAGTGATTGGTTATTAAGGAAGTACAAATAGAAAATTTATAAGTAGACGTTAATCTTCTGTGTGTATTTATACATAGATAGAGAGGGAGGATAGAGGGAAAGAGGGAGGGAGGTTGACTGAGTGTTCCAGGCTCTGGCATGCACACACACACACACACACACACACACACACACTCACACACACACACACACACGTGTCACATATGTCTGGGATAGAGAAGCAGGAAGACAGGAATGGATGACATCCGCACAAGGAGATAACAAGACACAGACAGAACAGCCTTCCCACTGGGCACATGTCGTACTTCAGTGGACCCTTGCCTCAGTCCAGGATACTAAGCTTTCCCAGCAGTACTTTATAAAGGGATTTTACTTTTTAAGGAAACTTCAAGAGGAACTCCCATTTTCCCCCCTAGCGCCTTAAATTGGGACTCCCACAAATCTTTACAACAGATAATCATCCAGCCTCTAAAAACAGCCAACAACCTAACTACTCAATTGGTAACATGAGTCAATGTTTTATCATGTTGATTCTCACAACCTGATCCAGCAGCATGGTGCCTTAAAGTCTTCCTCTCCATGTGTGGCCCACTGTAGACACGTAAAATGAGACCTGAATCCTCTCCAGAGCAATCCTTCATAAACTTCCAGACAACAATACACTGCCATCGTCCTTCCTTTCAATAGCATCCCAATTCCTTCCACCTTTCCATTCTTTCACCATGTGTCGACTGTCCCTCCTCATCCTCCGTGATCACCAACACGGGCCAGAGCAGCACAGAAATGTGGATCTGATACATTAAAGAGATGCTTTTATGTCGATGCTTTTTCTCCACATGCACGCAGAGTTGAGGAGGTTCTTTCTCTTGTGAAACTGGATCCTTGTGTGTCAAAAACTGGATCCTCAATGGCCAGACCATGCTGTCTACTGTGTCTTGGCTCAGCTCATGGAAAGAGCCCAGGTCTCTAAATTTAGACGTTTCCCATGGCTTAGCTCAGGCAGACGTCTTTTCCATGCAGTATGTGCGGCGACAAGCCCTGCCATCAGCGGCCCAGAGTTCATCCACTGGGGTCCTGGCTAAAGTAACCAACCCTACACCACTCTGCCTCCAAACTCCATGCAGGAACCCCACCCTGCTCTCTTCAACTCCACTCGCCCCTCTTCAGAGATAGTTTCCTCCCCCTCCCCCACAACCACTCCTGAGATGGACCACCAGAGAATTTTCTGTTATACACTGCCAGGAA
The DNA here is from genome assembly GCA_004027375.1 of Macroglossus sobrinus. Lineage (NCBI taxonomy): Eukaryota > Metazoa > Chordata > Mammalia > Chiroptera > Pteropodidae > Macroglossus > Macroglossus sobrinus. The sequence continues at coordinate 41,212 of PVKZ01001262.1, forward strand.
GTCCCTCACTAATAACACAGCCTCTCATCCTATACCACAGGGGGACTAGTCCCCTCTCACATACCATGCCTCACTAGTCCCAAAGACAGAATTAGAACCCAAGACCCACGTCTCATTAAAACCCACAGAAAAACCAGAGCTCAGTAGGTCAGCTAAACCGCAGATTAAATGTACTTCTGCAGAACTCTCTGGAAGACAGATGCCAAATTCCATACAACCAGCTTAGAAGTTAAACTCTTAGAGCAAAAGCCATTTAGGGAATGACACGAACAATGGCAGAGAGGTACCGACACGGTGCTGTGGCACTGAGAGCCACCACCCAGAGCTGACACGAAACCCTTACTTCATGTGGCTCTGTAACGAGGCCTCTCTTATGAAGAGGCATTTGACCCTCCACCTCCAACACAACAAGTCTATTTTCACTTCCTTTTTCCTCTTGACTGTCCTGCAGACGAAGGAGAGAATGGGCATCCCTACTCACAGAACGGGAGAGGCAAATAAAATAACATTCCAGTGTATAACAATTTCTGACAAGTCTAGAGAAAAGGTTGCTGTGTAGATAAAGCTGTTAGTGGACTATTTTTACATCTCCAGATTATCTTTTTTACGCTTGTGCCTTTCATTATGTAACAACGGCACGATTCAAACGTTGACTGGCACAAACAAACAAAACAGGGGCTAACAAAGACTTCGCTTTGTTTTTCACGGTGTCTGTCCTAGTCAGAGGTCCTCGAACCACTGTCAGAGAGCCTTTCTAAGGAACACGTATGACCGCAAATGGCCTGAAGCGTAACCGCTCGTTTTTTGCATGACCTTCCTAAATTCTTCAGATCTGACTCGTGTCTTTATTTTCCCAGCAGGCACCACACACACATGAAATCCAGGTTTATGATTCCACAATAAGAATACTTGATGTAAAGGATGTTTCCTTGTTATTTGTGCCCTTACAGTGGGGCCTACACCTTTGTGCTTTCTTTACAGGGTGAGAAAGAATGAACCCAAGAAAGGCCCCTTGGCTTCCTACAGAGGACAGATCTGCAGGGCCCAATTTTAAAGCTATAGGAAAATTCCAGATTTAGATCCCTGGCTCTTTTGAGCGACTGAGCCAAAACACAGACGGAATGGTTTGGCCTTTCAGAATCCAGTTTCACAGGGGTCAGACTGTCAACCTTGGCCGAGATGTGTGTGTGTGTGCATGCATGTGTGTATGTGTGAGCACATGCATTCGTGAGTGCTGGGGGTTGGGATTAGAAGGCAGGGAAAGGAGTAAAACTGTATTTGCTTTTCCTCTCACATCCTGCTCTTTCTCCTTCTGGGAGAGAAGGCGTGAGAAACACTGAGGAAAAAGCTTCTACATCAGCCTGGGAGTGATATTTCCACAGGTGTTGGAGGTGGGACCCTGGCAATGGGGCCATCACCAGGCTACCTGTGAGTCTCCCACCTTCAAGGGCTCCCAGAGGCAGGGAGTGGGGGAAATGCGTTCAGTTCCAGACTCTAGGACTTTCCAGAAGGGACCACCATGTATGGCCCATTTCAGTGCCAAGTATGTCAACCAAGTTCCTACTGGGGTGATTCCAAGCAATTCCCAGTTTTCGGTGAAGAAAGGTGATGGTGAAATCACCAACGCTTAATTTCTAAAAAATTCTGTGCTCTCATTTTCCTATTAAAAAACACTCACCAACACAGATACACGGACAGATCACCGTATTTTTAAAAATTACCAGTGTGCCCTGCAAATACAGTCCCTTGATTACTGACTTTAGCTGGAATCTCTCATCGCAGTTGATCAGGGCAGAAGCAGCTTAACCCCCACCCGCACCCCCGGCATGCATCCACTAGAATCACACAGTGGTTCATCTTCAAAGAGCTGCCTCTGAGCCCTAGGCTTTAGGGAGAAACAGCTCTCTGGAAAAAGCTATCACCTTGTGATAACACAGAGCTGATAGGCATCTACAGGCTCATTAAAATGTAAGCCCTTGGATGACAGGAATTGTTTTTCAGGCTGTTTGCTGCCTGTGGTGGCTCTAGTATTTGTCCCTTAATGCTTCACTTCAGCAGACTACATTCTGAGTCACGGGCCTCCGTTCTCAGCCTGGAACTTCCACAAATTGTCTTTTTCATACTCATCTTTCACTGAGTACAACTGTCAGCCCCAGATTTTCAAAGCTGGAAAGGATTTCAAATATCTTGTCCCATTATAGGTGTGTGTGTGTGTGTGTGTGTGTGTGTGTGTGTGTGTGTGTGTGTGTGTTTCTACATCTGGGGTTTGGAGAACACAATAAATTATCATGTATGATATTCTCCCTTTTCCCCACAATTACTTTTCTTTCCCCATCCAGAATACGCCCAGCATATAACACTTATCACTAATAGTACAGCAGTCCCCCAATATCTGTGGGGATAAGTTCCAAGCCCCCCAAAGGATTCTTGAAACTTTGGATAGTACTGAACTCTATATATAGTGTTTTCCTATACGCGCATACCCATGATAAAGTTTGATTGAAAAATTAGGCACAGAAAGCGATTAACAACAACTAATAACAAAATAGAACAATTATAACAACATACTGTAATGAGTTATATGAATGGCTTTGGAGCCTAAGGGTGACTTGGACTGTGTCAAGCACTGTGACACCACAGTTGATCTGATAACTTAGACAGTTCCAAAGTGACTCACGGCTGGGGAGTGTCTATAGGTGCAGATGCTGGACACAAGGATGATTCATATCCCAGGCAGGGACAGACTGGGACAGCAAGAGATTTCATGCTACTCAGAAAGGCACAGAATTTCAAACTTATAAACTTGCTCATTTAGGGAATTTTTCATTTAATAGTTGTGGACCACAGTCAATGCAGGTAACCGAAACAACAGCAGATCGGTGGGTTTGGTCATCACCAGCTCTGAAGAGTGATGCACGAGCCCTGGAGACACACAGCCTGGGGGCGGGGATCGGGGGACCACCACTCAGCTTCTCTGCACTGCCCCGTGTGTTCCGCTGACTGACAGAGGAGCGAGAGAATCAGGAACCTGGGACACAGAGGAGACATCGGGGTGCGTGCTTCCTGGGGCTCCTCAGTTATCTGTCCTTCCTTCAAGAAGGGTCATAAACTACAGAGTGAGGTGAGGGGCTGTTCTCAGGAAGCCTGAGTCGTAACCCTGAATAAGTCCCCTAAGTTTTCTGGCCACGCCGACCTCATCTGTCATCTGGGGATGGCTGGAGATATATTTCAGCTCCTGTGTCTTCTGAGTGCCTCAGTGAGGTTTTGATCTGAGTTAGTTTTGATTCTCGGAGTAAGACTAAGAAGACTTAACTACATGGGACTGCAGTGAGAGGAGGGTTTGTGGATTGTGTGAGGGAATCAGAAGAAGTCCAGCTTTATCTGGGTTGGAAGAGAGAGGGAGAAAATAAGAAAAGGGAAGGTCCTGTGTCCTGGCTGGGCCACACTCAGATGTCCGGGGAGCTGTGTGACCTCGCTCTGACCAGCTCGTGGAAGGTGGTGCCGAGACCCCCTCCCGCCCGTGCAGCTGCAACCTTCCTCAAGAACATGCTCGGTGCTCCCTGCAGGGCGCTTCTCTAACAAATGACAGCTTATTTTTTCTTTTCTCATAGGTAAAAGTTTTAAAACGCTATCAGAAAACCAGGTAGAAACAGAAAGCGCTTCTCCACAACGAAATGCTCTTAAATCCTCTATACTCTGGCAGAGTTTCCACGCGGAAGTCACGACCTCGTCCTCCCTCATGGTGCCACCAACACTGTGGCTGGGGACTTCCTGACCTCACCCCATTCACTCTGTCTTTGAAAAGACTTTTATCCGACCATCTTGGTTAAATATCTGTATGTGTACCCAAACCAGGTGCTGTGCCCACTCAACATTTTACAATCCTGGGTCCCTGGGCCTTTCTCCTCCTCTCTGAATCAAGGACTAGCACCTGTTTTCTCCTAACTATGACCTTGCACATCTTATTCTGTAGTCATCTCCACTGACCTGACATCCCGGACCTGGACCTTGACCCCCAGCCCTTCTGCTGCCAGCTCGGTACCACCTCAGCCCAGAGACGTCTGAATGAGGCTCACCAGGCCCACCTTCAGAACCGACAGTACTGGCAGTGTGAACCCAAACATTCCAGTGCTCATACACTCACGCTCACGCACACACACACATACACGCACACACTCGCGTGTGCGCGCACACGTGCACACGCACACACACACAAATCCTTATAAGGCTCATCGTTTCTATTACACTTAAAACTCAGGCTTTTTTAAAGCACTGTTGGTTCAGTTCCTTCTGGAAAATCCACTTTTCCCCTTTATTCTATCCCTACATCAAACTTGGCAACGGTGATTTATTTCCTAAGGTTTCTTTTCAGAATGTCTTAATTCCGACAGTGGGAAATCAGGCACGCGAAATGACAGATCAGACATAAAACTCATCAAACGAATTCCCGCTGTAGGACTTCTCGTTTTCGAAAATGTCTGAAAGTGTTTTCCTCGTGGGAAGAAAGCCCGTCCACTTCTCGAGCCCAGAGAAGTGCTGAGGTTTCCCCATTCCAAGCTGTGGCCGCTCTGGAAGCAGATCGGCACTGTGAGCGGGAATTAAGTCGGGAAGGAACAAGATGGGACCTGCCAAACCTCCTCCAGGCTTTGAAAAGGTAACCTGGACAGGTTCAGAAGCAGCCTCGCAGGTTCTAGAAAAAAACTCCTAACCACAGGGAGAGGCCCGGAGGAGGGAAAAAACAGCTTTTTTTTTTTTTTTTTGGTTTCTGAAAAAGTTCTTAACTGGAAGCACTCAGATTTCTAATCTTTGAGGCTTTTGCAAATCAGGAAGCCACAGACTCCTTAAAATTCGAGAGTCTAGCAAGGTAAGATGGATTGCACCTTACCTAGAGGCGTTCTGTATAATCAAAGAAAAATGCTTCCTGCCTTTGTACAGAAAATGAAGAGATTTTTCAGAGTAAAGAAAAGCAATTTAATTATCATTAAGCAAGGTTTGACTGCTGTGGGCAATCATCCTCTGTGCGGAAGTATAATTTAACTTAAAAGAAGCCACGTGACCCCGCCAGCCGCAGGGTGGGGGTGGGGTGTGGGGGGTTGGGGGTGGAGGGTTCTCATTGGGCAGTAAATGGCTGGGAACAGCTCAGTCCAGGTGAGCTGCCCAGGTCATCAGAAACACATTCCCCAGAAGAGAGACCCCAGGGAGGGGCGGCAAGCCCCCGATCATCCCACTTCTGTACCTGGCTCTTGTCTGCTGCTCTGCAGGGCCCCTGACAGCAGCAGCTCAGGAAACCGCCTTCCTTCCTCCGCCGTGCTACAGGAGGACACACAGACGTCTCCATTTCAGATCCACTAGTGGACATCAGCGGTCACCTGCCCAGCCCACAGGACCCTCTCCCTTCATGCCCAGCTTGCCTTCAGCCTTGATCCTTGCCACAAGCTGGACGGACGCACTCCTGCTAGACGGAGACCCAGGGCTGGAAGTGTGATTCATGATAGAAAATACCAGTTTTCATGGTTTTCATTGTTATGCAAATGAAGCTGGGGTGGGGTTAGGTAAATCCGGATGTGGACACCTAAAAGGAAGGCAAGAATGCGCCTCTTTAACATACATCTCACTTGGCCAAATAGGCTCAGCCCATACATCACTCATTACAGAAAACTCGAGAGGAGCAGAGCGGCAAGGAGCTATCTACAGTTCATCAGCGCACATCTGGGCAGTGAATATTCACATGCAGTTTCAGATTTAAAAGAAACAGATCCTAACTTCATTCATATCAATATTTATTTAAGTCTCTGTCATCAGGAGGCAAAGCCCAAATCGCCACCAGTCTCTCAACTCCAGGGTTTAGTAAAACTGCTTCGTCTTGAAAGGCAGCGCAGTGATGCTGAGCGTGTTTCATCCGAAAACCCACCCTGCTGGAACTTCTAAAACTGGATAAAAAAGGGGGCCATGACATACAAATGCTTGAGAGCCTCCCGAAGGACACGCCCCCATTTCCTGACAGGGTGACCTGTGCCACCCACCCCCACCTGACTGGGCTCAGAAGACAATACGCCGGTGCACAAGGGTCACTTGGGGTCAGAAACCTGGATCCCAAACTCATTCTGATCGTCACCAGCAAGGAGGCCGACCCAAGCACGGCACATCAGTTCTCTGAGGCTGTTTTCTCAGCCTGTGTAAAAGGAGGGATTTGAAGACTTATCTACTGGCCTTTCCAGCATTTCTATAATTTTTCATAATTTTTACAAACCAGCCCAAAACTGAACAATGCTCATTATCAAAGGTGCTAGTGGGACTCTCACAGCCTACACTGCAGTGTTCAACCAGCCTTAGCAGGGTGCAGTCTGAGGGCCGGGCCTGAGCTAGGAACAGGCAGGAGCTTCTGGGAGGGCTCCGTGTGGAAGCTGGTGGATTTGACTATTGACGATATCTTACTTCAAATCAGCAACCCCAACACAAATTTAAAAATTAGTTGGATTGAAATATAAATTTAAGATTTCTTTTCTGAGTTGAGAGCAGATGAAAAGGCAAAGGTTAGATGTATCATAACATCATTGAAAAAAACCCAATTCAGGGACGATGACACATGGATGTCATTTCAGATACTATTACATCAATTACATCTATTAGGGTTGAAAGTAAACATTTTAGTAACCTAAAAGTGGACACTCTACATACATGAGACCCCTATGAAAGTGCTGAGAATTAGGGAAGAAAAAAGAAACTAGAAAAGATGTACCAGGATTCACCTTTGGGTTGATAACTAGCCCCAGGCCTGGTGTCTGGAAACAATCCTGAGTGGACCAGTCAAAGAGCCTCAGGATTCTGAAACCTGCCTGCGCTGGGGGTTCTTCACAGTGCCCCATGTGGAGCCCCAGGGTGCCACAGGGGCCCCTGGGGAGAGCCAGAAGGAGGAAAGGGGACCAGTTTAGTAGAAGTCCCCCCTCTGTGCCCAAAAGGGGCTTCTGTGTAAAATTAATGTTTGAACAAAAGCTAAAAATATTCTATCGCTCTTCTCCTTTGTGCTAGGTCACCTGGGTCTTACACAGACAAGCCCCTTCCCGCCTTGGGGTCCCGCACTCCCCGTTCCTCTTCCACGCTTCGCCTGGCCGTGTTTGAGGGAGGAGAGGGGCTCATCCTCATGTAACCCCCTGTATTTCCTGCAGGGCACTCATCTCAACCGGAAGTCATCTAGACATCAGTTTTCTCCTCTGCCTCCACCACTAGATTCTGAGCTCTCCGAGGCAACGGCCTGTCAGTCCTGCCCAGGGCTGCATTTCCAGTGCTGAGCACTGGACCTGTCCACACGAGAGACTCAAGTAGTGCCGAATGAATGAATGGGTAAATGACTGCTAGCTTGTGCTTCCTGAATTCTATGATCACATGTAGCTGTACCATCCTCATCTAATCGAAATTACCTCATCCTCCAACTTAATAATTCAAGAAGCACTTTCACGTACTTCATCCTCAAAACTACGCTCCTGAGGTTTTTGTGGGTAAGTGGAAAGCCTCTAGCTCTGAACCTGTTTGCCCTGAGTAATCTTGAACTTGTCAACTCCCCTGGCTTTAAAGTCCTTCTACGTAAAACTAGGACGTTCTCCTTAGCAGCTGTCAGGTCCCTCCCACCTTGGAAGTACCTATAAATATTTATCACTATGATTGGCAGACACTGATCCTTTCTCACAAAATGTTTTGTGACATATTTCCATTGTACAGATGATCCCTGAACAAGCTGGGTTTGAACTGTGTGGGTACACTTATACGTGACTTTTTTCTGTAAACATTTCTACTCTTCCTTATAGTTTTCTTAGTAATTTTTTTCTCTAGCTTACTTTACTGTAAGAATACAGTATATAATACATATAACACACATTATACATGTTAATTGACTATTCTCAGTAAGGCTTCCAGTCAACAGTAGGCTATCAGCAGTTGACTTTTGGGGGTCAGAAGCTATACATGAATTTTCAACTGCATGGTGGGTTAGTACCCCAAACCCCCACATAGCCCAAGGGTCAAATGTAGCCGCTTCCATGTATTGGGCATCTGCTACCTTCCAGGTATGAAGCTGGTACTTCTTACACTCTGTCTCCCAACTGCATACCACCTGGCTGCAGACATGGCAGCTTCCTTGGATCAGGTGATGAGCTCAAGACCACACAAAGAGTAAGTGGTAGAACCAGTTCGTGAAATTGTGTCTGTCCAACAACAAAGGCAGGATCGTCCTCCCACCTACCTCAGCACAGCACCTCACAGAGGCAAGTCTGCAAAAGACCGTAGCACGAGGAGTGGCTGCGACTGGAGTCAGGCAGGTGAAGAGGGGCAGGAGAGAGATGGGGAGTGGGGGCCTGTGGTGAACCCGAGAACCCATATCCCCCATATTACTGGGGCAGCAGCTCTATTACAAGTTTTAACAAAGGAATTTAAACCCAGTACTTCCTGATCATCTGACTTCTCCACTCATAATGTAAGGAATTTGATTTTGATGTTAAAGCTGGTTCTACAAAGTTTTGGTGGCTTATCAAACTCTGGAGAAGCCTTTGTGCAGGCCTGAAAAACTTGGCCTCAGGCCTAGCGGCCCTGCAAAGGGAAAGTGCAATGAAAGTTGCCCTACCTGTCCCTTCAAGTCAGAAAGAACTTTTGCAACCCCATGTAAAAAATCCTGGCAGCGAAAAGTGCGAATGTGCGTGTTCTTGACGATGGCATTTTGTGAACCCAGGTCTGTAAACCACCAAGTATCCCTCCGCTGGGGTGACTTCGAAAGGTCTGCTCACGGAGTGCAGGTCCCTGAATGGGGGGATTTGGCCGAGGCACTCAGCTTTCCTCCTCTAAAGCCAGGAAGACTGAGGCTTAATGAACACATTCCTGACAAGCCAGCTCCAGACTTGACTTCAGAGGGACCGCAGACAAGCAGCAAAACCAACTGCTGTTCCAGCCTCCTCAGTTTCCTCAGGTCTCCCCTTTGGGGTGACAGCGAAATGGCAAAAACAAGTAAGCGTTGTAAAAGAGAATGTGAGGTTACAGAGGCAAGAAGTAAATCGTTCCCTGAATGACTAAAGTGTTTGGAAATCCACTTTTGTAAAATGAACAAGTTTTCATAGCGAACGTTTCACGGATCCCACGAAAATGCCCAGGCTCGCATGGGCACTGCTGGGTTCAAATCCCCCCCTTTGCCCAAAGAATCAAGTCTGTAGATGTTTCTGAGCCTTGGTATCCCTGTTTATACAGATCCATTTGTAGGATTCTTTAGAGGATTGTATACGAAAATTTGTATGAACGTTTCCAGCATATAGTAAATAGTAATACTTGTGGGCATTCTAGTACTTATTGGCAGTGGTTTGAATGCACACAGGGAAATTTTTTATTGTATTGTGTTGGCATGCATTAATGCATCTGAGAGTTGGATTTACATGTCTTAAAAGGCAGTAGTACTTAATACTAGGAGGAAAAATAATTGTATTTACTCCATGATATGGGAAGCTTGGTGCACTTTTCCAAAGATATAGAAAAAGTTCAATTAGGCTTAAACCGCACCTGCCACCACTGTGAGACTATGGTAATTTCGTCTCTTTAATGGAATTGCATACATTATGGCTTTCCTTGTTTTGCACAACACGGTCACCATTCTACCCTTTTTTCTCTAAGCATAGTTATTCCTCGTTATGTTTTAGGTTTACCAACCAATGTCAGGCCTATGTTTATTTACAAAATATCACATTCAGAGCCATTTATTTTATATCGGTTCCCTTTTGTAAATATTTGCAATTAGCTATAGAACTGAGATGTTTTATGAAGTGGAAAAACAATGTATCTGAGAAAAGTGTGACTTTTCGAAAGTAGCTTTTGAGAAGGAGACAGAAAAATCTAATAACAGTGAAGATATGTGCTGATTTGTACAAAAAGGACATATATATATATCGAATCTACTGTACCGGTGGTTTTAATGCATTCCATGCATCTAAACTGAAAACAAGTTGGGGTTTAAAATAATGTATGAAGCTTTCCTCAGTGATTCTGGAGTATAAAAAGTATTGTTTCTTTTTCTTTCAAAAGGTGTCCTATGATTCTATTCTTGTCTTGTAAAAGTCCTTTCAAATCAAAATATTCTGTACATTAAAAGTTTGTTTTTTTTTTTTAAATTTAGGACACTGAACCATAATTATATAGTTACAGACTTAATATGAAAGCCTAAAAACCCTTTATGCAGAACTGATCCCCAGGAACTTGGCAAGGGGTGAGGTGTAGTTACAAACTTGAACTTGAAGTGAAATGTTTTATACAATGAGTGAGGAGATGGCCTGACTTGGGGAAGTGAATTTACTGCTTTTGTTGAAAACTTCAGGCAGCTTAAACATAGTTTAATCCAAGCACACCAGAGGTCAGAGCCCAAAACAGCATTCATTTAGAAGAGTGGAAGCCTGACTGGAATAAACAGGTTTAAGGAAGATCTGGTGGCTGTGGCTGAGACTAACACCATCAGAAGTAACGCTCCTGTAAGGACGGAAGAAAAGAGAATCCCTTCCTTTCTCAAGTGACAACTACATCGAAGCACAGATATACCGCTGTGCTGGTATGAGATGGAGAAAGTCACATTCTCAGCCTACCTGGAAGAACACAAGTTACATCCTAAGATGACTGTTTTTGTTGAAAACTAGTTTCTAAAATGTACAGTATTATATACACATATGATAAAAACATAAACAGTCCAGAGGTCCAGCAGTAAAAAATAAAAGCTTCTCTCCTCACTAGCCCACTCGTCCTCTCTGATTTATTAGACATCATTCTAGGAATTTTTAATATATAGATTAGCACACAGATTGCGCTATCTATGCTGCTCTGTAAATTGTATTATTTATTGACTATAACTTGGCCTTGTGTGCGCACCTGCACATAGGGTGTATGTCATACAGTGTCATGACTGCCGTGAACTGTAACCCCACAATGTGCTGTAACACACGCTCAAACGGTCACGGGGACAGAATAAACTGGTTGAGGCTTTTTGAGAGAAATGGGTCAATACCTTTCAACACTAGTAATCCCACTAGCCTAGCAATAATAAGCTGGGAATCTGACATCTAGGAATTTGTCCTTCAGATGCGCTGACATGCGCACTGATTTGCAGGAGGTCATCGGAATACTGCTCAGGACGGAGAGGAAAAGGAAGCGATCAAAACAGCAAGTAAGAGGGGTCAAGTTAACATATTAGGGGATCACTGCTGTCATCGCTCTGAAGGGAGAAGTTTCAAATCAGAGTCTGTGCCATCCTCACCAGCACACACACAGACACGCAGACACACACACGGACACACAGACACGCACGCACACACACACACACACACACACACACACACACACACACAAAGAGGAAACTGAAAACTGTCCTCTATGAGGAAATTCTCTGGAGTCGCTCTCCCCTGCAATCTTAAAACTTCGCCTGGGAAAGAATCCAAATAAAGTGACAGTGAAGGGTGAAGGGAGCCCACGCGACTTTTCCTTGAGCAAAATTCAAACAGACGATTCTTTCAAAAATTGTCCCTCTGGAAGAGCAGGCCGAATGATGATGGCGGCACATTTACCTTGCTAATGACAGTGTGATCAAGTGAGTGGACATCCACGTGACATTGTGGGAGGTGTTTACAAACATTATTAATGACAAAGACTGAAAATGTCTATCCCCATCTCTGTTTTCTCGGGCATTCCAAAACACATGTGAGGCAGAGGACTGCTTTGCTTCTGAGTGGCAAGAAGGAAGGTCAGAGAAAGCCTCATGTGAACGGCTTACAGTGCCACCGATCAGATGACGGGAGTCTCTGGGAGGGGGTTTTTGCTCCCTCCTTCTTGTGCCATCGGGCAGAAAAGGCCCACAGCTCTGAGGACAGCCTCGCCATTGGGCTTGTAGGGGCCAATGTGATCACCGCATTTACTAACTTATAACTTAGTAAAACCATGGTCGGGAGACACCATTATCACTTCTGTTGCTTAATTATAAGCAAGGGGACAGGAATGACAGGGGAGGGAACAGAGCAATGGCACATAGGGTGGGAAGTGGAAGCGCCACACAGGATACTAGGGCTGTCAGAGGCCACAAAAGCTATCGCCTGCCTTTCCTGGGGACTGACTGTACTCATGGCCCCACACAAAATCTGCTATACACATGGCCTTCTGTGAGACTGTGACAGAATTTCTCCAAATGTGTATGTTTTACATTTGCACTTGTCGTTCATACAAATAAGTAGATCAAAATTCTTTCCGCTGCCTTAAGTCTGTCGTATGATGCAAAAGCAGGAGACCCCCTGGCATTAGGATAAAATTCACCCCAGTCTCCATCTTGGTCCTTAACTAAGGTTGCCCTGCATTCCACTCTTTCTGCCACAGCCTCCAGTTACCCAGATGTCACAGCTGTCACCATGAACCCAGGAGAACCTGTAATTTTGGTTTTATAGGGGGCGAGCAGATTTCATAACCTCAGAATCCTGCCTACCTTGATATTACTCTGCCAAAAACAAAACAAAACAAAACAAAAATCCCTCTCCCTATATTTTCTCTTATCACTAGTGACAAGTTAAATGCAAAAGCCGGAAAGTTTACAAGAAGATCATTGATATTGGAAAAACTTCTCAAGAAATTCCACCTTGAAGTACAAAATGGTCAAAATGCATAGGTAGAGCCGAGTTGTGGGTAGTGTATCACGATTCACAGTAAAAACAGGTCCCCAACACAGGTCACCTGAGGAGTTTTAGCTTCTACTAAGCTACATGTTTAACCGCTTAAAAAGAGGCTGAGGAAAGAAAGGCGCTGGCAAACGCCATTGCTGGAGGAGGAGAACCCTTTCTCCCTCTGCCTGCTCTCCCCTGCAGAGGCCATGCGTCTGAGGAGAAGAACAACGTGGTCTGGGACGACACCATTTGTCACGATGACTTTTTTTTTTAATAGATTTTTGCAAACTAATCCCCATCAGCTTCACAACAAGAGTGTTTCTGATCAAGATAAACTGATAAATAGCAATAAGGCCCCCGAGTAGTAAAAAGCTTCTAGAAACCATTCCTTTTCCACTCGGAAGAACTCTATGCACAGCTTGTCCAGGAGGAAGTGATAATTCCAGTTCCTCAACCGAAAGATTTCAGTGCCTTTCTTCCTGAAGAAACCATTCCCATGGAAATTCCCAAAAGTTTTTAACAGGGAAAAATGTAATATGTACAGATCATGAATTCCGTTACCAAGAGGCTTTTTAAATTTGGATGCTACATTTTGTTTGAAACAGGAAGAGACCCACACGTATTCTTCAATGGAAAACCTTTGCTACTAGGAAGTTATGGAGGCAGGATTCAAACCTGGACAATCCGGCCCTTGAATCACTGCGCCTAGAGCATCTAACCCAACAGACCTTCACTAAACCCTGCTAGGCGCAAAGCCAGCTTCTAGATGCAATCACTGCTTATTAATCAGCAGATAATCTCTGAATCATACAACAATTAAATGTAATAAAAAGCTTTAATGCATTTCTAAAACAGGGTCTGTGGGCACCAAAAAAAAACGTATAAGAATATTATTCATTAGTGAGTCTGAACCTATTCGGAATTTTGCGCCCTATGGCTGTTTGATGCCATGACTTCTTTTCTACTTTAAACGTGCTGCTTTGTAATTCACATTTGAAACTGAAATTTTGAATGGAATAAATATTTGCCTTCAGACTCATAGATCTTGCTCTTGAGATAGCCAGAGCTTTTCCAGGGCCAAGAACTAGAATTCCCACCACAGCCTGATGCCATTTAAATCAACACATTCGATCAATTTATACAGCATCTGGGACAGAATGAGTTTGGCCTCAGCTCAGAAATCAGAACGCCTTTAGAATCCTAGTCAGTGAGGTTCCCCAATACTCCTGCTAAGAGCCTTCTTTCCAGGAGTGTGGAATCTGAACAATTCTGAACAGTCTGATGTGGAAAACGTGCAAAAAATTGAAAAAAAGTCGTTAGGAAAATCTTGGAACTAATAAAGTGTTTTTCTCTGGCTAGAAGCACTGCTGCTAAAAATAACACAATGAAAAACATATTTGTCTCATATACAACGGACGCAGAATATAATTATGGGCTGTTTGGGTCTGGGCTGTAGACGAGGAGGGAGGTGCCAAAGGCTTGGATACAAAAGGAGAGAAGGCAGTGTGTCCGTCGGTTTCCTGGGGCAGTTCCCACGGCCCTGGGTGACCAGTTCCCTGCTCAGGATACCTGTCCTGCAAAACCTGCCTCTTCTCGCGGGACCAAGAAACAGCAGAGGCAGACGAGAGTTACAACTGCAAGTTTGGTGAAGTAACTTGAGCTCCTATCAATAGGCGCCAGTGAAAAGAAAATTAATCCTACTTCTGTAGCTTATCTAGAAAAAAGTGTCACAGACATAATTAACGTAAAAACCACAAATATCCTAGCTCCTTTGACATTTTTGTACTTTAATTAATTTATAGAAATAATTGTTGCTACTGGGAGTTATTTCAGTAACACACTGATTTTTTTCAAGACCCCTAAAATGAGGGGAAAAATAATAGCAGAAAATATAGAAGGACAGTGTATTGTATTGTATATTTCAGTATCTCTGTGGACCACGGTTTATTTACCTGTAGAGGGGGAATAAAAAAAAATTCTGCTAGTATTACTGGGCTGTTGCAATGATAAGATAAAGGGTGTGAGAGCACGCTATGAACAGCCCAGTGCCACATGACTAGCAAATTTTAAAAATCGCTAACTCGTGAAACATGAACGTTGAGATCTGCGCTACAAAGATTTTGTCATTTAATTCTCACAATGCCCTATTATCTCCGCTATTTGATGGAGGAGAAAACCAAGGCTTGAAGACATTCATTTACTTTCCCAAAGTTATACAGGCAGTAAGTAGGTAAGTGGTGAAGCCGTGATTCAAAACCCCGGCATTCTGATGTTCTGATGTTAGGCACAGGTTAGCTCTTTGTCACTCAACTGTTCTGCAATCGCCGTGGTAACACAACAATCTGAGTATGAGTTCAGTGCTAAATCCACATTATCCGACTGCAGATTTCAGGAGGTCTTTTGGTTTCAAAAGCCCAAATTTCTATTCATAGGTGTCTTTAAATTATTCTTAGCTCTGTGCTTTAAACTTACGTGGCACGTATGAAAGAAGCAATTTTGCTTTTCATCTCTTTCTAAGTTCGGCGAGCCTAACTACTCATATCACAGCCTGATGTCCCCAAACTAACCCCTTAAGTCAACTTCGCAGGTCTACAGCTACCTTTGGTGATTTTTATCACATCCATATCTCCGACAAGACTGTTTACTCAGCCTCGCTAGTAACTGATGCAAACAGAAAACCTTACCATCAAAGCGAGGTTCCCTTTCTAAGGCATGGTTTAAAAACTACCTTTATCAACCACGGCTCCCATCCTAGAAGCCTTTATCGGCCTCCTTAGAATTTACAAGTTCTGCTTCCCCACACACTCTCGTATCTCAAATGGGATATTTTTCTTGTCTTGTAAAATGCCTGAGAAAAGTATACAGACACACGCACCAAAAAAGTGCAATGGTCATAAACTTGACTGTCTTTGTGATATTCCCTGGGTTTTATTTTTGGCATTTTTTAACTTGAAAATGCAGGAATACAGGTAGTCTCAATTCAGGTCTGTTCTAAGAGTTTAAAAACCAACAACAATATCTGGGAATAATTCACAAATGCATATAGAACCTCCAGTCTCAGACTGTCCTTTTAACCCTTATCTACAGCACTTTACAGCACTAAACACAGGGCACAATCAGCAGAATCCATAATGCGCCCCTTGTTTTTCAGCTCTATTCAAAAAGTCTCATTTCATTCAATAAAAAAGCCCTGACGAAAACAGCCCTGTCGCACGAACATTCTGTGTGGAAAAGCTGTGCTTACTGATTCAGTGCTTCCTGCCAAGAGAACAATGCAGAGAAACAGACCTCAGTGTTCCAAATAATTTTCTGCAGTTACTTGGAAGAAAAAAAACCCACATATTTACCTGTACTTGGAGCTCCACAGGTGAGGCAGAAGTTAAACTAGAAAATCAAATTCCTCTTCTGCAAGTTTTCTTCGTCTCTAATGAACTCCAGGGTCATCCGTCCAGGCTGTCAGGTAAATTTCCCCCTCCATGTCTCTCTCTCCTGCTTTCTTTTGCTGTTTTTTTCCCAGCGAAACTCTTTTGTCATTTGCATAAAACCTACTCCTAGCCTATAGGACTTTCTGAGTAGCTACTTGTTAAATTGGCTGTCTTGACATGCTCTTTCAAGCATGACATCATAAATCTCCATGGAAACCCTAACCCCACCTGTCTACTTGCCAACATTACCTGTCAGGCGAAGACTTAAACAATCGTCTGAAATTGTTCATTAATGAAACCTTTTTAGGGGCTTTAGATCTCTGCACGGTATAATTTGTGCTGTTGGCAAAAATTTAGCCAAGAATGATGGCTTCATTTTCAAAGCCTGAGCTCTTTTGCAGAAAACAATGATCAAAATTATAGGCATTCGTAAATGTGCCCCTCCCTGTCTAACAATGCACTTAATCAGTCGAAGAAAAACCTACAGTGGTACGTGTGCCTCTCTCTGAAGGATAAAGTTACTTTGAAAAGGTGGGTTTTGAAAAACCTTCCCTCCATACTTTTGAGGCTTTCCACTCAGCTCTCCAGAAACCCCTTCCTACTTTTTACCAGCAAAACTTGCAAAACAGGTTCCTTGATGGAATGTGTGTGTTTGAACCAGTGCACTCACACACACATTTTCTCCTGTACAGGTAGGTGGTAGAAGTCGTTGAGAATTTTTTTTAACTCTTTCCTAACACACTCACATCGTCTCTAAGTTTGTCCTTGTTTGCACATGTTACCAGAATAAAATTGAAATTGACATTCTTGGCTTTTCTTGGGAATAGGTCAACAGGCTCTCTAAATTAGTCAATCTTTCTTTCATTCATTCTCTTTTCACTATCTCCAGTGTTACAGAACCCCTGATGCCTGCATAAAGCTTTGGACAAATTTCTGCCAAATTTGTGCCCAAACCCCTCTTGGCGACACTGGGCTCAGCACTCTTTCCCCCTCGCCTTTGCATTTACTGCAAACACACCTCTCTCTCAAGTCCAAGACTGATGACCCTGAGGTACCGGAAAGATTTGAATGAGACTTCCTCCAAACCCATGAGTGTATAATGATGTTATTGAATGGCTGCCGAAAGCTATAGTGGGAAATTCTTCAGTGGAACTGAGCGGGATCTGGGAAGCACCTGATAGCCTCAGTCAGAATCTGCCAAAACATGGCAGTCTCAGAAGCAGTAGTAGCTGAGAGCAGCCACTTTAACATGCCACGGATCCTGCTGTAACAGGCTTGGCGGCATCTGTCCCCAGAGGTCAGACAGCAAAGATTGACCTCTATGCTTTTCTGAGTCTACCCAGGTGTGTGCCGAGAGACCGACCAGAGGTAAAAAAAACTCAGAAAGGCTATTTCCATAGACGGAACTGTAAATGCTTTGGGTTCCCTACTCTGACTGTTCTGGGATTTCTGCACTGCCATCGCTCACAGTCAACAGATGGGACATTACCTTCCAAGGGAACCAAGAACAAGCCTGGTTTAATATAGCAGGCCAAGTTGGAACACTCCTCAGAGGCAAAACTATTGTCAGAGATTCAATTACCGTCTCTGTGAGATGAAAATGCACTCAGATGAAGCTCACGCTTGTGCTTTACCCAGTGGGGCACAAACACAACGTGAAACAAACAAAAACAAGATATTACCAGATCTAGGCTTTTATACAGTGAAATCCAAACATGGGCTATTCCATTACAGTTATTCTTCAAAGTTTCATTAGAGAGAGGAGCATGCAAAAGTTGATTCAGCAGTCAGAGTGGTTATCGATTATGCCAAATTTTCCTTTTGGATTATTTAGGAGATGACAATATCTCAGCTTTACTTACTGGTTTCAAGTTTGGAAAAGAGAGTGAGAAGAGTCAGAATCTAAAGTCAGACAAATAGAGATTGTCACAGAAATAACTCAGATGTGAAAGCAACCTGATTAACCCACTCATAAGCAGTCAGGCAGAGGTCAAGATTACAGAAGCATTTGTGACCAACGATGATCTCACTATGGTGAGGTAGAATGCTGAAATATTTAGAGTGGGGAAAGTTTTGGACAATAATATCGGCAATAAATCAACACATGGGGAGGGGGCTGAAATGCCAGGACTTATTTAGAGATGACCAGTCCAGTAATGATTTTTCCTAAGGTTCCTAAATGAAAACATCAAGCGAGACCAAGCTTTGATAGCATTGTGATTGCCTGATAGGTACTGAGCACCATGCTAACCAGGTCCAAGCTTCACAAATGCATGTAGATGGACTATGTTCTACATTTAGCAATGGCAGAAGTATCTACGTTTGACTTGGATAGTGAATAAGTTTCCTTCTCTTAAAAACCAGGTGCTGTAGGTCTAAAAAAAATAAAAATAAAAAAATAAGGGATTGTAAGCTGACAAGGTCCTTGCAATCTGTGAGGTCAACCACGAGTTGCCTCACCTAAAAAAAATTTTTTAATTAAAAATAAAAGATGCTTTCTCTTGAATGTTTATCGAACCTGTTTTATAAAAGACATAGAAAATTGCTCACTGAAAAAGCTCAAGAAAATATAAGAACACAAATAACTGGTGAAAGAGATTGGAATTAACCATTTATGGCCTGAATTTTTGTTTCTTAAAAACCAAGAATTGAAAGTCATCACACAGAAAAAAAATATTTTGAGTAAGAAAAAATAATACTTTCATAATTAAAATAACCAATTCCTATCTCATTTAAGCTACCAGTAGTACCATGCAAGAATGATTAGCATCCCCCACGTTACAGAGGGAGAAAGTAAGCCTCACAGAAGTTAGGTAATTTGAGGAAGTTTACATTTGCTACTAAGTGTTGGAGTGGCAGTGTGAACCCAGGCAGACCCAAGATTTGAACCCAAAATGTGTGTGCTTAACCAGTAGGCGCTCACAAAATTGCTCATCACTGGAGATACTACAATCTTAAGTAAACTAAGCCATGCTGGAAGAATATATGTAGTAGACTAACCTGAAAGTACACATTGGACCGTGAAGGGTAAACAGATCTCTTGCAGATCCTCCCAGATATACCAGGTCAACAGAAGGGATGGGTCTGGAACAGTCCAGACCTGGATGGTCCACAAGCACAGCAGACACAGTAGAGTCGTGGTATTTATTTAGCTGTAGGCTGTACGGATGCCCATAAGGACCACACAAAGTAGGATTAACACATTACGACTCATAACCCCAGGGCAAACAGACCACTGGGATGAAGAGAAGGCTGATGAAACAGCAGACACTCAAGAAATGTCTGTGGCCTGAAGTTCTGGTCTAAAGAAAAACTGACAAACATTGAAAAAAAAAAAGCTTACATTTTGTATGGCAAGAACACACTGTAAGTATCAACAAAAGAATGAGGATACATAGATTTCTGAGTGAATAATGGAAACCAGCTGTGGTAATTAATTCCCTAATGTTAAGTCCTTGAACTTTGGCTCTGTTTTGTTTGTACTTGTAGTTCCCTTTAGAAATTATCCGTTTAATCAACTTTTTCTATGGTGCTGAGGTAATGGTTAATTTATGAGTCAACTTGGCTAGGCTATGGTGCCCAGCTCTTTGGCCAAACACCAGCGTGGGTGTTGCTGTGAAGGTATGTTTTTGATGGGATAAACATTTAAATCAGCTGACTCTGAGTCAAGCAGATTACGCTCCATACTGTGGCTGAGCCTCATTCAATCAGTTGAAGGCCTTCAGAGCAAAGACTTAAGAGTTCACAAAGAAGGAATTCTGCCTCACTTCAAGAAAGTAACAGAGAAACCCTGCCCGAATTTCCGGCCTGCAGGTCTTGGAATCGAGGCCACAACATCGACCCCACTTGAATTTCCAGTCTGCTGGCCTACTCTGCAAATTTCAGACTTACCAGTCCCTACAGTTGGGTGAGCCAATTTCTTAAATCCATCAGTTCTCATTCTCTCTTTCTCTCTCTCTCTTGTTCTTGCTCTCTCTCTAACCTACCGGTTCTGTTTCTCTGGAGAACTCTGGCTAGTAAAGCAGATCATGCCAATATGTATCCATGCAGTCTAGTTTTCTGGCTTAGTTCCAGTCATCTTCTATCTACAGTTTCCCAAAAGTCACTTCCACTTGGGGTACCTACTGTCATTTCAAATATACCTTGTCAAGATGGATACTCAAGTAACTGTTTAGTATTTCTTGAGCATGACTGTATTTCATAAAGAATAGACATATATGCTATCAAATTAAGATGGAGAAATAGAATCGAGTTCATTGGTTTTGACATTAGATATCAATGGACTGAAGTCTCTCATTAAAAAACAAAGCCTAATAGATTGGGCTACAAAAGTAAAACCAAGTTACATCTAGTTCCTTATAAATATACTCATCATTAATAAAGAAAAGTGGGAAATAAATGAGTAAGATGTACCAGATAAATGCAATCAAAAGCGAGTGATAATACTAATCTTAAGAAAAGTTAACAAACACTAAACAGAATAAGGAGGTCATTTCGTAATGCAAAAAGACACAATTCATGAAGAAGGGATGGTCATCATAAAATTGTTTGCAACAAACAACAAAGCAACTAAAAACCTATAAAGCAAAAAATCTGAGGAATGCAAGTACAGGATAAAAAATAAAATTATAAGCAAAGACTTTATTATACTTTGTATAAAACTGAACAGCAGAAGAAAATAAAATAAGGACTGAGAAGAAATGAGTGATACAAACAGCAAACCTGATATGTATCTATATGTCTACAGATATATGTGGGAGGGGGTGTGTGAATGTGTGCACCGCCCATGTATGTGTATATATAATATAAAACTGATAATTTTTCATGAATATTTATGCAACACTTACAAACATCGATTGTGTATTTGACTATTCAAAAAAATTTTTTTTAACAAATCCTTAAATTTAAAAGAATTATACTGATTGCATTCTCTGATTGCATCCAATAGAATTATGTATGCGTAATCTCAACTACCTGAAAATGAAATATTTCTGGGCAACCCTTAAATCAAAAAATAATTCAAACTTGAAATTTTCAACTTTCTTAAAAGTAATGACACAGGAAATATATTATACAAAACTGAAGGGCACAGCCCAAACTGGTGTCAGTAATTGTATGCAAAAAGCACTAAAAGTAAATCAATTTACTACTCATTTTAAGAAATAATAAAACAACACAGATAATTTTAAAAACTAAGAAAAAGCAATTAACTAGATAAAAGCAAACAAGTAAATGCAAACTGCTTCTTTGAAAAACTGAAAAAACTGAGAAAAAACTTGAAAAACTGAAAAAAAATGCAAAAAAGACATTTGCCCTCTAGAAGCTGATATAGGCACAATACTTCTTGGTACTTAACTAGAACTAAAACAGATGTTATATGGAGCAACTGGGGGGAAAATCATGGAATTGGGACAGGTAAAGACTGGACTTGGAAACGCAGTGGTTCTCACACTTTTAATATTCAGCACAGAATGTCCTGGTCCAGTTGAAATGTTTAAACTAAAAAAAGAAAGAAAGCAAAAACAAAGGAAGCGGGAAGGAGGAACAGAGGGAAAATGAAAGATCGGAAAGAGGAAATCAGTCAACAGTCATCACGGCGCACACAGCCATTCATGTCTCAGGCACAGCCACAGTCCGCCTGCTCTCCCTTCAGCACCTTGGTGCTGTCTGAGTAGAACTGTTCAGACTGCCCCAACGGCGCACACAGCCATTCATGTCTCAGGCACAGCCACAGTCCGCCTGCTCTCCCTTCAGCACCTTGGTGCTGTCTGAGTAGAACTGTTCAGACTGCCCCACAGTGATCTCAGTAAGTACCCTTGAAGCAAAGTCCTTGAGCATTCCATGAATCCGGAAATACTTTGGTGCAATCGTGACAGGATGTGAACCCTCTTAACTGCTGTGCGCTGCACCCCACTCCACACTTTGTCAAAACCAATGCCTCAGTTCAAAGCTCCACCTGATTGGCCCACAACAATACACAAGGTTCACAGTTCATCCTCACATATGCGCAGGGTTTGTTTGCAGCAAATCCCTTGAAAAATCTCGGATTAGGGGAAGGAAAAAAAGAAGAAAGGGCAGGCTGGGTGAGACAAAGACATTGATGAAAATGCAAAATGAGATGGGCGCTAAAGTGAGGCCCCCAGAGGACAAATCCGAGAGCGTTTAAAAGAAAGACACTACAGAGTTTGGTTCAAAAATCCACTGAGTTGCAGACCAAATTTTTTTCTTCCCAGTTCCATCCCCATCAGCGGATGCCACGAGTTAATTAGCACTGCGGGGTCTTCGTCCACCATTCCTCTTCATGGTGGTGACTAATCTTACTTCAGCACTAACTCTCCTGAACGTCAGTAGTTCACACAAGATGAACACATGGCCCAGAAAGCTCAGTGACTTGCTCACTACCTTTGTTCTTATCCCTGCGTCCCAGACACAACTGTTCCCAGGCCAACAGCCAGGCTTTTCACATAGCTCCTCCTACCTAGTGCTGAAAAGCTCACCTGTAAACTTTGCTTTATTCCACCTCTGCACTCATAGCTACAAAGGTGCCCTGCATCTGTCAGGCTACACGTTCTGCTTAACTTTCAAGATCTGGTACAACCTCACCTTCCTATATTTGAATCCACTGACTTTCCATTTCTCTAAATGACACTCTGCTTCTCTGAGGCCGGCCTGCCTGTTAATTCACAAGGGAGTTATCTTCATTTTTGTCTCATTGTTCTCTGCTGTCCCTCCTTCTCCAGGTGAACGACTCTGAGCCTCATTCTATTCATTCAAATCATAATCTGTTAATATTTTTGCCATAGGTATTTGTTGAATACCTACTATGCACCAGGTATTGAGGAAACAGAGATCATTATAACAAGTCTCCATCATTCCAAAGGACTCTGTTCAAATTCTGAAATCTTTCCTTTCTGCTCTCCACTGCTCTGAACTCCAGCAAGCTTCTGAGGTACATACCACCAGTTTCTATTTTTCGTGTCTGATAACACACGAGTCCCCCAAACAATATCCTGTGTTCAAATAGGTTTGGGAAACACTGCAGATTTCATTCCTTACCCACCTACTCCCCCCCTTTTGGCATGGTGAAAGAACTGACCAGTCCTGCAAAGCAGAAATTCATTTCTCTTGGGTTAACCAAGAAATGTCCCCAAATTAGAGACTTTCTCCCTAATCCCCAAATAGCCATTCACAGCCTGGGGATCTAGGATTCTGCAGAACATGCTGTTACAAAATTCTGGTCTACGTCACTGTAATTTAGAATGCATCCTGTTTCATGCTACCCTAACGTACTGAATGTGACTCCCCAATGGAATGTCTTCCCCTTAATGAGAAGAGTTGTAGCAAGCATTCAACAGCTGTTACAGTGGAGAAATAGTATCACATACAATCTTCACCACTATAGTACTATCTGTCTGTCTCATTTCTACTAAGAAAACGCTTCAGGGGAATGGACCGATTTGCCTACAATCACACAGCTGAGTGGCCCAGCAAGTATAAATTCAGTTATATCAAACCCTAAAGTTACTACCCTCTCAAGAGAGGGAGGTCCTCTTGACAGGGTAGGTACTTTATACTCCGCCCAATGCCAAGCTCATAGTATAGATCCCTGATAAATAGTCATTTCATTGAATTAATCCAAGAAAACACCTGCAGGAGGAAGGATGAAAAATGGCAAAGAAGTAAGCCTGATGAATGAGGAGAGAAAGAACAATTTAGACATTTGCAATATGAGCTCTGCTTCAATGTGCTAAACTGAATCACACTGGTCTTTGTGGATTCCTCAACACTTGAAATTTCCATCTCATTTGTTGGCAATTTTCTCTAGGTTTTGCTGATTACCATTCTCCTGGTGTCTCCTGCCACTGCATAGCTATACTTCGGTTCCTAACTCCCCTTCACTTTCCCGCCTACTCCCAAGCAGGTTTTCCAGTAGAATCTTATTTTCATTTTTTTGCAGAGCTCTTCTTAATACAGCGTCATTCTCAAAATGTGTTCTCTCTTGCTATTGCACAACACTAATTAAAATAAAGCTAACACAGAGGTTGATGACACCCAATTAAACATGGATCAAAAGCCATGTGTTATGAACGATCCCCATTTAGGATATTTTTTCTCTTTTTCTCTATCTTGTGTGATTGATGTCAACTTGAAGTCAATTTTGCCAAGTAAAATTACAACCCTTTAATTTCACTCTTCTTGATCGCTGAGTCCCTAGCATAGCACATTCTGTTCTGGAATAGTCCAAATCTTCTGAAATGCACTTCCAACATCTTTAAATTGCAATTCAAGGTATCAGACCTTGGAAAACACCTCCAGGCTAGGTCCTTTATCTGGTCCCTTGAGCAGCATCATCTGTTAAGTATTAGACTGCTCCTTCTGCTTGTATGTTTACTATTGTTTTTCATCATACCCAAATTTAGCTATTATTTCTGATCACATTCTGATTCTCTTTAGACATAGCCAAGATTACCTGAAATTTCTGAGGACAAGAAATTATTTTATACCGGTTCTTTCAATCCTATCACTTCCTTTATTCACAGGTCTCTAGTAGTTCCTTAAACACTAATACACTAATATAAAATCTCTAATTATAACCAGTTATTCAATTATGACACCACAGTCTTTCCATTTGGAGGTGCTACTCTGACAAGAGTCACATTTTCTCGATTTTTACCTTTCCAAGATACCACTATTCCCCCACTGTGTCTTTCGGGCCAAATTCCTTTCCTTCCCTGAATTATTAAAGGCCAGTCTAAACAGGAGACTAGCACTTCAGCCATCTCAGGATCACCAACTACATTTCATACAAATTGACACAGGGCAAACTGGTGCCCAATTTCCTCAGCCTTTCAGAACATCTTTCGACTCTGTCACTCGTTAGAGAGCAGGTGTAATCGTAGGTTGAGAGTAAGGTCCCCACAGACAGGATTTAAATCCTGGTACTGCCACTTCCTCATGATGTCACCTTGGTCTGGACCTAACTGTCCTGTGCTCGGTTTCCCATTTTGTTAAGGACAGTTAATAATAGTGCCTATCCCAAAGAGCTGTTAGGGAGATGGAACATACTACTATGTGTAAAGAGAAACAGCCACAATTTTAGCTGATGTCAGTTATATATTCTCCTTGTAGTTTTCACCACCTTTTCACCTCTATAAATAGCAGCTGAGAAAACAGTGCTAAAGAAATGCTAAATACCTATCTAACATTCTCCATGTTCATGGCAATCTTCCCTCTTCCTATTGTGACTTATTATTATTTGTTCCACATACATTGTATTAGATGTCTTAATTGTTAAGTTGTTTTCCCTTAGTGTTTAGGTAAGAAATCGCTCTAAATGCATATTCAGTCATTACCTCGAAAGCTCAAATGTTTCTGCTACTAAGCATGACTATTCTCCCACCATTTTCCCCTTTGGATTAGAATAAATTAATAGCTCTAAAAAGAAAATTCTTATCTGGTCTATTTCCTTTACTATAATGTATAAACTTTTTATGTATGTATGTATGTATGTATGTATGTATTTATAAAACTTGTATAATTTTTCAAAACCTACTCCTTCTACAACACTAGCCTTTTACCCAGATATTTGCCATGACCTAACGCCTCCACTCAGTGAATGGTCCGTGCTCCTAGTGTTATCTTCAGTTCCATTAGCCCCGGGCTTGTGAGAGAGAGTGTGTGTGTATGTGTGTGTGTCCATCCATCCATGAATACAGATGCACATCTGTGAATTTCCAACACTTTCACATACATGGGTTGATTAGGATTAAGACAAATGTGATAGACAAAAACCTGATTAATTTGGATTATTTTCATACATGACGGAGGGACTACGTCTACCCCCTAATGTATAAACTGATACCCTGAGATCAACAGCCTGAGGAGTAATCCAGTGAGAGGAGCTCTGCTACAATGCCATTAAAGTCATCAAAAGTAAGTCATAGAGATGCCATTACACACAGGTATATCTATGTTACATATAAATGTGATTGATGCTATTATACACATAGGCCTAAAGTGCTACGAACAACAAAGTTGATAAAAGCATGAATTATATTTGGGAGAGTTGATATAAGTCAGTGGGAGGTGGGGGGAGTCCTTTTTAAACTAGATTCCACAGCTAAAATCTGGATAAACTAAACACCTCAGCAGGTGCTAGAACCAGATGCTACAATGAAGAAAAGTGACACATGCCACATCTGGGCCGACATATTTAAGAGCCTGTGCACAATCTATGTGACTCGTAATCCATGTGAAGTAGCCCGAATCATTGAGTCATTGCAAAGACATCTTCAGAAAACTGTCTAAACAGACTTTGTATGTGTGAGAAATAAAATATTTTGGTATCATAGCACATACACAGACACACGTCTGTGGCATTCAACAAAGCCCTTTAAATCACAGGCTTTGTGACCGGATGTACTATGACCTGGCAACACAGCCTCCTCTCTTAACTCAGCTTTTCATCCAGAAAGCTTCATCTACTGAAGGTGAAGTCAGGATCATACAAATTGTTGGTGGAACATTCCTTCTTTAACTCTACTTTTCTTTCTACAGTCTGTGCACACCTGGCCTCCACGAGACACTCTCTAGTCTCCCAAAGCCATTCCATGGGTCCTGATCATTTCCTTGTTTTGTTCAAGATGGAAGGTCCCCCCACCCAACCCCTTTTCTCTTTCCATTGCTAATACCCCTAATTATTTTCAGTGCATTTTGAGAGAACAGGAGTAAAAGTTCCATTATTCTACCAAGTTAAAGTAGTGTTTCCTTCTTAAGATCTGGTCTTCTGATTCAAATGCAGTTAAGACTTCTCTTGTTCTGTTTTTAACTGAGTCATTTCCCATAATTCTTGAAAAAATCAAGTATATACCTATGAAAAGGAGATACCAGTCAAAAGGAATGAATGGATAATGTTGAGTCTGAACCATACCTTCCAGTTCCAAATTCCATAGAACGACTCTTCACCAATGAAATAAGTTCTTCAGAGGTTGTTTTTTTTTTAAAAAAAAAAAAAAAGTAAAGAAAAGAAAAAAAAGAGTAGAATAAACCAGAACTGGGGATATTTATGAATAAACAGGTTGACAGATATTTTTCTCATTTTCACTTTCATCACTGACAGCATAGTTACATTTCGGTGAGGATACACTGGACTGCAGTGGACAATCGTGAGTGGTACCAAGCTAACAGGCACTGAAAAAACAGCCCGGTGCTATTTCCATAGAAACTCAAAGGAGAGGCTGGTCGATGAGTGGACAATGGGGAGGCCTGAGTGGTACTCAGACAGCAGCGCAGCCCCGGCCTGAGGAAAGAAGCCGGACTAGAGGCCTCCTGGCTTCAGTGATCCCATATCAGATGGTCTCCTTGTTCACGGTCTCATCAGCTTATTTTAGCCCTCCACGATGCTCGAGTTAAAGGAAAACACTCCTTCACATCTCTCTTACTCTCTCTATTGAACAGAAGAGCACACCAGACTTTTAAGTCAAATGTATACTAGTCTTTCCTCTTAAGGCTTGATCACATTAGAGATGAGAATACACATAAGCTAACTGTAACCACAAAGCAGGTACTATATGCCTAATTAGTTAAATAGAAATTCTGTGGGTGACTTGGAATGAAGATTAAAAATTATTTTCGGAAGGGTTTCTGAGTCCAGGAGTGGGAAGCCGGCTAGGGCAGGAGTGAGGCCAGCTGGACACATTTCTTTATTAGTGAAGCTATAAAAGAAGCGTATTTCCAAACTGTTTAGTTACACAGCAACCATGGCCATGAAAGAATGCTGAACTTTTTGAACTATGCTATTTCAGAAAAGTAACTTTCTTTCAATGTGCAACACATACAGAAATCTATTTTCTACAGTTATCTCAGGTGCTTTGCAATTCAATACAATTCATCTTTTTAAACAAATGACAATGAAATATCTCTATTGTTCAACTCACTGTGATCTACATAGTCTGTTATCAAAACTTTAGAATAAAGGTGGAGGGAGCAAACACCAACATCAACAACAAATGGAAAGACCGCAAACTGGAAATTCTGCCCTTGGTTCAAATGCTGGCATCTGGAGCTTCTTCGCCTCTGTGTCTTCTGGCTGTCCAAACTGCAGTCGATCTCATAATTCTTGGACTTCCCACCTCTCTCTGTCTGTAACCCTCAAATGGTACTTACCACACATTAATTGTATTAGAAATATTGGCTCATTCATTCAACAAAAACCAGTCATGCCTAGCTCAAGTTGTGTGTTCCCTAACATACTGTGCTTACAAAGACGACTAAGACAAGTTTCTTGCCCTCTTACAGTATGTTCTAGACGGGAAAAGGAACATAAGAAAAGTACAGTAAAGGCCTGATTAGATGCTAAAGTACAGGCACTACTGCAAGATGTTATGACGAGCTCAGAAGGTGTGATGTTTGAGCTGGATCTTGACTGACTCATCTGTATACATAAATGTTTTATTTATTTTGTTTATTTATTTTTTTTACTGATTTGAAGGCAGGGGTCATGCCTCATTGCTGTATCTCTCACAATGCCTTTACCATTGTAAAGGCCAATATATATGTGTGTATATACATATATACACATATATACATATATATATATATATATATATATATATATATATATATATATAGGATAAATAAGTGAAAGAAATCCAAATTTTAAGTTTTTCATGAAGCAAAAAAATACAAGTTTCAGGAATATAATATAATTTTGTTCTAACAATGGAAAAAATAAACTTCTTTGCATACTCAAATATATGTTAACAAAAGAGTAAAATAACTTTATATATTAATTTGAGAATAGAGCCTCTGAGACCCTTCATTTGGACTCTGTAAACCAGAATAATGCTCTGTGATGACAGATGAGGAAACTGAAACAGAGGAAGATTAAGCCCTCAGCTCTAAATCATCCAGTTGGTACGTGATGGAGCTGGTGAGAAAACTGAAACAGAGAAAGATTAAGCCCTCAGCTCTAAATCATCCAGTTAGTACATGACAGAGCTGGATTCCAAGTCGGTCCTGCCTGACCCCAGGGTCAAATCCTAAGCCACCACGTGATGTCAGTCACAGCCTGACTGCCCCACACAAGAATGACGGGGCGGGGGGGCCTCAGTACCGACGACAGCTCCCATTATGCAGACAAGCGCTACACTGCAATAATGGTGGTCTGTAGGTTCTGAAGACAGTAGAAGGGAGTTAAGGAAACCTCTTAGATTTTCAATAACTTAGACCAAAAGAAAATTTTTGACTGACTTAACTCCAAAGACTCAAATATTTAAGTTTTCAACCATGAATCTTCCAGTGTTTAAATTTCGAAACATAAGCCATGTTCTAATTCTCCTATTGTTTAACACCAGAGAATTAGAACCTAAATTTCCGTAAAACCAAGATATTTCGGGTAAGGTGCTGGATAAGCATTTTCAATGTCTATTCCTGATCTCCCTCAGTGGCACACTTCGCACTAAGGCCACTCTCTGGAAGGCGGCCAGGAAAACAGCCACCAGAAGAGTACATAATGAATTTGGAAAAGTGCACCAGAGTTGTATTTGAACTCCTCCTTATGGTTGGCCAAGTACCTTCCTGCAAAGGAAACCTGGAATAATCCATTGTCACAAGGTCAGGCAGAACAAAGGGTGTTGTTGAGAAGAGGAACGAAAAGAGGAAATGGGTGGTGGGAGAAAAAGAATGGAAAAGGCATTAGATGAAGTGCTATTCATGGGAATATCATAAACCAATGTCTAAGCATCTCTGATTTTCAATGCTAATTAAGGTTCATTTGCAACAAAGCAGTGAAATGAAAAGTATATAGGCAGATCAGTGCATCAAAATCTTTCTCCTTTTGGATGGTCAGCTTGAAATACACAAAAATTCATCCTGAATTACCAGTGAAAGGACACTTGACCAGCCATGGCTAGACTATGTCTGTGAGAAGAGATAGGAGCTTGAGGCCACTAACCAACATTCAGTAGTCCCTGTCACATGACACCACACACCCTTTCCAACCTTCTAGATATATTTAGACTCCTCATTCAAGAGTTTTAACCAAAACCACCATCATCATACTAGTAGCAAATAATTATGACATCACAAATAATAACAGCAATGATAACAACAAACATTTTTGACATGGAAAACATACCATTTGACAAACTAATTTCTATATTTCTCAGCAAAATTAATACATTTTAACTTTTAAAAAATATTTTTTTCCCTCCTCACACAATACATAATCAGTTTTCTGGTCTCCTCCTCCTTGACCAGTCTCCATGATCACATCATGATCACACACACACACACACACACACACACACACACACACACACACACACACACACACAGAGTCACCATGACCCTTACTCTATAAGCAATGATCTTCAAATTACAGAATAGCAGAATAAACGCAAATTCTGAGCTCAGACTCCTCCGGATTCAAATTCCAACTTGTCCTGAGCAAACTGTGTAACCGTAACTACTCTGAGTGAGTTTCCTGATCCAAACTGCTTTGTATAAAATATGGTGTCTCACAAAAAAATGACACAGGGAGAGGTACGGAATCCATCACTTCAGTGGATAGTGACCCTACTATCAGTAGAAAAAAAGGGTATTTTTGTTATATGTCAGTTATATCTCAATAAAAATAGGAAAAAATAAAAATATATACAATTTTAAAATAGAAAATAGGGGTATTTATATATAGGCAGATGTCTTTTTAATGCTGTTGCTTTATTGCACTTCACATGTTATGTTGTTTACAAATTGAAGGAAAGACCCTCCACCAGCAAAATGATTACAACTCGCTTTACTGCTGCAGTGGTCCAGAACCCAACCTGCAGTATCTTAGAGGTATGCCTGTGTGCTTGAAATAAAAAGATCGTCTTCGCTTCCTTAATTACCAAAGAATTAACCCACTCATCTCTATACCAACCAGGACTCCTGTTTCCTTTCCCCTTTCGGTGACGTGAACAAAAAGCAAACACATAGTCTACAAAGTGCATGTCAAATTTTTAGGCACTCTGATAAAGATTTCGTAGAAGAGACGGTTGCAGTTAAGGGAGAAAATGAGTTTGGGGATAAAGGGAACAGTTAAATTATTCAGGCTGATGCCAACCTCCAATTTCCATGGATGATCAAAAGCTGAGTTAGTTAGACATCACCTCTGTAACTAACTAACGGGCAAGATGGCAGACTTAAAACACTGTGCTTGCCTCTCTAGGTGGAGTGGAGAAATCAATAACAGCCTGCCCTCCTCCCTGACCACGCGAATCACTAAGTGCTTCTCTTCCTTTGCTTTGTTCCCCGTCCTGAAAGGTCAATCTGATAACAGGCCCATGAGGTCCACAGAGGAGGCCTCCCATCTCCTGTCTGCTAAAAAAGTAATTGCAAACAGCCAAGAAACAAAAACATCCTGAGCCACAGTCGGGTGATATCTGTGCAGCTGTCAAGATAACCTGAGAAAACAGGTAGACGAAGACAGCACAAAGCCAAGCGTGCGAAAGGAGAACATCTGTGATTAAAAAGAAAAAAGTGAGCAGAAAAGAGGCCCTAACGTCAGCTTCTTAAGGAAAGGGGGTTTATCGCAAGTTTAAACCTCTGTGCTGTTTTATCCTGAAAATGCATTTGTGGATTCATTCATTCATTCATTCACTTATTTGTTCACTGTGCTAAGCACTTTGTGCTAACAGGGAGCACAACGTTTTGTCCCATCCTTTACTGAGTCATCGCCTGCACTTTAGATGTACTTGTGGTTGACCTTGGGGACCCTCTTTTGGGCGAAGTGCACACTCTTTAGGTCTCTCCTCCCGAGATCTGAAACAACTCAGTGGTGGGCACAGTCCCCACAACTGTTTTTTCCCTTTTAAACTGAAGGTCACTTCACTCTCCCTTGTGTTCACTAAAGAAAGAGCTTTGCAGAGTGAAATGCCAGCACATTTGTACCTGGTCTCTCAGCCTCTCCTGGTGGCCCATGATTGCTGTGGCATGATGGGGGTATTTCTGCTTTAGATGTTCCAAGAAAGCTTCTCTCTTCCTATCCATCTCAGATGTTTGCATTCCCAGGATTTCTTTGGAACTTCGGGGCCCACCTAGGGTGTGTCTCCTTGGGATGTTGCGGGAAGTCTTGGGAACTGAAACACGAGTGTTCCCATTAGGAAGGCGTCCCTTGGTTCTGCGACATTCTGCATCTTCTGATGATGTTACATGCAGATTGCTTTTGCCTTGTTCTGAAAGACCAAAAAAAAAAGAAGTTCACAATGAATGATTTCACACAAGAAATCTCTTTTACAGAACACCAAGAGAGTTGTGGCAGCTGTTACTGTATGAATATAACTTAGCAGATTGTGTGCGTGTGTGTGTGGCAAGAAGGAAAAAAAAATCAACAATCAAGACATATGAAAAATCACGCTTTAAAACTAAAGATGTTGCAGAAAAAAAAAACAACTCGCTATTTCTGACTCTTTCCCTAAGGTTATTCAAAATGAGATTTGGTCAGATGAGTTTGTAGGCAAACAAGTTACTCCACACTATCACTTGTAATTACAGAAAAGAACTCCAGTGATTCTGGTTATCTTTTTATTTTTAATGCCATCATCTCAGTAGCAGGATTTTTATATTTTCATAATCCAAAGGTGGTTGCTGAAACATTTGTTTCATCTCCAAGACCAAAAATAGCTATTATAATAATTAACATGTGAACCACCTGAAAATTCAATTTCCCCCATTAGCATAAAGCAAGCAAGCATTAGGATATTATTAGAAGTAATAATCGAGGAATGTAAAGTAAAGGCTTAAACACATTTTACTGGAAGTGGACTTTATCTAAAACATAAGTGGACTTTATCTAAAACATATTTAAAAGGGAAGAGAGACACGGTACATTCTGAAGGCTCTGACGGAGACACCTGCCTTCGACCTGGCCCGGGACAAGACAGAACTGAGCGACTAAGGCCAGCAATGACAGTGCTTCGAGAACAGGACACAAATGACTCTCCATTCATTCTCAATGGCTGCCAAATGGGGTGTCAGGTGGGACTATTCCAGTTAACTGAGAAAAGGGAGTTACTTCTTAAAAACCAGAATAGGAAGAGGACGCAATGAACATTCAAAAGCACTTCAGGAACTCACTAGGTCCCCTCTTCGGGAGCAGTTCTGATATAGTATTACAGGTGCAGGCAGCAGGGTGTCCTTGTCCACTGAATCCCCTGGGGGAAGCACTGGGCTGGGTCTCAGGAGTCCTGCCTTTAATCCTAGATTTAGAACAAACGATTTCGACCTCTGTCAGCCTCACTCTTCCAGTGATGTTGGACTAGCATTAGATATGCAGAGTCTTTTAGCTCTAAAGCCTTTCAATCTACTTTAAATTATGTTTTAAAAATAAGTTTCCAATAAGAGCTTATTTGCCAATTATTTATTTTTTAAAAGTTACGTGTAGATAAAGAGATCCAATATTTGAGAGTTCTAGATTTGAATCTCAGCTAAACAGACAACCAAACCCTCATGCCATTGACGGAAAGCGACAAGTGTCCAGAACATGGGCATATGCTAGTTCCTCTGAAGGTAATGTCACTTACAGTTTGCCTAGACACGTGTATCTATAAGACTCTAGTATGACTCCCTCTGATTAGGCATACAAATGTTTTAATCTCAGGCTGGTTTTCTGTTCTAATCTTCCACCCTGAGATGGATGTTCTGGGAACAATTCTTATTTACCCTTCACTTCTCATTACATCGCTAATTACAGTATCTCCATCAGACACTGATGAGAAAAGAGAGGGGGGAAAAAAACGGCTAGACTCGTTAATTCTACTTTTCATTAGTTTCAGCAGTAAATTTAGAAGGGGACGATGGAACTATTGGTTAAAAAGATACTGAAAGATAGCTTTTTAACAATTTAAAGATAAACCATTTATTTATTTATTTCATTTACCTTCTCATTACATGGATTCATATGATGGCTACCTTTTTTTGGTGGTCTCTTTGATAATGCAGAAGTAAAAGAAAGTACTGAATTAAACTAGGTGCAGAAAATGCTGTGTCTCAGTTGGTAAACAAGTGTGCAATCTGAAGAGATAGATTTAGCTTTTTCCATTGAGTATGTATGTGCAAATGAGTTTTATATTAGCCAAAAATTGGGTATTTGACCCAAACATGGTTAACTTTTGAATGGATTTTTAAGATTACTTTTAATCGTTAAAATAATATATTTTTTAAATTATCCAGGACAGCTGGGTTGAATTAGCAGGACTGAATCTCCGGAAGGGTGATTAACACACAAACATCCACGCCCGCCCACATGGATAAACACTCACGCCAACAGGAGCAAAAGTCCCCTTCCACCTTGCTCTGTCACAGAGACTCACAGAACTGGTATTATTCTGTTCCACACAACGGTCCTCAGAAGAGGCGGAGACAGCCGAAACGGTAGCCCCTGAAGACTGAAGAGTGTTTCACCTTCTTCTTTGAAATGGGTTGGGAACGGGGCGAGGAGAGGGGAGTGTTGGAGTCCGGAGTCGATCACCTCTCAGCCGCCCCACCCCGCGGACTCTCCAAACCTCCATTCTTCTCCAACACAGGCACATCAACCTCCCGTTGCTTTTCCTTTTTTTTTTTTTTTTGACTCTCATGGATTCTTCTAAAATGTCTCCAGCTGTTTAGTGCAGATTTGGAGGAAAGCAGCAACAGCAACAGCACCAGCAGTTAACGCACCAGTGGCTCCGGCTCCGCCCCGTCTCTGGGCAGACATCTCATCGCCCTCAGAGGCCACTGGTCCCCGCGTCCCTCTTCCTTGCGCCTCTCGTCCCGCAGTTCCGCCCTGTGCTTCGCGCCGGCTCTCTGCGGCCCCATCGGCCTTCCACCCCACCTGCTCCACTGCCTCAGCCACCCTCAGCCCAGCGCCACTTTCCACAACTCCCAGGCCTGAGGGGAGAGGCCTCCATGCTACCTACCATTCCAGTCATTGGGTGACAGAGTGGACTTTCCACTGAGGAGAGAAACTAAACGGGGAGAAACAAACTCCAGGAGAGGGAGCAGGCAAACGACGTTTTGTCTCAATTCCAAAGCCACGAGTCAGAGATGCGAGTCCTGCCAATTTCTCCTCATCTGCATGAATAGGTGATCCAAGCCATCCAAACAGAAACACAGTTCCATTTCTTGTCCAGAATGGGCTTTGGTGCTAACATTTAAATATGGGTGTATCTAGTTGTGTATCTAGCTATCCCAGGAATCCATGTCAAACAAATGAGGAGGCTGCAGAGTCCCCCTCCTGCCTCGCCCGCCCCCCAGGCTCTGCACAGCCCGGAGCAGGTCCCTGTAGTTCACCTCCAGCAGGGCAAACAGCAAAATAGGAACTCAGAGTTCTGACAATCTCTCTGACACTCCCTGGAGCAGCAGTGGGGACAAGGAAGGCAGGGATGCTACAGAGAGACGCTTCTGAGTTTCAAAGGGCTTCCTGGCTGAGGAGGACACATTCTAGAAAGTAAAAGTAGAAAGTTGGGAATGGAGTAGATACTGAGGAGACGGAGGATCAGAAAAGAGGGGCCATCCACACAGCAGGGAGGCAATCACGGGAGCCGCCAAGGCTGGTTTCCTGGCCACAGCTCAGGTTGCTTTGACGGGGTCAGCTGACCTGGGGCCTTGTATTATTCAGGCATTCCCACCTGAGAGCCGGGAACAGGACCAAGGGTTTCCCTGAGATGTCATTCCAGTGTCAAGTTTAGGTAGGCCACAGCATCTTAGGAAAGGAGTCCCTCGCTTCTTTATAGTGGCTTCTGGCAAACTATCTCTACGATGTAGCTTTTAAATTGTGCTGGAGGCTCTATTGTCATAGGAACTTTGAGGGGAGCTTCTGTTTTGTCTGGCAGTGTGACCTATGCTGGCGTATGGTGGCAGCGACAGTGTTTTGTCTATGTATTCAAAGCATAACATCCTCCAACTGCACACACAGGAAGAATTCGTCTTTCTCATCTAGTGGAGTCAATGTGGGCAGAAGTGATGTGTGCCGCCTTTCGTCCTGGCCCCTGGACCTCCTGAATAATCTTCCATGTGTTTCCTCTTTTCCTTTTTGGGCAGCTGAATGCAAAAGCTCCAGCAGGAGCCTCCTAGGCCTTGGGGAATGGTGTCTTGACTACACAGACCTGCCTGGGGCCCAGAGTCAGCCTGTAGGCAGGCCATCCAGGAGATCCATCTGGCCAGGAACACCCATATCTTACCATGCTTGAGAAGTTAATCTTATGCTAGGCCACAAAAACTGTTGTGATAGCAATCAGCCCATCTGACTAACACATGTCACGTCTGCTGCTGAGGGGCCCACAGGATCTGGTCCGTCTTCCTCAGTCTTCCCGCTGCCATGTTCATATCCCAAAGATCACTACATTATACAAATAGGAGCGGTTATAGCTGAAACAGGGACATTACAGTCCTCTAAAAAAAAAAAAAAACTTTAAAAATTAAGTAAGTAAGGAAGAAGATTCTGATATAGATTTTGTCTCAAGTGTTGGTTAGTTGATTGATTGATTCATTCATTCATTCATTCACAAAAATATTTACTGAGTGCCTATTCTGAAGGCTGCAAGAAGTTAGAGAATGCAGTGAAGTGGTGAACAAGACAGGCTTAATTCCCTTCCCTCATAGAGGAGAACACATTATAGTGAGGGAGGCAGAACGCAAACAAATAAAATGTAATAGAAATGTCATCAAGTGACAAGACCTATTAAAGAGAAAACAGCTTAAGGAACAGAGACCGATGGGAAGATTTTAGAGACTTCTGAGCAGAGGTCTGAATGTTTGTGACTCCATAAGCTTGCATTCCGTGGGGCTGCCAACAGTATTTTTTTTCTAGCTTCGTTAAGATATAATTGGCACATAACATTGTCTAAGTTGAAGGTGTACAATGTACTGATTTGATGCATTTATATATTGCAAAATGATTACTAACAACTAGCACTAAGTATCTAAATATCATAAAATGGTGATGGATCAGGGGTTGAGGAAGGCAAGCAGGTGGTTTGCATTGGGTTTCCGGATCTTAGAGGCCAGAGTAAGAACAGAACCTCAGGGCTGCTGTGGGCAGATTTACACATCCCAAAGAACCCCCAGTACCACTCCAAGAAGCCCATGGCCTCCAAAGGGAACATGATGTAGTTAGATCCTAATTCGACCCATAATTATTGAGCACCTGCTCTGTGCAATGCACTTGGCAGCCCACTTTCACCCTATTATTTACTTAGTCACCCGCCTATTCAGCCATGGAAAGCTCATGGATCAGAGCAACTCCTGAAGAGACCATATGCCCCAGTGTGCCAAAAAAGCTGGGTTACAGCTGTTGTCCCAGCGAAATTATTTATAGTGCTCCCCTTCACTCTCAAAAGTGTCTCCCTTTGGATAATAAGTTATATGATCACCCAAGACGTCCTTATCTATAGTAGATAGAGAAACTCAAAGCCCTGTGGTGGTATAATTAGCCTTCTGTTCAGCAAGTATTTACTGAGTGCCTCTGGCATGCCTGGTGCTGTTAGGTGCTCGGGATATAAAGATGAAGACAAGGTCTTTGCCTTGGAACACCACATTGGAATTGGCTGAAACATACACGTGGACAAATCCAATGGAGAGTGCAACGACAGCAATGGACATGTGGTATGATGGGTGACGTGAGCATCGGCGGCCTACCCGCCCTGGTGTGGTCCTCATGTTGACCTAAGAACTGGAAATGAAGCCGCAGTCCTTTACAGCATCATTTTCACCCAGAGCTCAAGAGGATCTTAAAAGAGTTTCTGCATGTCACCCACTTCTCCAAACCATAAACACCCTGTCTTCTACTCCCCTCGAATGCTTTCTGGTTTAAATAAATGGCAACTCCATTCATCCAGCTGTGCAGATCAACATTTTTAAAGTTCTCTTTCACTCCTCTGTTTCTCTAATGTCCCACATCCAATGCCTCAGCAAATTCTTTCAGCCTTACCTTCAATGTACATCTAGACTGTCTTCTTACCACCTGCTCTCCTACCTGCTGGTCCAAGCTAGTGCAGTTTCTGGCCTATTTTACTGCAGAGCCTCCTAACCCGCCTCCCTGCACTTCCCCCACCTCCTGTTGTGTGATTCTCAGTACAACACCCAGTATTACCCTTCGTAAGACAAGTCGATCTGCCATCAGCTCCCCACCTCCCTTGAAATAAAAGCCCAAGTCCTTACCAGTGTATTGGCCCTGCGTGAGCTGACCGTGGATTACCTCTCTCTTTTCCTCCCATCTATGTCCCACGTTCTCGATGTTCTTTGCACAGTCTTTGCCGTTCCCTACCTCACCTCTTTTCGGATATCACATCAGTGAGATTCTTCCTAATAATCCCATCTAGTTTCATCACCCCACCCACCCCTACATACCCTACTCCCTACCTTATTTTCCCCCACACCTTATTACCACTTAATAATATTGCTAGATAAAATACAGGATGGCCAGCTAAACCTGAATTTCAGATAAATAATAATTCTTAATATAAGTATGTTGTAAATATTGTATGGGAGATACTTCCACTAACAAATTATTCGTTATTCATCTGGTATTCAAATTTAACTAGGCATCTCGTATTTTTATTTGTAAACTCTGGCAACCCTGCCGTCTAACATGCTCTGTGTTTTACTTATTTGCTCATTATCTGTCTCTACCGCCCCCCTCCGACCAAACTAAGTCCCTAGAATATAAATTCAATGAAGGCAAATTTTTTTTGGTCTACTTGGCTCGCTGTTGGATCCCCAGCAGCTCAAATAGTGATTACCACATAACAGATGCTCAATATTCATTGAACGAATGAATAAATTAATAAAGTGAACACACCCTCTCCTTCTGACCATCTCCAGCCTCTGAAGCATCTGAGAGTTGATGTGCTAGTTGAAAGTTGTTTCTTAAATTGGTCTCATTCTAACTGCCCCAGTAGATTCTGAGTCATTTATTTCAGCAAGGGCCCAGGGGCTGAATTCCTGCCCTAAGATCCTGTCCTATCAAAAAGTGGGGGAAGGGAGAGGAGGAAGCCTTTATCTCCTGATGGCCCCCACTGGCCAGGCGCCTTCAAAGAGAATACTCAGCTTTGGAAGTACAAACAGCCCCCGAGTCTGATGAATGTTAAGACTCGGGGGTTCTATAGCATTTACGGAGCTTAAAGTTTCCTGCATTGCACCGGGTGGGCCGGTGGGGGAGGGGGGAGGTTCTATCTCTTGTAATTGCATTTTCTTCTGTCTGGCTTACTTTTGCATTTTCAATGTGGATGAGTCATTTGTTACTTCCCTTTCGTTTTAAAAACACACACACACACACACACACCTTTTCCCCTGGGCATAATCCCTACTCCCACGCACACCGCTGCAGCCCCAGACTCACGTCTTCCACTTCCTAACTGGCCCCTGGATGAACCTGGTGTAGGGTGAGCGGGGGTGGTTCTGGACTGCTAGGCTTAGAGCACGTTGCCTGAGCGATGGTATAGGACCGCTTCTGGCATCAGAGGCTCAGACGCTGAGAGCAGACCTGTCGCTTCTCCACCCAACCCCACTGTGAAATTCCTTTGGAACCACACACGCTCCTGGAAATTCCCTACGGAAAAGACAAGTCTATTATAAAAAACAATTAACGGGAAAATTCCCAGAGAAAATTTACCAACATTGTCTACCGACGCTCAACTTTTGAATTAAAACACGCAGAAGATTCAGAGTTCTATCATCCGGCTCTACACTGCTCCCCTGCTGTTCTGATCTGTAAAATGAAACATCCCCAAACTCTGTGATTTAACTCGAACAGACTACAAAAACTTGCATCCACCACGCATTCGCCTCATGGACTCCCCCAACCAATGAATGGGAAGGCAGAGCTTCACAAAAACAACTGCCTTCGCCCGCGGCCGGAGCCCTGAGTATTCAAAGCTGCTTTGGGCTCTATATTTGTCATCGCCTAGAGATACAACACCTATTGATACTCTCTGTGCTACAAATGGGACATCGCCACCCCATTTCATCGCCACCCCACTTCTTTGGCCGCTTAAGAAAATCCTGCCAGAGATAAGGTCAAACCCAAGAAATCACAGCTCTCCGCCCAGTTTTGAAAACGCACCACCCCAAGAAACACGCCTTTTGCTCTGCCCCGCACCGGGTCCCCGGTGCTGCAACGCAGCCCGCGGCGAAGGACACGCGTCACTGCAACTCCATCTTTGAATGAGTCCGGACTCACCCCGCGTGTGTCTGCTGTCTGCTGAGTGAGGGAGGCACGGCTCGCATTTCTGGCTTTCATTTTCTTCCATTGTCCCTGCCTAGGGCGCGAGCTCCTCGCTGCTCTTTAAACTTCCCAGCGCGATTCTGAAAGCGCCCAGAAAGCGCCTGGAAAGAGGCCCGGGGGTGGGGAGGAGGGCGCGGCGCGCGAAACCCCACCCCGAACTATCCTCCACTCCCAGGCAAAGAAAGTCTCTCTGGCCCGAGAGAGCTGCATTCCAGCGCCGGGCCGCCTCCTCCTCCTCCTCCTCCTCCCGCCGAGCCTGCGTCCCCGCGTCTGTCCGCCCGCCGGCGGGACGGGGCCCCGCGGAGCCGCGGCTGCGCTCCCGGCCCCCGGCGCCGCGCGCTCCCGAGGCCCCAACAGGTGACCGCCTGTTGGCACCGCCGCAAAGCCATGAGACTTCGCAGCCAGAGGGGTAAACATTTAGCACAGGGTCACCGGCATGAACCTTCTGGTGTCCTCACTCTCAGACACAGAACCAGTGTCCCCGATAGGCCGATGCACACACTCATGCACAGCCAAGCGCTGGGCGTCCCAAATTTCAGGGAAATCCCTTAAAAAAAATTAGAAAGAGTAGATGCTGAATGTTGTTAAGTAAGCACTTTCTGGCGCTCTTTGGAGCCTGATGAACATCCACAGAGGTTGTTTACTTTTGACACAGTCTGTTTCAATCACTTCAACTAGGCTTTTAAGGGTTTGTATTCATTTGCTTAACGCTTTGACTCCTCTCTGCGCGCGCGCGCGCGCACAGACACACACACACACACACACCCTGGATCACAGATCTGAAAAGTAAACTAGTAATATCAGTCTTCTATCACCCGTTAATTACTTGAAGATATCTGAAAAAGCAATTAAAATGCTTTACTTTGGATGGGCAGAGGTGCATCCAACATACACATTCCCTTTGTAAACTACCTACAAATATTTATTTTGCTCTTTAC
This sequence comes from Macroglossus sobrinus, assembly GCA_004027375.1. NCBI lineage: Eukaryota > Metazoa > Chordata > Mammalia > Chiroptera > Pteropodidae > Macroglossus > Macroglossus sobrinus. The sequence goes on from PVKZ01001262.1 coordinate 82,475, forward strand.
CCAGTCCTTGAAAAACTGGCAAATTTCCCAGAAAGTGAAATTAGGCACAATGTCCACACACAAAAAAAAAGGATGGGAAAATAATCTAAACAACATTAGCTTTGCTATTACAGCTATTTAAAAGTAACACAATCACTAATATGAAGAGTGTGATATCTTAATCTGTAGTGGGCACTGTCACTTGAGGGGAAAAAGGACAATGGTTAGCCTGCTGATCACACCTTAACCCAGTTTATAGGTCATTCAGGCAAGATTTTGGATTCATTTAGATCAAGAATTCGTGGGAACAATGGCTGGCCTATGCTCCAGATTCTGATCTTGAGTCACCTGTGTGTTTTGGCAGTGTGGGTGACATATTTTGGCCATTTAGAACAAAAAGGTGGGGGAGCCCCTAAAGGACAAAGGATATAGACCAAAGGAAAGAGGACATTCCAGGGAGTGAGCTAAACTCACACCGGGAAGGGAAGAGACCCCTCCTACTCCCAACTCCTAATAGGATTTTCCTTGAAATATAAGATGTGGTGAATCTTCCAGAAAGTCAAAGCCAGGTTTGGCAGCACAAATGTAGTTGGGTTGACAGGGCGGATAACTCAAGGGCTCCATGATTTCGCAATAGAATTAGTTTATAATCCTGCTTTAAGGAGGAACCAGTCTCACACAGTTTCTGTACTGGTATCCTGCGGGCAAACACCGGATGAATCTCGTTTTAACCTTACTATTTCCTCAGGTACAAAATGTTCACGAAGGAGGGGTCTGGGTGCAGGCCCCCAGGTCCAGATTATCCTGATCCTTGTATAGCTGTTGTGTATTTGTCTTCAAATTATTAATGTCAGAGAGAGAGACAGACAGACAGAGAGATAGAGGGAGAGAGAGAGACAGAGAGAAGGAGAGAGACTGAGAGGACTGCAACTCCAGAGCGTCAGTCTAAACCAAATGTCCCTGGGTCTTGGGCTCTGACACCAACCCGATTTGCTTTGGTGTGTGAAGAGCCTGCTCCTAGCAACTCCTACCTGTCACTTGACATAGTACAGAGGCAAAAAATCCCAAGATAAAGGAGACAACAATGCATTTACAACAAATAGCACCCTGCACATGCCAGGAGTGGGGTGGGAGAGAGGAGGGCTTCCTCACTAGCTAATCCAGACAGGAAAAAAAAAAAATTTAGATGCAGATTACACTTTCCTGGGGGCTGCTGGGAAAGTGTGAGAACCGCCTTTCAGGGCCCCATTGATCCCCAGATGGGGAAAATGGGGCAGCTCTCCACCAGTTCTGAACTCTAGTTAGTTTCCAGCCAGCCCAAGGCACCGGCTCAGCTGACCACGTGATCAAGCTGCTGGGACCCTCCCCTCCCCCACAGGCAAAGCAGACTACCTCCTCTGTAGATATTCCTAGAAGCAAAACTCTATGTGGAAGGCACTAAAATGAAAAAAGGAAAAAAAAAAAAAAAGAGCATTCCCTGTGAAGTTAATTAACAAAATCATTATGGACCATAAAACCTAGGCATATATTAGAGTAAAACACGTTCTCTTGAATAGTTCAACTTTCTGACCATTGTATGGGGGAAAGTTTCTAGTGTGGACCAGTTGCCAGCCTTTTATTCCTCCTCAAGAATAGGAGCTGAAAACAATTGGAGAAGGCTCTGTGTTAATGCCATTGTCACACTAACTATACAATTTTTACTAAGTCATCGGTTATTTCCCTTACTAAGAACTTTTTGCCGATTGTCAGTTTCTCTGAAAGGGATCTCTAGAAAACAGTAACTGAATTCTGCAAACTACATAAGCTCAATAACTCAGATCTGCATGAAAAATACTATGATGGTCATTGCTGTTACTGTGGAGATGTTCTTTGAGGAAGAAATGCTATTCGTACTAGAAGTACACTGTGTTTTTTTAAATTTTGGTTTAATGTAATTTCTGGGTTTAAAAATTGCCATCCCAAACCAATCTGCCTACTGCCATCCTTTGAAATTTGCTGTGAAAGGCATAAGGAAAGCGGGAAGAATTTGAAATTTGATTTTCCTCCAGTCGTATAGAGAGCTATAGTAATGAGACCAGGGTCTCAATTTTCAACTCCATTTCTTAGCCAGGGAAGGTGCAAGACTAATTCTTAGTTAATGGCTCTATATGTTGGTAATTCATGACTCAAAATGAACTAACACACAAAAAGTGTCATTTAAGAGGAAAGACGAGGGTTGGAATAAAAGACTGCTGTAAGTGCAAATGGTGATTTTACAGTAAAAGCTAACCTATTACAGGACTGGGTCATTATTGGTTTTGATAATGCAGCTGAAAGGGGCATCCACCATGACGGACAGTAATCACAAGACTCAGGAACTATTACGTAAGTCTTCTCGGCAGGCCTATTTAATTACAGGCCATGGAGAGCATGTCAACTTCCTTTACGTAAGTTTTTCAAGAGGGAAATCATTGCTAGAACCAAGCATAAGTGGAATTATCCTGATAGATGGTTTATTTGCTTTTATTTTATTTACTTTAAACCCTAAGGCCAAGATGGCTTAAAATGACATCAGGACACAGAAGAAATCGTGAATGCTTGCTGAAGTCATGTAATGTAATTTCTAAAGGTATTGATAACTGTGCAAGGAAAACAAAACAAAGTAAAAATCAAGCCAAACAAAAATGTTTCAAACGGTAACCTCGTAAGGGCACGCTGCTCTATGTCACCCTGAACTCAGAAATGAAGGACTTCCGACAACTGAGAAAACATTTGCTTAAACAGATGATCTGATGAATGTAATATAGGACCTTTAGTCCTCATTTTGCCAGCAGTGTGTCAGCTGGCTGGGGTGTCCTTCCACTTACATGTAAACCAGAGCCCTGGTGATAGGGAAAGGGGACACTATTGACAATTACAGTAAGAGAAGATGCAGAAGCCATTGCTGTTCCTGGCAAAGCAGCACAGATGGTCACGTCTGTGTGGTCCGAGCTCAGCCCTCGTGCTCCTCAGGTTTCCAAATGTGAAATGATCATAACGGTGCTGTCTGAGTTTCCCGACACAGACCTCAGAAGAGAAACTGAAGCATCAGTTAGAGGCGTGAACCTCATGAGAGACGCATGACAAGCGCCACCAAGGATTTCATGTCGGAAAACACAAATTTCACAGTCTGATATTCTGTATAATTCACCTATCAAAACAGAATTTTCCTTTCTGTGTGACAAGAAAGGAACTATGTATATGATCAGGTCACCATTTGTTTCTCCAGCATCCTCTCCAGAAGGTAACCCAATCTTCCTGCTCTGACTTTTGTAGTCCTTAAAATCCCAGCTGCTCCATGGAGACCCTGCCAGCCAAAGAGAAGTGAGGTGCCCCGGAGCCCCCACCATTTAAGTCTCTTTATTCAGATGCCTTGGAGCTCGGCTCTTGCATCCCAGACAAATTCCTCTTGTGCTTATAAATACGAACTATACTTAGAGCCAATGTGTTAATACTTTAAGCATATTTGCTTTCTTTTCAAGAGAATCCATTGATGTTCATTTTTATGGGGGTTTCTTTTTTATCTCTTTTAAGTGGGAAGATGCTAGAGAGCAAAGCCCACGTCTGCAAAACTCGGGAGCTGAAGCTGCCATGTGTGCAGCACACCACGGAGAAGCCAACGCTCAGCTCTGCTTCCCGGTCACCCAAGACCAAGTCTGGATTCCAGGTGGCAACTTTTAAGTAAAAATTGCCACTTGTCTATGTTCTCCTCCCCACCCCTTTTATGCCAGAGTGAGCTAAGCCATGACATGCTCCACAGAGTTCCTAAAGGCCCAGGGTGGCATCCGTGAGAATGTGAGAGCTGCCACAGGTACGGGCGCCCTGTGTGCTGCCTCAGTTTACCCGGAAGTGACATTCGGAACCCTTTCAACAGCGATTTGATGAGGCCTCACTTATTCTGTCTGCCCTCTCCACATGCCCTCCCTCAAAGCTGCAGTGAGCTGTGGAGAGGGGCAAGGACTGCGGGGAACAAATCACAGAGCCAGCCAATGGGGATCGAGGGGTTCACAGCTACCGATTGTCCTCCCTGTTTCGCAGATGAGCAAACTGAGTCCTGGAGAGTTCATTCGAGTGAGGCTCCCACCTCTCCTGTCTCCTGGGCAGCTTCGCGTGCTGACTACCGAGGATCTTTTATCCTCCTCTCTTACCACTGCCCTAGGTGACCCCTCAATTATTCTAATTCCATTTGTTACACAGAAGTGGAGAATAAAATCAGGGCAGGTAAAGCGGAGGGCGCATCTATTTTTTTAAATCCCTCTCTCAACCATAGAATTGGGTCTGGTGCTGCACAAGGCGTGAGGCATCAGGCACTAGTGCCCTCTCTGCTCACTGAGAGACATGGTGCGTGCTGTGCGAGGCGTGTGCCGGCCTGGGTGCTGGTTCTGTACCGCCATGGCCATAGCAGGTGTGCATGGCTTCCCGGAGGAGGTGAGGCAGGGACCAGCCATCATCCATAATAGGGAGGAGCCAGGGCCTGGTCAGATAGGGAAAGAGCCTGTGAGGTGAGCCAGGGCGCAGGCCTGGCCTGCGGTGGGGTGGGAGGGTGCTGCATAGGGGTGGGGTTTGCTGGCTCTGAGAGCCAGCCCTGGGATGACCTCGATCCCCCAGAAAGAGATCTATGCTCTGTCTCCTGGGGTCCTGAAGGGGGCGCGTTTTCCTTATTGCTCCTTCCGCTGAGCTGTGCTGTCCTCCGCCCCCACCCCCAGAACTCAAAATTCTTCCCCTTCCCTACCAGGGCGGGAGAAACTCATTTGAAACCAGACTCTTGCTTCTATAAGCTTCTCTGCTAAACAAACAAAACAAACAAACGAACAAACGACTGTAAAACAGACTTTGTTTCAATAATGCATCTAGTTTTTTCACTTTTCTTTAATTCTTAGCCTTAGCGAATAACAGCCACAGACTTTATTTTTAAGAGGGACACACAGCAGAGACTGGAAGGTTCGGTGCAAATGCACTGCCTTCCATAGCACCCCCTGGAGGCTGACAGGTGTGCGCAGAGGCCTGGAGACCACGCAGGGCAGGCCGCGGTCCCCCAGCTGCCGGAGCGCCTGGCTGTGCGCGCTGCAAGGGGCCGCAGGGCGCGGGGGGTCGGAGGGCGCTGGGCGCGCAGCCGCGCTGTCGCGCCCGGAACCTCCTCTCTCCAGCGTACCCATCTCGCTCGCGCACCTTCTCATTTTATAGTCAATTCTTGAAAACCAATTATGTGCTTCAGAGCTTAAGTATTTTTGCAGGGAGTTCATTTTCCTCTCTCAGACCACAGAATTTAAAGAGCGGGGAGAACTTCTGTGCCTTGCAGATGGGAAAAACAGTTTTTCTAATGAAGGACCCGGGTTCTGGAGCCAAGGAGGTGGGTGAGGTGCTGAAATTGGGGGCGTAGAAGAAGACCCCCTGCGTTGACCAGCTCGTCTGTGGCTCGGCTTCTCTGACTTTCGACTGCAGAGAATTTTGTGTTTGCCTTCATGTGTGACTAGAGCTTAAAATTAATCATGTCTCAGATTATGCCATTTGGCTTTAAATACCCCCTTTTGCAAACTTAACAATTTCTTGACTAGACGCAGTTGAGGGGGATACTATTTACTAAGAGGTGGGCCAGGGTGTACCATATTAAAGAGTCTAATCGGGGTAATATGACTGAATTCCTAGAAGGGCAAAGGATGACTTGATAACAGGTTTCTACCCGCTCCCACACATATACACCCACTCGATGTGCATAAGAACCCCAAAACCTTGGTAAGTGACAAACTGGTGCACAAAGTGACGCAGCGAACCAGAGAGGAATTGACAATGTTTCCAGGCTTGCCTGCTCACAAGCCCCTTCTGAGGAGGGCACTGGAGAGGCATCTCTGTGCCACCCCCAAACCCGACCCTGACCTGGTCAGTAGGGATCAGCTTGAAGGTGGCAGAGCTGAAGAGCTCTGGGCTGGGGAGAGGGTAAGAGACCTAGTCAGATCTCCCCGCTTCTTTCTTACTGAATTCACATATGAGATGTATGGGAAAGGGATGCAGGTAGGGGTGACCAACAGTTCCGGTATGCTCAGGACTTTGGGTGTTCCCAGGGTGCAAAAATGTCACTGCTAAAACCGGAAAAGTCCTGGGAAAACTGGATTCAGTTAGTCAACACAAATACGGGCAGTATGGTGGGCAAAAACTGAGAGCCACAAAGGAGAGACATTAGCAAGCAAAAGCCATGAGACAGACAGAGAGAGAGAAAGAGAGAGAGAGAGAGAGAGAGAGAGAGAGAGAGAGAGAGAGAGCGCGCATGAGTGAACAGGAGAGACCATGTGAGCAAATGAGAGAGAGCACGCAGAAGGTAGAGAAAGAAGCAAGCAGGCATGGAAACAGCTGGATGAGGGACAATGACAGATCCCTGTCGGCTTTTCTGAGTGGCTGTCATCTTGACGTAGATACTGCTGTACCCTAAATGTCAAAGAACCATGTCCAACTGCTCAAAAGGCCTGGGAAAGCCATTTCCTATTCTTCCTGCTTCCTCATATAAATAAGAACCCAACCCATGGGTAGGCCTCTTCCTTGTCATCTACACCAGTCACAACCTGTGCAAATCAGTAGAGAGTTTACTGTGAGGGGTGGGAATGGTGGCACATTATAACAGAAAGTAAAGATGTTCAAAAAAATTAGTGGTGGGAGCAGAGATTGGCAGAAAGTTGATAAAATAAATAAAGGCCAATGTCTAGGATTCTAGCATTTCAAATGAGGAATTTAAATTGTATCCGGTAGGCAACGGGGAATGAATAGGCCAAATCTGTGCTTTAGAAAGTGATTTTGTTGGCGCAGTGGAGGCTGAATTGAATGAGGGGAAGGGGGCAGAGGGTGAGGGAGGAGGGCGGGAAGAGCAGCCAGGCAATTAGTTAGGTGCCGTGATAAACCTATGGCGAGGCTCAGACTGCATCCCCCGTTACCCCTCCCCACCTCCTCCACATTCTCTCACAAGAGCAAGTGGCCTGCACCCTGCCCACCCGGTTTAAACGTTCTCCTAAATTAAAGCTCATCCATTACACACAAGTTTGAGTCGCTAGTCTACAGAAATTGTGTAGATGATCACATCAGCATCTATGTGTCCAATAAGAAGAAAAAATAAACCACAAATGTGGCCCAGTGAATGAGAACTCAAAGATAACAAAACCGAGGCAGGAAACTGATAATTCACCAAGTACTGTTTTATTCAAGCCCTCGGTTTACTCAGAAGCAACCCCACACTCACTCTTGAGCTGTGTGATCCTGGACGAGTGGTTATTTAACGTCTCTGAGCCCTGGGGTTTCTCCTCTGTAAAATGGAGGCTTTAGGCCAAACCTTCTCCGTGATAACGTGGCAATTCAGTTCTCCTATGACTGCTTTGCCAGGCAACCCATGTTCGTGTTAGTGAGGTCAGATGATGCATGCTGGGGCCTCTTCCCACCCGCTCTGGTTGTCCTAAGGGAAGGGAGTAGAGGGGAGCTGTGCTTTACTCTCCGTGTTCTTCCTTCAAGGTGAGTGCCTGCCACACATACGAGGCTCCAGACTCGTTTTGGGAGGCCTTGTCTTTACACAGAGGCTGAGTGGAGTGCACACAGAGCTCTACGACCACCTGGTTGTAGCCACCTCACACTGCTAACATTTCTGCAGGCGTGTCAGCGTGGAGAAAACACTAGCTCTGAATCCCGGCCTGAGTCTTTGCTCCACCTTTCGCTTGCAAACTTGGGCAAGGTATTTTTTCTACCTGTAAACTGGAAATAATAATAGTGCCTACCTCACAGAGTTGCTGTGAGGATAAAAAGGTAACAGTACCTGGCACATTGGAAGTGCCGTGTAAGTGTGGGCAGTGAATACATAGAATGTGATTGACAGTTCTATCAATCTTGGTCATAACATGATAAACCTTTATCATTCTCATGTGGGTCATGATCCCTGAGTGATCCAGACATAGGACTAAATTCAGGGTCTAATATGTAAAAGGTAAATTCCTGGACAGATAAGCAAGATCTCTTAATATTCGTCAGTTCACTCCTACATAGCGATGTGGTAGCTATTCGAATACCTCTACTTTGCAGGGAATTTAGTTGGGCACTTTTCTTCAATGTTTGCAGTGCTCTGAATGAACATAAATGCGGTGACCTCAGTAATCTAAACATAATAGAGATATCAAAATAGATTTGGATGAGGCATGCCTAGTGGTATTAGTTTTGTAAGACTGGCTGGAAAGATTCGAATACATAGAAATTTAGTTAATGTAGGAAGTGTCTGCTGGGGAAGATCGTGCTTTCCCAGTTAGAAAGACTGGGAATCCCAACTCTGACCCCATCAGTAACCTTCCCCCCACTCCCCCACTCCCCACCCCCAAAGAAAGGAAGAGAAGAACAGGCTTTTGAAAACAAAGCATTTCTATTCTATGTCGATGTCAAAATCCGGTGAACACAGCTCTGGACACACAAAGAGAATTAGCCAGGGAATTCCACCCAGCTGCAGAGTAGGGATGGGAAGGATAGAAGGCCTCTGGAATCTGATAACCCCGCTGATAATGCGGCTCTAAAAACACAGTCAATAGATCCATAATTTGTTTAGAATGGGTTTCAGTCACCTCAGGACTACCTGGTTTTACAAAGAAAACTCACAAGCAACATAGCACAAAAAGAGATTTAGATGTCTGGACTTTCATTTAGCAGGTCCACAAACCAATTCTGAACACCCTCAAGATCCTAGCAGGAATGCGCTGGGAAGGGTGATGGAGTGATGGCGAATATGGCTGGACAGGTGGTGGTCCCATGCATTCAGTGCACAAAAAGCTTGACCTTTACCCTGTAAGCACCGTGGAGCCCTGTGCAGGGCAAAAAGAGCCGGGTCATGATCAGATTTCCGTTTTAGATAAATCTGTGTGGAGAACAGATTTGACAGAAGCACGAAAAGGGACAACACTAAAGTGTCCATTACAATAGTTCAGGAAGAACAAAGATGTCAGAATCTGAACCTAGGAGGTAGTAAGTTATTTTTTTAAAAAAACCATGTGGAGTTAAAAAAAAATTAGGAAGTAAAACTGACATGGTGTAGGGGTTAATTGAACTCGAGGTAGCAGAAGTTGGGAATATGACCTCGTACAGCTGAATGAGCTCAGGTGACACATCAGCATCTCATCTAGGTTTTATACTGATTTAGTTTGGTCAGTACAACCACAAATAGACCCAACTAGTTCCAAAACAACTTCATCGCTCTGATAGAATTTTGTTGGTATATTCTTTCAGTGCTAGTTAACTCTGCATTGCATGTTCTAGGCAAAAGAAAAAAAATAACATATTGCAAGACTTTTTTTTTCATAAAGTTAGGAATAGCTCTAGGCATATTGCATAGCATTAGTTTTGTGTTATGTGAAATCTGATTGATTAATGTGTGCCAAATTATAAATGATCGTCAAGAAGTCTAATGACCATTTGTCAGAAGGATGCTGTATGTATGAGTTATAAAGAAAGGATGTGGCAGAAAAATTCAAGTTCAACTAAACATGTATTAATCAGGTAGACCCTTTTACAATTTTTAAATTCCCGTGCCTAGCTGTGTATTCAATTTGCCTCGGGTGCAATCTCTAGAACTCAGTGCAAATTTTTTGGTTTAATTCCAAATAATAACAAAATGTGTCAGATGTGATGCCCAGTGCCCAGCATCTGGCCCACAGTGGACATTCTGGAAATATTTGTTGGATAAATGGATGAAAGGAAAAGCAACCTTGGGCAGATTCAATTCCCTGAGTCTGAAGCCTTGCCCGGAAGCATCGTGAGGGAGCAAGAGGCGACAGGGCAGCAGCACAGCGTTCTGTACCTCTCTCCTGGCTCCAAGCCCCTCTCAGGCTGGCTTTGGGGCTTAGGAGCTGCCAGCACCTGCGCCTTCCTGCATCTTTCTTCACGACATCACTTCCTGAAGAGTTAGAGCAGCGGAGGACCCCAAGGCCACGAGACTAACCAGGAACACAAATCCTTGTGCAGACATTTGGCCACTAGAGGGCAAGAGAGTCAAAAGCCTGCTTCTGGATGCCAGCGTTCTCCCCGGCGGGGTGGGGCAGCATCCTCAGCATTTCTTTTTGCTGAGAGCCCCCAGAACTCTGTACAAGTAGTGCAGGTTCACCCCCAATCGATCTGAAATATCCACTTTGGTAAGACTTTCCTTGTTAGCTAATAATCATTTAAAAATAGAAACAGCAAGCGATCAGGAAGATTTTCCGAGATCGACCATCCAGGACTCCGTAAGGCCTCTGCACGGAGCTTCCTCCTATGCAACTGACCAGAAGCTGAGGCCAGAAATGCCCGTCAGAGTGGCCAGGTGTGCCTAGAGGCACTCCGAGTCAGGTAGGAGTGCCAGGCAAAATACAGGAAGCCCAGTAAAATTCGCGTTTTAGATAAACGGCGAATAATATTTTAAAATATAAGTCTGCCCCAATTTGGGGGGAAATTTGTTATTTTTATTTGCTAAATCCAGAAACCTTCCCTGCATGGGCACGAGGACGCTTGTTCTTCCAGGATGCTCCACGTGACCCCCACTTCTCTGCCTTTGTTCATGCCGCCTCCTCCTTCGGGAACCCCCTTCCTGCTCCCACTTCTCCACCTGTGTCGCTCGCCTTATTCCAGGTCCCGCTTGAATGATACCTCCTGCTTCCTCTTCAGTGCCTGCGGGGCGTGTGCACCTGTGTGGTGCAGCGTCTATCACGCCTACCTAGTGCTCCAGGTAAGTGTGTATGTGCAGTAAAACAGGTGAGTCTCAGTGGGGGCACACTCAGAAGAGACGGGACAGATTTGGATCACCTGGGAGAAGGGTTCATTCTACGGGGTCCTCTCAGTGGGAGCAGAGACAAGGCTGGAAACAACCGCACTGAATTTCCAGACCCTGGATAGCGGGGACCAGATCATGTTTATTGCTCATCTTCACATCCTCCATGCCTGGCGCAGAGACTAGCTCCTTGCAGAATTGCAACACGGATACATATTTTTAAAATAATAGAGTCAGAAAAACTCTAGTTCTTTGTAAAAAAAAAAAAAAAAACTCCCATCGTTCCCTTTCTGGCATATTTTATCTCTTAGACCCCTCTCTCCCTATCCTCCTTATTCACCCACTCCTTGAAAAATAATATTCATGTGATGATTTACTGTCTTTGGATTTTCTAACAGTACTGTTTTCCCTGGAGCATTTTCACATATCACCCTCTTGGCTCTGCTACCCTCGAACCCCAGCCTATCCTCTGAGTTTAACCTCTTTTCTGAAAATGGATGCTCTAGAATAAAACCCTTACCCCTCCATTCCAACAGCGGCCACCCAGAGGGCATTCAGGACAGAGCAGGTGCACAGCCTGTGTGCCCAGTGCTGTGGACTGGGCAGCTCACAGGCTCACAGCCGCCACCCAGGGATGACTGAGCTTCATTTTAAACAAAGACAAATGCTCCTGGGCCATCTGCCCAATGCTGTTCAGGTAAGGTCCAGGGTAAGAGGAGGTGGCATCAGAACTGGGCCCTGGGAGGAGCTTGATAAAGGGACCAGAGTTTCCACAGGGGAGGGAGGGGTTCAGGACACGCCATAGTGGAGGCTGCAGTCCAGATCTGAATGGGGACTCTTAACCTTTCCTAGTCCTGAGGAGTAAGAGGTCAGAGCAGTTACCCAGCCTGGAAAGAGAGCCCCAGGGGAGGGCTCCCCAGCGGTGTGGCCTTCCCCAGAGGAACTTAGCCCACCTAGGGGGACCCAGCAGAGGGCATGGGATTAGGGGGCCCATCTCATTCTCCTTGACCTCTAGCTTTTGTTAAGTGTTTGCTGAATTGAATTAAGTAGTGAATTAAGTAGCCATTTTTGAGTAGAAGCACTCTTTGGTAGAGTGGAGGGGGGTAATCCAGAAAGGCACATGGGTGGATCCCCACTTCTGCACTGATCTCCCTGAGACACACTGGTGTTGCCCTCTGCCCGCGGCACTGAGCAGGACGTGTTGTAAAATCTCGGAAAGCGGTGTGAAGCCCACAAAACCAGCTCCAGGCACCTGGTTTGGGAGTTGAGCAGAGAGTGAAAACAGACAGGGATTGGCAGGCAAGCTTAGAAGGGTTGGCCAGTTACTTATAGTCCCCTTGGAGGTGCTTTTTATTTATTTATTTATTTTTATTTTACTATTATTTATTATTATTTATGCCTACAGCACCTGGTCTTCCTAGGTGGTCTCCCATCCAAGTATTAACCAGGCCCGACCCTGCTTAGCTTCTGAAATCAGATGGGATTGGGCTTGTTCAATGGACCATGGACTGTGGCTCCACTGGAGCATGAACCCAGGACCTTCTGTGTGTAAAGCAGATGTGCTAACCACTACACTGTGGAGCCATGTCCAGGAGGTGCTTTTTAACAAAAACGAACAGTAGAATACATAGCACTTCTTCCTCCATTCCTACATAAGCATCTGTTGAGGGTCTCTTGTATCCCAGGCAAACTACGTAAGAAACGATGTGGGCTCAGCATGGAATGTCCACAGTTTAATTGTCGTGGCTCACAAGGAATGATCACTTTGGCAGGGAAGCACTTCTTCCTTTCATTTTCCAGAAGAAAGTTTTCCCCCAACACTCTGCCCCACTCCTTACACTTTCAAGAGGGAAACCAGGCATGCCCAGTAGAAATCAATCAATCAATCAATCAATCAATGGTTCGCTCGTTCATGCTCACTTTCTATCTTCCTCCCGCCCCCACACCACAGTGTGGAAGCCTGTAGTGAGTGGTCCACGTGTGTCTAAGAACTGCTGAGAAAGATAGCATCATTCTGGGGTGCAAACCACTGTTGCCCTAACCCTAAGCTATATTTTAACATTGGCTTTATCAGTAAACAGGCTGATAGTTTAGTCTTCTTCTTTCTTACTCTTTTGTTTACCTCTAATTTGCTCAGAACTTGGGTAGGGAGAGTGGTATTATATACGAGGCCTTCTTAAACCACAAACCATCTCCTAGTATACAGTTAGTCATTGTTCTAAATTCTTTACATTTCCTTTCATGTTTAAAGGTGCTGCTATCATCATTATCATCATCCTCATCATCACTATTATTATTATTTTGCAAGTGAGGAAATGAGACATTCATTAGCTGGACAACGTTCGCACAGTCACAAAGGGGAGGAGCTGGGATGCCAACTCACTTTTGAGCTGGAAGGCCTAGAAAGTCCCTTCAATCTATGCTGCCTCTGCTCGGCCTTCTTTTGCAGTATAATCCTCTCATTATTTTCTATCCAAGTTGTTTTAAATTCTCTTTAAACCAACAAAGCAAAGTACATGCACATGACTATTCTTTTTGTTAAGAAAATGCTGAAGAGAGAGAAAACAAAACAAATGCCCTCGCCAAGAGCCGAGATCTGCTCTAACACCTCAAACGCTAAGAATCGAACACTTTTCTCATCTATTGTTGACACGGATTGAGCTTCTGGATTAACGCATCCAGCAGCTCACTTATTTCCTCAGGGAGAAACAATTTAAGCCATTATCTTTGCTCACGTTAGAGAGCAAAGATTTGGAGAATTCTCCCCTATAGCTAAAGGAAGGCGAGTATTATGTGACCTGATCCTGGAGAAGACGAAGTCTCTGATGTTGTAGTTATAACACATCAGTCCTGCTCCTGTCTACACAGGACTGAGCGTTTGGATCACGAAGAAACACTGCCAAGGAGCTATTTAAATAGAGTCTGACATAAAATGTTGTATTGGACATCTACTACTTCGCAGCGAACATTCTCTCCAGAGAAGTCCACAAGATTCCCATAAAACCAGAACTATAAGATTTCTTCGAGACGCGTGAAAACTTCCCTGAGGGAGTTTTGAAGCTAGAGCTTTTTAGTCATCATCACGGCAAGCTTCCCAAGGTCTCGCTGTAAGCACTGCCCTGGCCATTGTTCATGCTACTTCTGGTCATGAACACAGAATGAATTCCTTGGCCCCTTGTTTTTCTCCAGTCCGTTAGGGATGGCGCTAGCCCTCACCTGGTGTGACTGTTAGTTCTGGCTGGGGGACCTGAACATGGCCCCCTGTCCTCTGTCACAAACGTGTTTCTCTTAGAAGCCTGGGCCATGGACAAGGGTAACATGAAAAGCTCAACCCTTTGGAGATGGCTTTGAAAAGTAAGGTCACGACGATTATTTCATTGCTACTGTCTTAGAGTCTCATCTACATTTTATTTTTGCAGAAATTTCAAAACCATAACTACTTCTCCTGAATGGAGAACTTTCTTATCTTGCTTGTTAAATGTTTCTTACTCTCGACCAAATCAATTGGGTAAAAATGCAGGTCTTGAAAACACATTAACAGAATAAAACCGTGCTATGAAAAACACAGACTCTGTGGCACGAGGTTGCCTGATAGTGTTTTCAGAGGACGGCATGACAAACCTACATCCTCGTTATCCTTTTATCTCCAGGAAATCAATTCTCCAGAGCACTTAACTGGTACAGATTATACATCGTTTTCTTATAGATTCTACCCATATGGTAGCTAATTGGAGAGCTCTGGCTGGCGTTTCCTGGAGTAGATGCCAAAGGATGAGAAGATGTTAAGAAAATAACTAGTCAGCAGCCTGCCTACCCTTACACATAACATCCTCAGTGGCTCGTTCTAATTCTGGAAATCCTAGATAGCGCTGGGCTCTCCCAGGACATATGGGGGAATCTGTGGGTAAGAGAAACTTCTGAGCTCCTTATGTTTGTCAACTAGGCATACCTGTTATGGGAAAGCCCTAAAGTCAAATCCTAAAGCTCAGTGGGAATCTAAGGCTGCTTATCTTTCTACCTTGAGTAGGTGGTTCAGCACCCATGCACACCAAGCTGCTCAGGCAGGTTCAGGTTTCAGAAATAAGGAGGAGTAACTGCAGTCCAAGACATGTAGGCAAAACTGTCCTCCATGAACTATTTTACTATTTCTGGATAAGAGCGTATGTGCATAAGTGTATGGAAGAGGGGGTGAGAATGGAAAAGCTTTTTACATATTACATTCATTGTGGGAATAATGGAGTTTTACACCAAGGCAATAAATGATTGCCTGGAGCTGCTCCCTAGTGTCTGGGTCGCATTTTCAAAGTATTTTGAAACAAAATGATTTGGGCTTATCCTGTGATATCTCCACCCCTTCAGTCTACCATTTATGAGTAAGAACAGTTGTCATTTACTGTCATTTAATGAGTGCATACTTTTTCTCAGGATTCATATTGAACATTTTCATGGGCAGCATCATTTATACCTCTCAACAACCTGATGAGGTAGATACTATTATCATCCCCACATTACAGATGAGGAAATGAGGACTTGACAGCTTAAATCACAAGCCCACAGACACACAAAGGCCAGGGGTAATCCCAGGGTTCACAACCAGGCAATTTGATTGCAGACCCCATGCTCTCAGAAGGTCTGCTCTGCCCCCTTGTTGGGGCTCAAGATAAGTGTCTGGTCTCCTTGAGACTGCAAGGGGTGACTAGCAAACACCTGTTTCATTAGGTGACTCATGATGTCATGGTATGCATTATAGTTGATTCTTTAAGACCCTACCTCCAGTGCAAAGAACAATTACATTTTAGCTAGAATGTAAGATGAATAAGTTATAATAGGCAGCAGCCTACTGAATGTAGCTAAGAAATCTTGCAACTTCTATTCCAGTCAATTCCACAATTACTGAATCCAAATATGCACCTGCTACTGTGCCAGAGGCCAGAGATTCAAAGATGCAAATGAAGGGCTTTTTTTAACACATGATTTATTTATGCACCTATGGATCCCCAGTGGCATGCTAGAAAGGACTTGAAACCTCATTATTCTTATTACAGCTTATCTCTTTGAGGCTTCAGTTTTACTCAAATATTGGAGGTGGGACAGGGGAATTAAGTAATTAAATAGCTAAGTAATTTAAAACACTTCAAACATTTAAAGCAAACACAGAAATTATGGAGTTGAGTAAAAATATTGCCTTATTTTTAAGATAAAATGCTGGCTTCAAAGAAATTACATGCATGAAGTCAACCATCTCAGGGTTATACACTTGAATTCCCAAGGGTACTTGTTCTCTCTTCTCTGCTGATAGGAGTTACTGCCTAACTAGGTAGAAACAGTTGAAAAGTGCAGAATCTATTAATTAGTGAAGGAAGACAGATATATATAGACAGTGATATTTTTTTAGAAGCTGGACCTTCCAAACTGAGAAAGGAAGTAGATGACCTAGGAGGCAGGGAAGAGGAAGAAACTGTGAGAAGCTTAATTATGGTTAGCTCAGTCCGCTACTATAGATATGTGAAAATATAATCGAGATAAGAATGAGAGAAAGGGGCTTAGTGAGCCCCTCATGTTGTGACAAGGGAGGAAGCTTGGGTTTGGAAGAACTGAGTGGAAGATGGCATCAGGTTTTCAAAAACTAGTTATGAACAAATTTTAAAGATACAGGCTGGGCTGGCAGATCAGGGTGTGAGGAAAGTGTCGAAGGCATGTAAAGAAAGCTATCTTAGAAATGAGGCAACGTTGGAAGAGAAAAAAGAGAGACAGGGACGGAAGCTCAGTCTCAGAGTGCAGAGTTGAGGAAACCAAGCAGAATGAAATGAGGATAAAAAGAATGAAAGGCAATTAGATAAAAACTTATCGGTGATGAGAACAAAGAAGATCTAACTTATACATAATAGATTTCTCTGGAGAAGCCCAAGTAAGAGAAAAAGGCATAATTATATTCAAAGATAATTCAAGAAGCTTTTCTGAATAAAAAAGTTGAATCTACAGATTGAAATATAGACTGAAAAAAAAAACCAGGAAAACTGCTCAAATCATAAGAAGAAAAAAGTGAACTCTGAAAGGCAGTGGGTAATAGTATGAAGACTTCAGAGATGTCAAGCGTGACTCAAGAATTTTACATACAATGTTGTCATTCAAGCATAAATGCAAAAGACTTTCAATTTTAAGAACTCAGGAAAATACATTCTGTGAGCCCTTCTGGAGAAATATTGGAAGACCAAACCCCAGTCATCCATGAGAGGATTTGAAAAGCTAGAGTAAAATGTCGGCCTTGAGGATGAAACCCATTTAATACTAAAACTGAGACAACTGTAGAAATTCCAGTTTCAGAACTTAAATTTTATGAACAATGTCCATTTAAAAATAATCATATTGCTAACAAGTACTGAGAAATAGAAGGTAAGAGAGAATAGAAAATAGAGTGTGTTAGTTTCCTAATTTCTCAAATGGAAGGTTACAAGGCATCACCTTAAAGCTGGTAAATCAGGTAACAGAAGTCTAACTTAGTACATGGATTTTTAAAATCATGTTTACATGTTATTTATTAAATACATTATGAGTAGTAAAATAACAGATAGTTACAACGAAGGAAGATAACTTGCAAAGAGCATCCTAAAGAGAAAGTCTTGGAAAAGACTCTTATAAAGCTTTTACCAACCAAACTGTGAAAGTGAGTTGTGCTCTGGTACATGTACCTAGAATTGACTTCAACTGGAATTCCTTATGCTGCAGCATTGACGCATGGCATAGCCTCTTAGAACAAGAATTTACTCAAATACTGGAATGTTACCTGTGGGTTTACAAGGTACACAGTGAAAGTGTGAAGACTTTTACAAAAGTGACAGCTGGGTGAATGGTGACCCCAAGAGTTCACGCTTAAGCCAAGAAGTTCCTTCCCCTTTTAGGTCGTAGATAAATGGGAAACAGAAACTGGATGAGGAACTTCTTCTCGAGGGTCTCCTCTCCCGTTTCAGGTCAAGCTTTTAGGTCATTGATTTGAAAAGTATTATTTCAGCATTGAATCTCTTTCTCTTTTTACATACAGAAATACCTGTTTTACCAACGTTACTCATATCTATATTATATAGTATACGTAATGAGAGAAATAACTTTTTTTCTGAAATAACATTGTCTTCACCTCTGTACCAACCAAGAACAGGATTTGTCAGCACGTCTGCAATTCTCTTCCTGTTTTAATGACTATCTATGGAGCTAAAAACCTAGTAGTGAGGATAAAAAGGAAAAAGGGAAATCTTATGCTGCTCCTGGTTTTGAGTCTAATACTCCCAGTTACGGGGTCATCTTTCCTGTTTCCATTAGTCCTGCTTTGTTCCGCATTAAGTGGAAGCCTGCGCTAGACAGCAGTCCGTGCATTGAGTTTCTTGCAGTGACAAAGGGGCATCAGTGTCATGTAAAACCCTCCATAACATGGAGCAGAGGGTGGTGTCCTTGGAAGGTGCTTAGTCAGTGTGGGCGACAGACTGAAGGTGCCATAGAAATTGAAGCTTATTTGCATTGGAAAAAAAAAATCTAGGCTTTCATAAACATCTCCTCATGAAAAGAATCTGCTAGGTATACTAAAGCAAAAAACAAAACCCAGTGTCATCTAAAACGAACAGCTGTTAGGACAGCTGTTACTGAAACAGATTAAGGTACAACTGCTACATAAACAGTGAAAACAGGAAGTATTTTCCCATTTTATTCCGATGGAATGTAAAACCCCTCCCATTTATTACCCAGTAATCCCACTGAGATTCAGCACATTTCAAGTCTCACAAGTGAAAAAACACTTATAAAGCAAACATAAGTATTCCACCTGCCTTAGAATGTCTCAGAGTTCTAAAAACAGCACACACCCTACACTTCCCTCAGTCTCTGCTCCTTGTCCTCTGTTTAAAACTAAAGTGTTTGTCATTAAACATAAGTCCAAGAACAACTAAGAGGCAGTTGTCCAGCTCTGTACGTGGCCCTGGTCAGCGTGGGTGTCACTTAGAAGGGGGTGACTGACATTTGAGAGGTTCCAAAGGAGACACGATTTTATAAAGATGGTGAAGAATGTAGCAATCGTATCCTAGAGGAAATGTATTTCAGGGAACTGAAGATATTTAGTTTGCAGAGAAGTCTTGAAGAGCCATGGCAATTGTCTGAACAAATTTGAAAGGCTATCACATGGAATATAGAATAGATTTATTCTGTGGCCCTGGGAGGCGCAGAACCAGTGTCAGTGAATGGGCTCGTTCGAATTCATTATAAGAAAGATATTCTGTCTAGTTGGATTGAGCAAAAAAAAAAAAAAAAAAAAAAAAGGTTGATTCCTTAAATAGAGAGGTAGTTCCCTGCCACTAAGAATAACCAAGAAGAAGCAAATTGAGCATTGCTCAGTTGTGTGAAGAGGTTTCTCAAACTGGAATGTAGGACCACCCAATGGCCTATTTTTACATCCTATCATTCATGCTTAGTTATAAAGCCTTTTTTTTGTAATTTATAAAATTAAGAGAATAATGATTTGGTGGTAATTATTTAAAGACTCAGAGCAATTTAGCTCCATTGCCTCTTTTCTCATTACTCTCTTTTGTGAAAATGAATGAGAAGCAGATGATGAACAGAAAAAGGGGGAAAAAAAACAGAAGAAGGGGGAGACAGAAAGAGAATCCACAGTTTTCTATTTTGTGCCCTTTCTTTGAAATTGGGCTCTATTTGAAGTAATATTAAATGTGAACTGTTGCATTACTAGGGTGTACTTTCATCAAAGACCAACTCACCCTTGCAAATTGCCTCCTAAAATTTCTCACTGGACATAAATTTTCACTAGCAGCTCTACAATGTTAGTACAAAATGACATAGTTCTTGATTTTATTTGTTCTCTCCATGGAAATTCTTTCATGTCTTTCAGTATAATATTTCTAAGTTCATCCATAACTAGTTAATAATCTATATTAAGAAAAATATGAATTTACAATATAAGGAATATAGTCAAGAATATTGAAATAACTATGTACAGTGTCAGAGGGGTACTAGATTTATTGGGGTGATCAGTTCATGAGTTACATAGATGTCTCATCACTATACTGTATACTTGAAACTAATATAATATTGTATGCCAACTGTCACTGAAAAATTTAAAAATATTATCTAAAAAAATTTAAAAAATTGAAAAAGGTCATTGGCACCAGAAGAAAAAAAAATTATAAGTTGTGTTTACAGATTAACTTTAAAGAACATAGCACACCTCTCCTAAGCCTCACGCCCTCCTGGCCAAAGAAACAAACAAACAAACACTAAGAGCCCTATTGATCTAACCTGCTTCCTAAACAAAACAAAATTAAAACAAACCACAAAAGCCATTATAATCTCCTGGACAAAAAAGAGTCACTTTTGAAGCTGGATTAAAAAAGTAAGAATCGTGAACTCAGCTGATCACCATATATCGTGTAAGGAACAATATCATGTAAGAAGCCCCATTGATGGATAAACATATTTGCGATCTTCTAACTGGATCCCTATCGGTGCCCATCTGAATACAACAATTCTCTCAGATCTCACCTAAATGCCACCTCTCCCATGGGAAAAACGAAAAAGCACATGACAGGTTCCACCTGAATGTTTCACAGGGACTTCAAAATCTGTGCACTCGGAACTGAACGTGGGACTTTGCCCTCATAGCCTGGTCCTCTCTCAGCGTTACATCGCTGCAATGTCATTCTCAGAACAAAAATGAAAGGCACCCTTAACACTTTCCTTTCTCTCCCCACAATGTGCAATAAATAACTAAATCCCACCTAATCTATCTCCTAAATGCCATTCGAATCCATCCTACCACCACCATCCTGGACAAAACCATCATATTCTCTCTGCCGGACAATTGCACAAGCATCCAAGTTCATGTCTCCAGGTAAACTCTTACTCTATTTCATCACCACATATTTGACCCCTTTCCCCACATCTACCTCTCCCCTCCCCTTCACCTTTTGGTAACCACTAGTCTATTGTCCATGTCCATGAGTCTGTTTGTTGCTTTCAGGTTTATATCCAAATATGAGGGATATCATGTGGTTTTCAACTTTTTCTGTCTGGCTTATTTTGCTTAGCATGATTAATGTTGTTGCAAATGACAGTATTTCATCTCTTCTTATGGCTGAGTAATATTCCATTGTATATATGTACCACAGCTTCTTTATTCAGTCATCTATTGTAAGACACTTCAGTTGCTTCCATGTCCTGGCCATCATGAATAATGCTCCTATGAATACCAGTGTGCAAATATCTTTTTGGATATGAGTTTTTAAGTCTTTGGGATAAATATCCAGCACAAAGATTGCTGGATCATATGGTAGATCAATTCTTAGGTTTTTTTTTAAGGAACCTCCATACTGTTTTCCATAGTGGCTGTACCAATTTGCAGTCCCACCAGCAGTGAATGAGGGTTCCTTTTCCTCCACATCTTCTCCAACATTTGTTATTACTTGTTGTTGCTCCATTCTGGAGCTGAAATGATCTGAGAGACAAAACTGATCATGCTGTTCCACTTCATGGTTTCCAGTTGCCCTTAGGATAAGTTCCTAACTCCTTAGCCTGGCTTCATGGACCTGCACGATCTGGCTATTTGCTAAGTCTCTAGCTGCCCCTTATCACTCTCTCTTCTGCCTGAGTGCACAAGTCATGTTGACCTTGCTCTGTCTTAAAGAAGAGGTCATGTTCTTACCTGCCTCAGAGTTTTATACCTGCTATTCCTTCTGCCTTTCCTCCCCTCCCTCTCTCCTTTGACCTAGCTAAGTCCTACTCTTCCTTCAGGCTCCAACTCCTGACACCTGCCCCTGCTAGATTAGGTCTTCCTCTTAGATGTCCCCAAAGCTCTTCATATCTCCTTTGGAACCCACATAATATTTTTAACTCCTTGTTTATTGTCATTTCCCAAACTTGTTTAGAAATTTCTAGATAACAGGGACCATATCTGCCTCATTTACTCCTGTATCCCAGGTACCTAACATCTAATTTTACGGTCATAAAGTTGTTGAATGAATAAGTTAATGAATGACATGTGCTGTATAAATCCATAATTTCAATGCAAACTTCACTGCAAAGAAGAATCACCTGGATGCCAAATTAGCAAATCCCTAATCAGTTTTAGGAATCTACTTTTTTTTACTAGAACTCTAGGGGATTTTGATGCAGATTCTCCTTGGCCCACACTTTGGAAAGCAATACTCCAGGATACAGAGAGCAAGGAAGAGAAGCAGAATTGAGGCTAAAGAGACAAAAGGGAGCAAAATGTGAGAAGTTAAATAACAACAGAAGATTTATATGACTATTCGAACCACCACTGAAAATCTGAAGGACTGAATGATAGATTGTTCAATTAATTCCTCAATAAGAAATTAATAAGCCCAAAATGGTTAGAAGAAACCATCTGATGAGGCTGGAGGTCCGAGGAGACATCAAAATAGGAAAATAAATTTGAGTTTTTGCTGAAGGATGAGTCATGTTGGAAAGAAAAAAGAGAGAGGGAATCGTGTTGTGCACAGATAGACGAGTAGGAGCATGGGTTCAGGGGAAGGGAGGTTTGAGGCAGTCAGTGAAGCACTTTACTGAAAAGGTTCAGAAATTGAGTGGTTGGGGACATGACTGGAAATAGTGCCTGACTGTAGAGGTTCTTAAAGTTAATGAAGAGGATCAGAATTTGCCACCTCAAAATATGCCAGTTTGACATAAAGGTTATTTTGAGCCGAAGGCATTTGAGAACGAGTAGATGCAGAAGGAATTCTCTGTTCTCTCTGTTTCTGCCTAACATTAGGGCCTAAATTTCCCTTTGTGAGGGTGTGTCCCCTCCTCTCTCTCAGACCAGGAAGAAGAGATGACTTTCACCACTGAATATGAGTCTGCAGAACAAACTTAACTAAATCCATATCTTCCATTAGTTCTCTAATGTAGTTACTTTCCCACAATTAATATATATCCTCTAGAAGCCCAACCCTCTTTTTCCTTTGTTTTGTCACCTCTCCACAATTTATTATCTTTTGTTAAAATGGTATATAAGCTTCCAGGCCTAACCACTTTGGGGAGTTTTCAATTCTTTTATGTGAAGTGCCTTGTGTACATGTGAAATAAAACCTTTCTTCTGTTAATCCTTTGTCAGTTTAAGTCATAGGCCCTAGTCACTGAACTTAATTGGTTAGGAAAAAAGTTTATTTTCTTTCCCTACACTATACAAAGGAAAGGAATTTGTATAATAGGGGAAAAGAAACCAAAACAGGAACAACAACAGGAAAATATCTCCCTAAAGTAATACCTGACTTGAAATTTAAATAAAGGGATAAAATTTGGAATATTTAAAAGGAAATACTCTCTTTTTCATAATATGCCCCATTTCCCTGTAGCATTAAAAGATTTCTTCATAATGTAGCCTTCGTGTGTGTTATAAAAATATAGGACAAAAAAAAAATGAGGCTAAAGAAAAAGGCGACATGTACGTCATGTCACGAAAGCACTTAGTTCCAAGCCCACGAGTGCTGAGAAATTTCAAAGGAAATGGAACAACTGAAATATAAGTCTAACTTTGAACTCGGTTAATACAAGAAGAGTGCCTTTTTTTCCGCCTTACTTATTTCATGTCAGCTTTGATGAGTGGTGGAAAGGAATTGAAGGGGATCAGGAAATGCCACTGCAGAATATGCCACTTTGGCATGAGGATCTTTTGAGCTGCAAGCAATTAAGAAACAGCAGACACAGGAGAACTCTCTGCCTTCCCCCCATCTATTCAAAAGCAGGGCATAAATTTCCCTTTGTGAAGGTGTTCCCAACTTTCATACCAGGAAGAGGAGAGCAATTCTTATCACAGGAGACAGAGAGTCAGCACCAAGATGAGTCTGCATAAACACACCTTACTAAAATAACTCTTATCTTTCATTAGTTTCCTCCATCTAATTTCTATTTATATCCCCACAATTTATCATCCCTCGAAGCCCAAAGAGAAGTCTTTGTTAAATGGTATATAAGCCCTGAGTCTAACCAATTCTTTCAGTTTGACTTCTTTTCTGAGAACTCCCATGCATGTAAAATATTAATAAAATTTATATTCCTTTCCTCCTATTAATCTATTTTGCAGACCCCCATATACTGAACCGAAGAAAGGAGAAGAAAAGATTGTCTTCTCCAACAGAATCTGCTTCCTGAAATTAGACTGGCACAATCCAATATATGATGGCTGACTGAATCAAAAAGGGGTTGTAAAAGGTAAAAAGGAAAACTCCAGAATTTCACCCTGAATAGATCCTGTCATAGTACCCACAATTAGCTCCTGAACTTCTACATCTGGAATTTGCAGGTGGTGCAGTGATGGAGTTATGTCTTGGGTTCCATCACTTCCAAGCCAGAGAATTTACCTCAACTCAATTGCAGGCTCTTCACCTGTGAAATGGGTATACAATTTCTTTACAAGGTTGTGAGAATCCAACGTGAAAGCATTTGTAAACTGTAAGTTGCCTTATAAATAGAAGGCATCATTAAATTCTATCAACAGGTAAAGCAATAAATAGTTCCCAAGAAAATTTAATCTTTTTTTCTTAAATTACTATACAAGTGACATTCAAGTAAATATTAGTTGTAGATGATGTGAGGTATAAATGGTAAAATAATTCTGAATGATACATAATACTCTTCTGTGTATACTTCATCTCTGTGGCCTCGCTTCATTTGCTTTCCTGTGAATAAACATCTTAAAGCCAGCACTACATCAGTGTTACTCTCTGAAGACTAAATACTGCAGGAATTTATACGCGATATTTAGGAAAAGTGCCAAACCTGGTGATATCTGTACACACATTAGATAAAAGATTCAGCAAACAGATGCTCTTTCTTGCAATCAGCCAAGAACTTCTAATATTCTGACAACTTGTTAATCAACCAACATATGGCATCACTTCAGTAAACACAACACTCAGATTTTGCTTCTTACAGATCATTTTCAGAGGGATGTAATGGTCCTGACTCATCAACAGTATTCACTGGAAATCAAGTGAAGCTAGCCTCCGCCACCTCCTTAAATTTGTCTAATTACTTGGGGGAAAAAATAAATATAGGCATTGATTTGGATTTGGGGCATTTTTTTTCCCTGAGTTATGATTTTTTTAAAATGTCATCTTTTCAGACATTTGTCAAGCAGTAGAATACCTTTATTATACAGATTTACATATGTCACAGGGCAAAATGTCCATTGTTCCTATGTTCTTTTCTATAACTGTCCTCACAAAGTGCCACAAACGGAATGGCTTAAAACAAGGTAAACTTAGTTTTGCACAGTTTTCAAGGCTAGAAGTCTGAAATCACGTTGTCACCTGGCTTGCTCCAAAGCCTCTGAGGATTTTTTCTTGCCTCTTCCAGCTTTTGGCAGCCCAGGTCTGTCTTGCTTGTGGCTCGTAATTCCTATTTCTGCCTCCGCTTCACGTGACCATCTTCCCTCTTTGTCTATGTCCAAACTTTACTCTTACTTTAAGAAGGACACCAGTCATGGTAGATTAGGCCCTACTGTATCCCACATGTCAATCCGGCTACATCTACGAAGACCCAATTTCCAAACAGGGTCATAGTCACAGGTATGGATGCGGGTTACAACTTCGACATAGTTTGGGGGGTACACAATACAGCTCATAACACTTCTAGATAGCGCAGATCTCATCTGATGAGATAATCCTACAGGCAGGAATGAGCCCTTTCTCATAATACTACTACCGCAGACCCCCTTATCTGTGGTTTTACTTCCAGTTTCAGTTACCCGCAGTCAACCGCAGTCCAAAAATACTGAATAGAAGATACCAGAAATAACCAATTCATAAGTTTTAAATAAATGGTGAGCCATACTGAGTAGCATGATGAAACCTCGTGCCGTCCAGCTCCCTCTGGCCCTGGGCGTGAATCATCCCTCTGTCCGGCGCCTCCACACTGTAAACGCTTCCTACCTGTTATCAGATCTAGTTGCAATATCACAGTGCTTGTGTTCAAGGAACCACTGTTTTACTTAATAATGGCTCCAAAGTGCAAGGTAGTGAGGCTAGAGGTTCGGACATGCCAAAGAGAAGCTGTAAAGTGCTTTCTTTAAGTGAAAAGACGCATATAGGGAAAAACATAGTATATGTAGGATTCGTTAGTACCTGCTGTTTGAGGCATCCACTGGAGGTCTTGGAACATACTCCCCACCCCCGCCACTCAGATAAGGGAGACCACTGTATCGTAGATGACTGTCCTCTTTGGATCCCTTTAAATGAGCCCAGCTGGCCGATGTCTGGAGCTCAGAAAAACCCTCCTTTGTACATCTCCCTCCCATCTCAGGAATCAATTTGCACCATTTCCTTCCTTTCTCACCGCTCTCCCCTGGCTTCTGGATCCCCTTTTGATTTCACTCTTCAGTTTCCAACTGTTGCCTCCACTTTCTACTTCAAATATGTCTGCTCTCTGATACCGTGTAACCTGGGCAGCTACTCAGCTGCAAACGCTACCCCCAGTGCACCAAGTTGGGCCAGTACCTCTGAGGATTGTAAAATCCAGCTCCTTCTTATGCAAGGTGAGCCAGCCAGGCCCTAACCAGGTGAGGGTGGGGAGGTGCAGGAGGGGTCAGGGCGCAGCGGGGGGATTACCCGTTTAAGGGTTTCTCCCACCAGCTGATATCCCAATGCTTAAGCATATAGTGAACTGCGTTATATGTAAATAGCATGCTCATGGGCATTCATCTAACTCCTCCACTTCTAAAACTTCAGTAATAATGTTCGCTCCTGACATGTCAAAAAGTTACATATTTTATGTGTTTTAATGACAACAAAAGTATCTCTTCTACAAGATGTTAAAAGCCAAACCTCTAATAAAAATGATTAGGAATATGCAAAGACACTAAGACTGCATAAATTCACAATTCTGATTCACCTTCAGAGTCTATAGGAGAACTCTCCTCCACCGAAAGAGCCCGTAGGTCTCTTTATAATCTCTCTCCCTCGGGCTTTCAACTCTATACCCCCATCCCTGAAATCTCTCTCATGAAGGTCAACATGACCAAGCCCACCCTGACAAAGCCAATAATCAACTGTCAGTCCTGGTCTTAGCTGGCCTTTCATGGCATGTGAGATAAGTGGTCACCTCCTCCTTTCTGAAACACTTCCTGCACCTGGTTTCTGGGACACCATTTCTCCTGGCCCTCCTTCTCCTTGCCAGTGGCCCTTTCGTGGTCTCCTTTGCTTGGTCCCCTACCTCTCCCTGGAGTCCCAGACTTGTACATCAGTTCAGAGAAAAGAGTGTTTAGAATACTACATTGGAATTTTTGCTTTCCCTTGAATCATTATTGGGCAGAATACTACCCTGAAAATATCAGGTCCATCCAGAACCTTCTTCCAGAGGATGTTAGAGCCAGAGCACTCACAGGACGAGAAGCCTCTCTATCTGCGAGGTAGTTCTAGAGTGGATATCTATTTTTATTTTTCTAACTTTCAATCCATGTAGATTTTTCTTCACGCTTACTGAGCATCTTTTAGATTTACACAACTCCAGTCAGTTCAGAATAGAAACGGATGGTGCCACCTTAGCTATTTTGTTACCTAGGTGGCGAAGATGTTTGAGATATGAACAAAAAGTCCGAAGCATCGAGGGCCTTTTGATCATTAGATCCATGCGCCGCTGCCTTTGTCCTCTCTCTGTCATGAACTTGGACTTGCTGACGGAGTGCCCCTCCCCAGACTGTAGCGTGAGGAAGGCTGCCGAAGAAGAGCCTCCCCTGGGAATGTCTCCAGACAGTGCATTTCTGCAAACCCCACTGACTCTCCATTTCTCAGCCAGGATAATAATAAAGTCCCCAAGCGAGACAAATTCCACACAATGGACTTGGGGACAGATAGGAGAGCTTCTCTGTTTCCTTTAAACACCAAAGAACAGAGATATCTGAAAAGGACTCATTCATCGAACACAAAAGCCCGTCCCCCCTGGGACTGCCACCTTTCTCTCCTGCTTTCAGGAGCAACTCTGTTTTTCTGTTCTGAAGTCTCAACGTGCCACCAGGCAAAGAGTAGAGAATGTTGCAAAATATTGAACATGAAATAAAAGTCTTTTCGACATTACTGTATTTAGAACAGAAACGAACTATCACTGGAAAATGTTATTCTTTTTTTATTGAAATTATTGGGGTGACACTGGTTCATAAAACTAAACAAGTTTCAAGCGTACAATTCAACAATATGTCGTATATATATTGCACTGTGTGTTCTTAATTTAATTTAGGTTTTGTATAAAGCATGAATATGTGTAGATAATTAGACCCAACAGTCTCTATACTAGCACAAAATCTGTACATTTTCTATAGCTAGCAGAGAAATGAACTGGCATAATATATTCAACTATTGCTATTAGATATTGGCTATTTCTGGGGAAAAAAATCCCTTAATGTTTTTGAATATTAGAAAATTATCTTCCAAAATAGTAATGTAATGATTTTAGATTTTATTGTTTTGTGACCGTAGGGTACTTCATTCTCCATAAATTGCTCAGGCCCAGAAGTGCCACGTATGGGCTGCCATCAAAACAAGGAGGTGACTGAAACAAGAAGCGATGCTGATTCCATCTAAAAGAAGCACCCTTTCCCTCAGAAGAGTCCTGGTGGCCAAAGATGCCTGACTCTAGCACAGTGAGCTCAGGACAGGCTAAATACTCAGTCACATCCAACCGCCTTGCTGTTTGACTCCCACTGTCTTTTCCAGATCTATATTTCATTCATTCATTCATCACAATTCTTTGGATATATTGAATAACTACAAGGCATTGAGATACAGTAGGGAACAAAATAAATTTTCTGTCCTCATGGAGCTAGCCTTTTAGTGGAGTAAACAACAGTAAACAATGACTGATAAAACGCAGTGGAAAAAAACAAACAAACAAGATAACGGGTAGAGAATGCTGGCAGTGTTATTCGGGGTGGGGGTGGGGGATGCTGATTAGAGACTGTGTCTCTGATGAGGTAATATTGATGCTCTAGGTTCACACATGAGCCGTGCAGCTACCTAGAAGAAAAATGTTCCAGGTAGAAGAAACAGCAAATAGCCCAGGCAAAGCGTGTTTGGTAAATGTGCAGAGCACCAAGGAAGTCTCTAGAAGAGACAGAAACAGAGAACAAAGGGAAGAGGGTAGAACATGGTCAGGAAGGGCCAGCACGGGCCAAACCATGAGGGTCTTGCAAATTTTATGCCAAGTGTAATAAGAACTGACGGCATATTTACTGAGAGCCTTCTTGCCCCAAAGCTCTGACTTTTAATGCCCTTGGTAATTTAGAGGTAAATAAAGATAATAGCAGACACATCACAAAATTCAGTGTGGAAGACTTTTGGAAATGTTTCTGTATCTCATGCTTCTGAAGAGTTCCTTGACTCAGGACAGCCAGCCTTCCCTCCTGCTTTACCAGCCCCTGCTGGCGGCTGGAATCTCATGAATTATGCCCCTGAATGAGCCCCTCCAGCCCCTGGATTGTGTGCTTGGCAAGCCTGTTGGGCACAGTGGACTTAAACACACCTTGAGCTGTGGCTTGAAGGTCCAGATGACAAATGGCCTCTTTAAACTATGGGTTTTCCTCTGCTTAAAACGAGAAAGACAGTTTCCCTAAGAATTGAGAGGCTAGGTTCTCTGGAATGCAGGGTGTGCTTTGAGGCTGACACATGTGAACGCTGATAGTGTCAGCTGGTGGCCCAGGAGAGCCGAGACTGGCTTCAGTGAATGCATTACCCAGGGGCAGCCCCTGCTGCCGCTGTGGGGGAACGGCAGGAAACCCTGGTAGGTGGGCGAGTCCACTCTTTCTGCTCTTGCTTCCAGCCTCGCTTTATCATACAGAAAAGAACCTCGTTCTTTACGAATCAGCTATTCAGTCTGCCATGCTCCTCTTAAAAAAGAAAATGCAGGGAATTCGTACAGGAGAGAATGCTCCCCCGCTATCCATGCCCCTTCGCCAAAGTATCCTTAGGAAACGGGCTGCAGTATTTCAGCTTCTGCTTAAAAGTTTTCTTTGGAAGGAGGCCATGCTCTAGTCAGACAGACTCGAGACTGGATCCCAGCTTATTAACTTCCCTGCATGTGTCCTTGGGCAGGTTACACACGTTCTTCAAGCCTCCGTGTCCTCATCTGAAAAAACAATTCTTTCCTTATAAGTAGGCTTTAAGGATTGGAAACTATGTACCTGTACTGGTATCTACAGATTACCTAGCATCTATTGATGGGCATCATTTTCATTACTATTATTAACACTAATTCAAGTCTTATAATGTTGAGGTCCCGGTGTCACATGTCCCTAGACACACCAGGGGCCTGGTGTCACATATCACTAGACACCCCAGGGTTCCACTTCAGCAGCAGTCTGAGAGAGAAGAATCTGCCAGAGTTAGGATCCTGATGTTCTATCAATTAACAAAAGTCGGGTTTTAGGAAAAGACATGAGGCCTAGACCTGGGAAGACAGATGCTTTGTAAACATGTCGCAACTCTCTGCTCCGGGCCTCTGCCATTTCATCACATTCCTCCTGACCGCTGACTGTTGACCACAGTCTCACTCAGAATCCTTCTCAACACAGCACCCCCGGCATCCTCTCACAACAGATGGCCATCGTCAAAGGAGATAAATAAAACCTAAATCTTGTGTTTGGTCTAAATAATGACTAGACAATGTTGGTTTTATGGGAGGGAGGGAAGTAGGCTCAGCGGGGAAAGGGCCTTGTCGGTGAGTATAATCACGTGATGAAAGGCCACTGAGTTCTTCCCAGTTGTCAGTGTTGGGCAAAGGTGGCAAAAACCTTAGGCTCTGGGAAGTGACAGGGCCTGGTTCCTTAAAAGATTGCCACCCTGTGACCGCCAGAGTGCCAGAAGGCCTTTCTATCTCAGATTAGATGTTGCGTAGCCTGTGCAGAACTGCAGGAAAGATAAAAAGACGCCTTGAGTTTTGGCTGTGAATAAACAAATGACTCCACAAGTACCACAAGGTTCTTAAATTCCAATAAAATTTTGAAAAGGAACAACAAACTGGGCAGTGGTTTGCTTCATCTTTTTTTTTTTTGTTACATTGAAGGGAACACACACACAACATGTGCATGTACACACGACCTTTCTAATATCTCTGATAGGTCTCATTCTGTTATTTGGTGCTCTTGATCGAGAAGATAAAATGGGTTCTTGGGAGCAGAGCCACCACGAAACAGAGATCAGAGAGGTCCAAGCAAGGCAGTTTTACCAGTTTACTATCATTAGATATCCTACCAGCCCCGCCCTTAAAACTATGTGTTTTTTTTCTTTTTTTACTATTCAAGAAATGTATTTTCCTTTTGAAAACAGATTACATAAAACCCAAAGCTATACACTAAACTTATAACTTATTCAAAGATCTCTCCCTCCCAAAAAGAGCTTTCTCCTCTAACCCTCAAGAAACGAACTGTTTCTTTGCCCCTGAGCAATGCTGACTGTGGAGTTCAGTCAGGTTGCCCGGAAACCGGCCGCCGGCTTCCTGGGATAGCCGCCCAATTCAGGGACAGCCACCCAATTCAGGGACAGCCTCACAGGCATCCCGGGTGATCTACTTACCAAGGAAGGAAGGAAAGACAGTGGTGCTTTTCTTTCAAGCTAGCCACTCAGTAAAAGGTATCTTTGAAATTTAAAAAACGATTTGCCCAAAGGTCTAAAAAAAAAAATCCTTTGAAGCGGTAGGAAATTGATTTTCACAAAATTAGGCTTTCGTTCTCTCTGAGGGATAGTTCATGGAAAAAGAAAAAGGGCAACTGAGTCTGCAGTTCAAAGGGTGTGTCTTGAATCATGGGTTTTATAAACCATCTTGTCACCTTAGCCTCTGACAAAAGCCTGCAATAGCTCACCCAAAGAGTAAGCAAATGCTTGAGAAACTCGCTCACCAAAAGTTCACCCAACTGCTGTAACTGGGTGAGGGAATAGTTTGAACTCAGTGTTGAAAACGTAGAATGGTTTAACTCATTTATTTCTTTTCTAGTTTCGGCTTCCGACCATGCTCAGCCAAATACATTCTCCCTGCCCCTGAATGACATCTCAGCTAGATCTTGTAGGCCTATGGTCACTTTTCCTTAATAAAAAGTCTAGGCCAGCTTTAAAGTCCAATTTTGTATTCAGTTTACATCTCATTTCCTTCTGTCTCTGGTGCAGGCTGGGCCATGACCTCATGGGGGCATGGCATGATCTGGCTCTGGGCAGTCTCCCCAGCCCCCAAATCCGGCTCCTCAATAGGTTTGGAGCAGTGAGGAAAGATCAGGAAAATCCTCTCAGGGTTGTTTTCATTATTTCTTGGGCTAACACTGATAAGCTCTTGGCATCTATTTTGTGACAGGTTCCAAATGTGGTTCTTGGGTGCCTGACTCAATTTTCTGGCTGGTTTTGCAAGGTCTATACAGTTCC
The DNA here is from genome assembly GCA_004027375.1 of Macroglossus sobrinus. Classification (NCBI taxonomy): domain Eukaryota; kingdom Metazoa; phylum Chordata; class Mammalia; order Chiroptera; family Pteropodidae; genus Macroglossus; species Macroglossus sobrinus. Next base: position 114,629 of record PVKZ01001262.1, read on the forward strand.
TTGAGGTGGGAGATCAGTTCCCCATTTAACCTCTCCTCAGCTCCCTCTACTAGCGGCATCCCTCTCCTCCCCTTCATAAATGTACCCTCTTAGAAACTTGGGAGCCCTTGTCTGTTACCAGAGAACTCTCAAGATGGCGCCAGCCCGCCCCTGGTCCAGGTAAGAACCTCATCCATCCTTGCCACCCCAGCCACTGTAAGTACCATTGGCTTTATGGTTAGTTCTTTTCTCTGCTTTGTTCCGCCATCTTTCTCCTATTCCCTTTCCCCAGGCAAACCAAGCTGGGGAACAGGAGCTGATTGGCTGGCCTGCCACCTAAACAGATGTCCAGCCAGTAAGAGAGGTGGTGCCAGACTCCCTCTCTTGCCAGTACCCTTCTCTTCAAAACAACTTTCCCTTGGCTTCAAGAAGGAGAGAGCACCCCTCGTGTCCCCAGGAGAGAGAATCCCTGTTACTATGGGCATTTCATTCATGGAGTGGTCCTGGTTACTTGAGGAAACCCCTTCTCCTATTCTCTACTTCCTGGGGCACTGTTGTGAGTTCTGGTAGGAGGGCCTGTTCCCCTCAATTCCCCGGGGAAGGTGTTTATTCTCATTGTTGGGGGTTATCTTAGTTGTGTGGAGTACTTGAAGCCCCTGTGTACTCAGATTCAATTCCTAGCTGCCAGAGGAATAAGAAAAAGGCTCAGTTACTATTTTCTATACCACTATCCAAACATCTCCTGGAACACATCCCTATCACACCACAAGCCTTTGCAGACTTACCAATTCTCTCCGCCATTTAGCACATATTTCTGCACAAAGAACTGCTGTAGGCCCTGGGGACATGACAGCAAACAGGACGGAGGGGTTACCTCTCAGACAGCTCACGTTCTATGGGAGGCGAACACCTTAAACGAGCTTGCTAGCAAGATGACTATAGATAGTGCAACGCGCTCCGAGATAGTAAAACGCAGTGTAGAATGACTGCAGGGGAAGGGCACCGCTGAAGACTGGTGGCTGGAAAGGCTTATCTGAAGGGGGCAGATCACTGAAGTGGACTAAATGATTCCCAGGCAGGACAAATGTGAAGGCCCTGGAGTGGGAGCCCCTGTGGCATGCCCAAGGAATTTAAGACAAGTGAGTGGGTTGTTTTCCCATTGGCATCTCAGGGTTAACCTCCCAAGATGCCTCTCCCTGTCCTCTGCTTGCTCCAGGCTAGAACATGAGTAAAAGAGCTCCACCATTCTTTCCACTGCTAGACCACCTGTACACCGTACTTAGGCTGTTACCGCTGTCTCTTTAGACTTAGAGACTTTAGAGATGAAGGAGCGTTTTCATTCATTTATGTGGGTCATCCTTATCACAAGGGTATTGTAGATCTGACTAAATTGCCACCCATACAAACATCAGCCACCAGGCAAGAGAAGAACAGCTAGACGGCTTTCTATACCCAATACTTTCCTAATTGGCTATGGATACTTTCACTTGAATATTAAAAAGTGTCTGTGACATCTCCAAGCATTATACAAATAAAAATATATTATCGTGAGGCTTACTAGAATTAAGTATGGATAATGAGAGGGGAAAATATAAGGTCCGAGAAAGCTGTAGGGTACCATTTCTCCAGTTTATTACTTTGAAAGAAGAGAAATCTTCTTGGAACTGCCTATCTTGTTAAGTAAAATCACCACTATAACATTTATTTCTGAAATGGCTTATATCTTAGTGACATGAAATTTCAGAGCTAAAAGATATCTTTGAGATTAATGACAACCTACTCATTTTACACATAACAGATATCCAAAAAGGCTAAGCATCATTCCAAAACCACACAACATTTTAAATTGTGAACTTGAATTTGAATCCAAACCTCTTACTCCCAGTCTGCTAGTCTTGCAACTACATGGCAGGTCCTCTAAGCTAGGATATGTTACTTGACCTACATTATATCAAAGACCAGGGCCAACTCTGTCCTGAGCACAGTTAGACTAAGGCATTGTGGGAGGCAGCTTCCAAGATGGCCTACGGCAATCCTCACCTACCGATATTCACATTCTTGTACAGTCACCTCCTACTTATACCAGGGCTAGTCTATAGAACCAACAGAATACAGCAGAAGTGAAGGCAAGAAGAAGTGAAGGCAAGAAGTAAAAGATGGGATGCCATCTTGGTCTCTCTCTTTGGATCACTTACTCTGAGGACAACCAGCTGCTATGGAGTGAGTATGCTCAGGCAGACTATGGAAAGGCCCACATGGTGAGGAGCTGAGATATTCAACCAACAGCTGGCAAGAAACTGAGTCTTTCCAACAAACACATGAGTGAACTTGGAAGCAGATCTTTAGCCTCACATGACCGGAGCTGACAGCTTGACCACAAACTTACAAGAAATCTTGAGCTTGAATCACCCAGCTAAACTGTTCCCAGATTCAACACAGAGAAACTATGAGCTAATATTTATTATTTAGGCTGATATTTTGGGGGATAGTTTTTTGCTATAGACAACTGATAGACACAGTGCTTTAATTCTTCTAAATCTCCCTCAGTACCATGTGATGAGCTGTATTACTCAGTGACAACTCCATCTCCTCTCCCCTTCTCACACAGGGCAGAGACAGACAGACACTTGCTCTGCTCAAGGACCTGCGTCAGCTCAGTCTCTGCCAACAGGGATGAAGAGGTGGGAGGGTGATGTGCCAAGTGCCAACACCACCTCCTCAAGGACAACTCATCGCAACTTCTGCTAGAAAACCTGGACCAAAGGCATGGCAGTAGTTTGATGTTCACAGAGGGGAGTGAATATGAAGCATGACTTGATGCAGACTTCCTTTAAATATGCATAATCTTTTGCTGTTATTTTCTTGCTTTCAGAGAAACAAAAATTTCCAGAAGCTACTTTTTCCCTGCCCTGAGGTGGAAAGTATTTTGAAGATGTCAGGAAACTAAAAGGTCATATTTTCTTTACCAGTTCTAGGCATGTGAACAATTTAAAAATGTTTGCAATTTCGAGTATAGGATATACTTATGCTGATAAGCTTATATCTTAAAGGTACCACCTGACACCTGAGTCATCCCACTCCTGTTTTTCTGCTAGACTATGTCTCTTTCCATTTTCAGAATTCTATTTGCATTCACTAGATTTATAAAGATTTTTAAAGTGATGCAATCTTGTTAGTATCATTTTTTTTACTCACCTCCTTCTCACTATTTGTCCTTATGCCTGAATAAAGTTGTGCTCGGTTCTATGCTCCCCTGGTCTCTGTGGGGTCTAACCTGGCTTCCTGCATTAATTCCTGAGTCAAAGAACATTTGATACTTTGAACTTGCTTACTAAGTGTCACCAGATAACACCAGTGCCTGAGAGGCTGGCATGGTAAGGGTGGAGCTGGATGATGGTAATGGTAATAATATCAGCTCAGCCTGTTTGGGAACTTTCTTTAATGTGAGGTGCATATCGTGTGCTAACTTCTCAACTTTCATGTGAGGGAAGAAAGAGAGAAAGAAAAAGGAAGGATGGAAGGAAAGCAGGAAGAGAAGGAAGGAATGAGACCAAAAATGAGATCTGAGGGATACTGGCAGACTTTCTTGGCCTTCTCTGTCCTTCCCTTCCACAGTTCCTGAAATTCACCATGATAATGTATCCCTGCATCTGGGTTATAGTTTTTGAAGTGCATACTCTTACGAGTGTTAATCTGCTTTTCATTCTTAGTATTTTATGCTGAAGAGGTTTACCAGAACATGTTTCCTCAGGGTCTGAGAGAATAAGAGTTTTATGGACAAGAAGGAGATAAGATCCAGCCAGATTTAGACCATGAGACACCTCCTGAAGACAGCTATTTTTTTGGAAAGACAGAGCTGCTCAGTCAATGCCTTATAAGGACTTGATGTCAGAGGTTACATTGTTTGCATTTTGAAAAGTTTACTGGTAAGAAACTAAAAGTTAAGCACTTCTAGGAATTACAAATAGAGTAGTTGAATTTTTAAATAAGAATTTATAGACTTGTGGGGGCCTGGTAATTAATGCTGTTAAATTCAAGGGCTTTGGGGACTATCAGATTAGCATTTCAAGTTTAGCCATAGTAAAGTCAGGAAGTGCAAAAGTTGAAGTTCTTATGGCAAAAGTAATTCATCCTCATTACACACTCTTGACAGAATTCTTACAAGCCCTAGAAATTTGTGTCTCTAATATACTTAGTTTGCCAAGCTGCTTTTGTAAAAAGGACAGCACAGTTAGCTCCTTCCAGGCAATATGGTTACACTTTCAGCCTCATTATAGGACTCTTGGCATTTAGTTTAAAAGGCCAAGAGCAAAATCCATTTGTAGAAACTTCTTGAAAGAGATAGGGGCTAAACTAGAACAGGGAGATCATTGTTTTACTTTTCTCCATGGAAACAGAACATTTGAATTTGATGTAACAAGATTTTTTTCCAATTGGAAATCAAAAAAAGAACACCTTTCATATAGCATCAAAAATTGAAATACTCAGGGATAAATTCACAAAAGATGTACAATGCATGTACACCAAAACCCACAAAATATTGCTTAGAAAAAGTTAAAGAACTACATAAATGGAGAGCTATAGATCATGTTTGTGGATTGGAAGACTTAATATTAAGATGTCAGTGTCCCCCAAATTTATGTATTCTGATCAACATAACAGAAGGGTTTTTTTTTTAGAAATTGAAAAATGATTCTAAATGCATATCAAATGGAGAAGACCTAGAATGGCCAAATCAACTCTGAAAAAAATAATTAAGTTGGAAGACTAACAATGTCTGACTTCATGAACTATCATAAAGCTATTGCAATCAAGAGAGTGTGAAATTAGCAGAAAAACTGACAGATAAGATGAATGGAACTGAATAGAGAAACCAGAAATAGACTTACACATATATGATTAATTGATTTTTGAAAAAGGTGCAAAGGCAGTTTGATGAGAAATAATAATCCTTTCTATTATTATTTTTCTTTCTTCACAAATAGTACTGGAAAGAAATGGATATCCATATACAAAAAAAAGCAAAGAAACTTTGATATTTTGCACTAGGTTAAAAAAAAGTAGTATTATATTTATAATAGATCTAAATGTGAAATCTAAAACTATAAAATGGCTAGAAGAAAACAGAAGAGGAATATCTTTGTGACCTTGGGACAGGCAAAGTTTTGTTAGATCTGACACCATAGATAAGAGCCATAAAAGAACAAAGTGATGAAATGGATTTCGTCAAAATTTTAAAGTTCTGCTCTTCAAAAGACACTGTTAGGAGAATAAAAAGACAAGCCAGAGACTGGGAGAAATTTTTTGAAAACCATATATCTGCTTAAAAAAAAAATGTCTAACATACATAAAGAGTTCTCAAAACTCAACACTAAAAAAATAAACAACCTAATAAAAAAGTGAACAAAAGTGAAAAAATAATATCTCAAAAGTAAATAAAGAATGGCAAATTAGCACACATGCATACAAAAATATAATGTAATTTTTCATTAAGGGTATAATGAACTTTGTTATAACTACAAAGAGATACATAGCTCTTAAAACGTCTAAAATTAAAAAGACTGATTTTACTAAGTGTTGATGAGGAAGAGGAGCTACTGAAACTCTCAGACACTGCTTTGAGAATGTAAAGTGGTGCAGACAGTTTGGACAACAGTTTGGTAGTTTCTTAAAAACTTAAACATATACCTACATGCGATCCAGACATTCCACAACTAGGATTTACTCAAGAGCAATGAAAGTGTTTTAAAACGTACCTAGGATTTGTTTCAATCAGGTATGGTGAGACACGCAGACATAGAAGTGACTTATGAAAAAAGACATTTTACTCACAGTTCTCTAGGAACAGGAGGCATGAAACACCACGCAGGGGGACCACACAGGGAGTACCAGGGTCAGTCAAGAGGCCCAGAGAGCTAGGGAAAAAAGTGGGCAAGAGACTTTGTTGTGTTTTTTGCAAGGAGCAATGGATGAGTTGGGGTAAGCAGGCTAAGCGGGATTTGGGTTGGCTGTTTAAATGATTTCAGCAGGCTCCAAAGGCTAGGGGCTGCTCCTAGTTTTCTGATACCTGATTTGATTAGGTCGAGTCAATAGCAGCCCAGAGAGTAAGAGTTTATGAAAGGGGTGGCCAGGGTTGGGGTGGAGGGCGTCTGCTCTGGATGTTTGTGGATGAAAGATACACTTTAAGAGAGATGCAGATTCATTACAATAACCGGGATGACAGGATGTCATAACATCAGAAACACGTGGTCAGTACAGAAATTATATGTTTATACAAAGATTTTACATAAGTGTGCATATCAGCTTAATTTGTAATAGCCCCAAACTGAAAACAATCCAAATATATGTCGATAGCTAAATGAGTAAACTGTGCCATATACGAACAGGAAATACTACTCAAGAATGAAAAATAAATCCACTATTGATATATGTAACAACGTGGCTGACTCTCAAAATAATTACACTGGGTGAATGAAGGTGACAAAAATAGACTATGTATAATTTCCGTTTATTCTATACAATGCCAACTAATTCATAGTGACAGAATACAAATCAGTGGTTGCCTGGTGACAAGGTAGACAGAGAATGACATTAAAAACTAGAACAAGGAAACTTTTGGGGGTGATGGACATGTTATTATCTTAACTGTGGTGATGGTTTCATGGTATATACATATGTTAAGCCTTATCAAATAGTACAATTTATTTTTTTGAAGATGAAATAAATTCTTAACAAACTGGTAGAGAAAGACTTCTGAACTTCAAAGTGGGAGAACGTATCACCAAGAAAAGATTGATGGGTTTGACTTTATAAAGAATTGAATATTCCATATGTCCTAAAATGGTACAAATGTGTGTAGTTACTGTAGATCATTTATACCTCAATAAATCTACTTAAAACAACTGCCTGTCAAAGGAATATTTTCTATCTTACTCTCTGAAGTTATCTAATCAGAGTATAGAAAACTCTCAGCCCAATCTGAGGTCACAGAATGGCCCAAATGATGCTCAGAGATGCTTGCAGGTCCAATAATTTTGGGGAAGCACAATGGACTAGAAATTCATAATCTTGGGTGTTGGTTCCAGATCTGCCACAGATGTGCTGTGTCATTTTAGGTCCAAAACTCAATTTTTCCAGATCTCAGTTTTCTTGTTTATTATGAAAACGTGGGACTTAACGTTCCTTGAGCTCGCATCGTCTGTGTGAGTCTGTGCTCCTGAGCAGCAGGCCTAGCCTTCCTACTTAAGTGGATTTATCCAAGTTGACCTGTTCAGTTTCAGGTAAGCCCTCATCAGACCTCCAGTGACTGTCTGCCATTTGCCAAAGGCCAAGAGGAAGACTAGGAAAGTGGGCAGAAGTGTCAGGTAAACACAAGTTACCTGGCAAGGTACTAATTGCTTTTATTTTTAATTATGGAAAAATACACATATCATCTTAAAACCATACTTAAATGTGCGGGTCAGTGGCATAAGTACATTCGCACTGTCTTACAAGCATCCCCTCCACCCATCTCCAGAACTCTTTTCATCTTGTAAAACTTAAGTTCTGTACCCATTAATCAATAGCTCTCCACTATCCCTCCTCTCAGCCCCTGGCAACCACCATTCAATTTTCTTTCTCTGAATTTGACTACTCTATGTACCTTGTATAAGTGGAATCACAAAGTACTAAGTGTTCTTACATTATCTCATTTAATTCTCCCAATAAGCCAGAAGAATAGGAATTATCATTTTTTTAAAGATGATGAACAAACTAAGACTTTGAGTCAGAAGCTCTACATCACATGACTAAGGCATCAGTGGGCCAGACTGAAACACAGATCAGCTCATTCCAAAGCCCTAATTTTTCTGTGACTGTCATCACATAACAAAATATTCAATGAAAAGGCCATGATCTAGCAAAGGGAGGACAGAAGTTCAAGAACAACACACAGATCAGAGGAATTCATTCCAACATAGTCTTGATTAGATTATAATAGGCCAAGTACAACCTTAGTGGCTCAGTCTCCCCATTCTTATAAATTATATGTATTTATTTCTATTACTTCATCCTGAAAACCAAGGTGAAATTAAAAAAATAAAAACGTGTAAAGCTCCATGCTTCTTTTGAAAAATAGGACCACGAAACCACAATATATGTTTTTATTACTTCCAATGTTTAAAGTTAAATGTTTCTAGAAAACACAGGATAAAATTCCAAACAGACATAACCAAAAGCAGTGTTTTTACCCTCAAAAGCATAAACTAACCTTTTCCTGGCTGCTGTTTCAGCTGTGGGGGAATCCTAGGGTACAGGAATTTGCAATCCTTAGTGTTATATGAAGGGACATTTGCTTCCAAGACCAGCTGTAGTCAATCAGCCCTACAGTGAGCCAGACAGTCCCACAGTGAGACTTCATGGTGGAAAAGATAAAGGGTCCTGTGATGAGCCAACTGACTTCAGGGTACCCATTCACAAACGCGACAATAGGCCCTAAACACACGAACAGAGGATTTGCACCCAGCAGGCACTGTTTCAAGTCAGCCTTGTAGATATTTGAGGATTTATTTTTTCAAACAAAACTATTCTTAGGTTTATTCGTAACTCCAGATTGAGGGAATATCTTTTCTTTTCTATACTGGTCATTTGAGACTTATTTATTCATTATTAAAGAATCTTGCAAGCATTCTACAATTTCTAGGAACAGATTGTTTTTAATGAAGAGAAAAAAAATCCAATCTTAGAGTCTTTCCTTCTTGCTAAGAGATTTGGCACTGCTTTTTAAAATAAATCAATACAATCTTTCTTTACCAAAAGAACTTTTACTTTTTTTTTTAAGGGAATAAGAAGTACAAGACAGTAAAGTTTATTTAAGTGTTAGACAGTAGATGAAAAAAGCATAATATGTTCTGCTTTATTTAGTCCAAAAGGAGATTTACTGGATGCAGGGGAGATTTAGAAGTCTCACAGAAGGAACAATCTCTCCTTTGTAAAGATCATCATTATACTTAAAGGCACTGCCTATTTCTGTGTGCTTCATGCATAAAGAGATACAAAATGCTGTTTCACAACATAAGAATTTTTTGTAATTTATTAACTTTCAGTTTGGACACATAACAAATATTTTACATACCGATTTGCACAGAAAGGTTTAAAAAGGCTAAGTGCAGTAAATGAGAAGGAGAGGCAATGGGTGTGGAAATGGGTACTTGTCCTCTCTCTGTGGATATTTACAACAATAATAACATTTTACTTTTATAGTACTTCACTACCATTGGCAATCTGGGCATTTACAGCAAATGTACACTCGTCAAACCAGAGTTTAAAATACATAAAACCACATCAGAAGAAAATCACACATTCATTGCATGATATACTAAATGCTGAGAGAGAGAGATTGAGAGAGTCAGAGAGAGAGTTTATTGTCCATATCCAAGAACCAAAGCACTCTTGAGACTGTGGAAGCTAGAAAGAAACAGGAAGAGGGTGGCGGGGAGCAGAAGGGAAGAAAAACTCATCTAACTTAAAATGTTAGGTCTGACCTAGTCACAAAATCTTGACTACTTTGGTTAACAGCAAGGGACTTCTATTTGGATATTTAAACATGAAACGTAAACGGTTGGGATTAGTATGGAAAGAACATAGGATTTGGAATTCGATTAAAGTCTTGGCACTGCCACTGATCTCTGTGCGTCCTCAAATAACCCCCCCCCCCCATTTCCTCTGGTCCTCAGGTCCCTATCCTATACAATGTGGACATTGGAATAAATCCTTCCCTTGGGACTAGGTAACATTGGAAGGCTATAGTTGTCTGGTAAATGGACACAAAAAGCTAGCAATGCATCTACAAAGGACCCTCAGTGTTACACTCAGCAAAATTTAGGGAGAATTCAAGCAGGGAGGAAGACATAGTCTTTCCTGAGATAAGAGAGCATTCTCTCTCCAGAGAGACTTTAAGTCCTCACGAAACACTCAAACCCAGGCAACATCGCTTCCTACAGCATCCGTGCCTTTGTTGGACAGATATCTCATGGTGTCGGATCGTTGAGACATGCTTCTTCCAGCTTCCATCATAGAACCTTGAAGCAAGCCGGGCACATGCTAGACAATGAGCAAACTCCAGGAAGATCCCTCCGCTGGCCTGGATCTATCCCTGCCTGGGGCAAGTGACCTTGGGCAACTTCCTTAGTCTGTTAAAAAAAACTTCAGTATTTTGATAGATAAAATACGTAAAATTCAGTCTGAATTGCTCAGACAATGAGAAATTTTAAACTATGTGATGCATGTCTCTCTTTGCCCATTCTTGGCAACCAAAAAAGCAAGCAAACAAGAGACACAAGAACTGGGGCATTTTTTTTGTATGTAGGTCCAGCAATTGCCTTGAATGCCTCTCCTCTCTCCTTCTGTCTTATTCTTTCTCCCACCTCATCTCTAGGCATGCTTGGCCTCTGACCCTTGGCCTTAGTCTCCAGGAACCGGAGATCCGATCTCAGTTCTTCAGGTACCCAAGCCTCATGCCCCGGTTCTCCTTCCTGGTGAATTTAGATAACATGCTTTCCTATCTTGGTATGAGTTGCAACCCAGAATTTGCAAGGCTGCCAATTAGGCCAGTCTTGCCTCTGTGTCTCCAGGGAGGGGTAACACTGTCCAGACTCAATCATTGAGAACTTCATGGGAAAATTAGGTCCTGATAGGCTGTCAGCTCTATCAGAGTATTCAGTTATTGAGAAGGCAGCCACCATAAAGGCGCAAAGAGCCTAAAGATGGAGGGAAAGGAAGAGACTCTGGATGACAGCTATGCTGGATACAGCCATGCCTGACGTCGCTGTTCCTATACATTTTATTGCATAACCAATTAATTATCTTTGCCCCAGTCTATGCCACTCTTAGGCCAATTTACATTGATTTCTTTCTCCTGGCGAGAGCTCTGATATTTAAACTCCATCCAGACAATTGAAAGACTGAAAGAAAGAATAGCGGAAGGAAGGGAGGACAAGAAGACCTGGAAATCCATGCGACCTCCAGGATTGCTTCTAAACAAGCCCTTCTGTCCCCACACATCTCCCTCAGTCTGGCTCACACTCCCCAGTGGAACTAATATCAGACCGGTCCCTGGAGATAAGAAAGCAAGACTTGGCCCTTCTCTTAAATGCATTCTCAAAGCTGGCTCTCTTCTTAAACAGGGTTACCCTGGTGAACAAGACCTCACTGTTTTCTAAAAAAAAAAAAAAAAAAAAAAGTTATTGAATGATTTAGAAAAATGCACACTACCTTACAGATCTATTTAAAAGAAAAATCTGGCCCTTTTTTTTTTTTCTTACTTCCAAATCCTTCAAACTCACGTGCATAACCCAATACCTGTTTATAAACAAGCTGCCTCTATTAGCTTCCATGGAACAAAAATACTGTTCTTGAGGAGGAAAATACTGTTGCTTATATTATGCCCTTTTATAAACCGTCAGTTCTATCAAATCATTTAACACCACGTGTCTATAAAATCCAGGAGACTTTAACTCCTATTCCATGTGGGGGACACAAAGCCAGGCAGTAAGCAGGGTGTGTACCAACCCCCAGGACTCTCACTTTTGTATAGAATGAGGTTATCTGTTCTCCACAACAATAAAAGCTCACTGCAGCTTTTGTGCTATTTTAAGACACAAAATAAACTAAGGTCTGAGGGTCAGGAATAAACATTTTACAGAAATGAAAACATATTCAGGTAAAAAATAGTGCATATCTTTTCTCGATACAATAAAATAGAAATAGATGGGAAAAACACTAAGGTTAACTTCAGTTGTTTTTTTTTTTTTTAACTTCAGAAACCTATTTCTATTTATATGTAAGAGATTAGCATCAGAAACAGCAATTCTTCTACATAATACTATGTAAGTATTCTAAAAAACTGAGTTCAAATATGTGCTAAAAAATTTAAGTCTATTCATAGTAATGAATGCTGTAGTTAAGAATGCAAAATAGTTTTAGTAATTTAAAACCAAAAAAGAAAAAAAAGTCTCCTTTAGGAATCAGTATTCCATATATGGTTTTTCTTCAAAGGCAACTTATTTTTAGGAAACTGGAGAAAAAACCTTTAGCTCTTTTGGACTTAGCATGCCCAAAAATGACTGTTTAAATCTAAAACAGTATTTCAGCCTTATATTTTGAAAACCAGTGTTTTCAAATGTAAAAATGTAAAAATGTACATTTTCTAAAATATATAATTAAAAAGTAAATCTAGGCAGAAGAGAAAGTTCCTTTTTCAAATGACTAATGAATGTTAATTGTGCTCAACGTACACCTCTGACATTATAACTATTTTACTACTGTTTAGACACAGCACATCTGCTGGACAACCTACTCTCCAAAACTCTGATATATTCACTGGATCCTTCCAAGAATTCCCCAAGTGGCGCTTTCAAGGTGAGGAGATGCTCTCTAAAGAACTGACAATATAGATCACTTTTAAGGACTCTTTCTTTCCCTCCAAATCATAATGTGTTTAGAAGATTAAAGACAGCTACTCTTCACCTCCTCATCCCCACTGAATTACAAAAATAAAAATATTAAATTTGCGAACTGCCAAAGGGAAACAAGGGTGCTTGTTTGATCTCTGCAATGAAGACATGGGTAAAAGAAAAGGACAAGATGTTCCACATTTGTGAACCAGCAGAAGCTATTATTCAGACCAGTCCAGAATTACAGAGAAAGGGTAATTAAAACCAAAGATCCTGAGGCCTCACCAAATCTTTTGAGTTGGAATTGAAATCTCCAGGGAAACTTTTTTTTTTTTTTAACAAGTTCTGTAAGTGATTTTTCACTACACTAAATTTGCAAAGCACAGTGTGTGATGTTGAAGAGACAGAACAGCTCTCTAGAAACATCAAGTATTTTCCAAGCAACTCTTTTATACTATTTGTTTTGTGCCTTTTCTCCCTTAATTTTTGGGAGATGAGATGGGGAGGACATTTGGGAGCTGGAAAGATGAGTCATCCTGGCCAGCCTCCTCTCACTAGGGTTTAGCAGACAAAAGTTGGGCAATTATATTGTCCCTGTTTGATATTTCAACTGATGAATTAATAAATGCTTGATAATAATCAGACTGTGCCCAACTAAGGAATTATTTCCTCTATAGATCACGTTGATGGTTCCTGTAATAGTATCTGGATCCTCATCTAGATACGAAGTTCTAAAAAGAGTATTGTCTCTATATACCTCATATAACTTAGAATGTTGCCCACAGATGAGAACGGGCAGCTTCTGAATTTTCTTCCAACTACCAAATACTTTGAGAGATGCTAAAAAAAATGTATGTTCAGGGGAGCAGCTATGTGACTCCATCATTTTATCTTTCCTGACCAAATATTACATAACAGTTGATTCATATTACAAATAGATGCTTGTCTCTTTTCATCAGTTGAATGTTTAATTTCTTACAAAGGCAAACAAAAAAAAGATATTCATTCGTTGGTTACTCATAAAATACTTATTTTTTGGCTTTGCCTTTCTTGAACTCTGGTTTGTATGATTCTTTTATAACAATTAATTGCCAGAATAGCTTTTGTAGGAGTCTCATGAGCATGAGTGTGTACAACGCTTAATTAGAATGTCAGCCTCTGACTAATCTCAGTTAATCGACACCTGGACATGTTTGTGAGCAAGACCTCAGTCACAGTGAAGCAGACAAGAAAGAACATAACAGTTACCCTTGACCAAATCGTTTAAATTGTTATCCCAATTTTCTAACAATTCAAGACCTATTTTGGTAACTGCTGGAGATGGGTCAGAGATAGGTTCTTGGAACATGAGCCAGTTAATGTGGGGGGAGACTTTGCTTGCATTTTTCTCTGTGTGCAACTCCAAAATAAAGCCTCTAAAACTTTCAATCTCAAGTAAAATCAAATTCCAAAGCATTCTTTGATCTGTAGTAAAACCCCCAATACCATGATAGCCATTAATACAAATAAGTTCTCTGTTTAGAACTGTTATGAACATTTGGCAGCTGTAAATAACTCTTTGTCTAGGATTGGAAAACTCATGGAGAAGCAGGATATATAAATTGTAAAGGATGTGAGCAGGGAAGGAGAGAGGCGGGGCTCAAGAGAGAAAAGCAGATATACACAGTGACCTGGAGGACACTAAAAGCAGGCCAGGAGGACCTACGGAAGAAGTAAGCACAAAACATCTAAAAATAGCAGGGCTGTAGGAAGTGGTCCTCAAGATATTTTACCTGCCATTGTACTCCAAATCCTGCCATTTCAAGTCAGACCTATAAAAAGACATCTTTTAATAATGCATCATCTCCTTCCTATCCGTTCAGTAAAGATGCTGATTATACATCCTGCTTTGTGCTGCTGGTCCTTACACCAGGATTTCTTAATTTCATACTGTTAAAAGGTCAGTCACATATTACCTTGCTTTCTCTTTGTGAATTTCCACAAATCACAAATTGAGTCAACAACAGTTGCTCCTTTCATCTTTGCAACCAACCATGGAAGTGAGAGATGCAGTACTTGCAAACACATTTTAAAATGTACATCCCTTTACTCTTAGCAGGGCTCACTCTACATTAATTTCTGCTTAGGACGTTCTCTTTTATTTCCCTCGGGCTTTTGCTTTACAGCAGAGATGCTATGTAAATATTTGCTCAATTTTCTAACATCAAAGGCTTCTGAGAAATTACTGATGTGTCATAAATGATTGCTAAAATGAGATACGAACTTTGAAAATTTAGTTTCTCATTGAATATTAAAAAGTAAGATTTGAATGTATGTATAGAAATAAACTTATTTAATGAAACTTGTTCTATTCATTTCAATTTTAGTTATTTATTGCTGGATTCCTTTGTTTTCCCACTTTTCTACTCAGATTATGTAGATTTAAGTCTAGTTTAATGATGTAGATAGCCAACATATGCATTAATTTTTACAGAGTCAGGTTACAGGCTTGACTTTAAGTTGGCTGAGATGTTATGATATGCTCAGCATCTGCCTTGCTATTGGAACCGATAGTTCTTTATGACAAGTCATTTGCTTTGTAAGGCACAATCCTGAGATCCTAGCCAAAGCTGTTTTTTTAAAAAAAAAAATCAGAAATCAGTTCCTGATCAAAAGGCTTGCTGCTACCACAGGAGGAGGCCAGAACTGTCAACAAGGCTGCCCCATCTCAGTGGTGACTGGCTGAAACAATCTACCCCTGGTTCTGGGTGAACCTGACTATGCAACTCACAGGGCGGGTGAGTTAGTGAGTTATAGCAGCTAATAAGTAGAAGCAGAAACAGAAGGTAGCTAAGCCCCCCAAACGGTGGGCACAGGCGTAGGGGAAATGGTGCCTGCTGCTGAGGGGACGACAACGTGACCAGGTCACTGCAGCTGAGGTGTCCTGAGGACGCTACACTCGCTGCATCCTGCATGGCTTCCCTGTTTCGCACAGCTGTGAAGACACAGGGGGGACCCTGTTTCTCTATTTAACTTTAAATTCCCTTCAACTAAGGTAAACTGCTTCTCTCTCTTCTCTTTCCAACCCTAAAGAACTACCTGTGACAACCAGTAAATTGCTTCTTGCTGTTTCTCCTCTCTGTCCTTCTGCTTTTTAATGGTGTAAGAAAACCGTTGTAGCACAGTATGTAGGTTATTACAGTCTTCCCCCTGGAGTGGAATTATTATAGTTTTAGTCTTTGACATTAGTAATATATTCTTTTAATCTCTTTACATATATACCCATTTTTTAGCATCAAGAACAAGTACTCAGTTTTTTTTTTGTTTTTTGTTTGTTTTGTTTTTTGTTTGTTTGTTTATTTTTGTATTAAACCTGCAAGGAAAACTGTGCTGTTTCTCAGTAACAGTTCTTGGTCACATGACACCATAATTTATCCTTTTCAAACTCTTAATGGTATTCAAGAATGACAACTACTCTGTCTTCCTGTCTTTGATAGTATTTCTTTTTTTTTTTTCATCTTTCTTTCTAACAATAAGTCTTAGCATCTTCTTTGCAGAGTCTTCATTCTTTCTCCTTCATTTCTGTGTGTCCCATTTGTTCTTGTTCTCATCTTTTGAGACACAAGGAAACCATCTTAGCTACATCAAGACAACACCTGATCCTATCTTACCTATATGAAGCCCATGCCTTGAACGTTAAATCATATAATTTAGCAAAAAATAGAGCCATAGACTATTAGACCAGAAAGAGGTCACCTGGTCTGGCCTCTCAATTTATAAATTTAAATTTGTGTATTGGAAAACTTTAAATTAGGTATGTTTGGAACTTGAGTATGTGAATCTACCTTTTCAATTGTAAACTGCATAAGATCTAAATACAAATCAAGTATTTCTAATGGAAATTTAATGTCTTAATTGAACTATTCTAAAAGTGTAAAACACACTTTGGATTTTGAAAAGAGCAGAAAACATCTCATTAACATTTTAATTAACTTTTTTAATAACATTTAAAAATACTGATTGCATACTGACCTAACAGTTGGATATATTGGGTTAAATAAAATATATTATTAAAATTAATTTCACCAGTCTCTTTTTAATTTTTTAATGTGACTACTAAAAAATTTAAAATGACATGTTTGGCTCATATTATATTCCAATTAGACAGCACTATGTAGATGGAATAGAAGGGCCAGTGTACAGGCATAGGCTCTGCCTGGTCCTAGGTGATTTCTCTTTGGCAGGTAAACTGACCCCAGTCATGAGAATTGGGAAAGTATTCATTATGACCAAATTTTAATTTCAATATTATAAATAAATTGTGTGTATGTCTCTCTCTCTCTTTTATGTGCTAATCAAATACTACCATTTTCAATACATTAGTTGCTGAACAGTCCCCACATCAAACCTTGGTTCTTAATATCTGGATCAAACGTTTGCTCCCCATCACTTTCTAGTTCAAACTCAATAAACCATTTTATTGAGGTATTACTTATATGTAAAAAGCTACACATATGTAATGTTTACAACTCAATTTTCTTCCACACCTCTTTTTATAATTATTGTTATTCTTATTATTTGTGGTAAGGATGCTTAATATCTACCCTTTTAGTAATTTTAAGTACAGAATACAGTATTGTTAGCTACAGGCACTATGCTGTATGGTAGTTCTTCAGAAGTTATTTATCTCGCATAACTGAAACTTGGTACCCTGTGATGGTTAATTAGTGGAGTTGGCAGACTGAGTGAAGAAGACTCCTCACCAGTGTAAGGGGATATTACCCAATTCATTGAAGGTCTTAATAGAACAAAAAGGTGAGGAAAAGGAGAATTTCTGTTTGCTTGAGCTGGGACATCCATCTCCTATCCCTGGACATCGGCATTCCTGGTTCTCAAACCTTCAGGATTGGACTGAATTACACCACTGGCTTTCCTGGTTCTCAGTTTGGAGATAGTGGATTGTGGGACTTCTCAGCCTCCATGATCACATGCATCAATTCCTAGAATAAATCTCATGTATGTATCATCTGTATATCTACAACTACGTCTATGTCTATCTAATCTATATTATCTATCTATCTCTAGCTCTACTTATATCTATACCTATACTTATATCTATACTTAAACCTATACCTAAACCTATACCTACACCTACATCTTTATCTATATCTATGTTTTTATCTGTCTGACTGCCTGCCTATCTATCTATCTACCTATTTACCTACCTACCTATCTACCTATATATCTATCATCCATCTTCTATCATCTATTATATACTATTGGCTCTCTTTCTCTGGAGAAGCCTGACTAATACATACTCTTTGACTGTCACCTCCCCAATTGCAGACTGTTGACTACTTGCTGTAACTTCACATGGTGAAATGGATGAGTTAGCTTTCTTGAGTCTTTTTTATAAGAGCATTAATCTCAATTATCTTCTAAAGGCTCACCTCCTAATACCACCACATTGGGGATTAAAATTTCAACACTCAAATTTTGGGAGGACACAAATATTCAGACCATAGCAAAGATTTCGGTATTCCTGCTTTGTTTATACCCTTAGGAAATGTGTAGTCTGCTCACTGGATAATCCAGTGAGTCGGTGAAGTTGGACTTTCTCTAGCTGCCTGCTGGAGAGATGTATGCCTTCTATTTTGTGCCTGATATTTAGAATTTATTTTCTAAGAGAAATAATGTTGTGTGTGGTAATAAGTTTCCATGGTCTAGCTATATTATAGATTAAATAGAATCTCAAAGGACAGCCTAAGACTCTAATTGTTATTTATATTAACATCATTGTTATGGATTATTGGTTCTAAGTTTTAATAAGTCAATTAAAATCACCTCTGAAAATAAATATAACAAGTCTGTAAGCTTTTACTTTATGCATATGTTGATCTTGATGCCTTCCAAATGATCAAAAGTAGAGATCAGGTTCAATTTGCTCTTATCATCTTTTGTCTTTTAGGCATCACAAGTTCATTGAGCTTCAGATATCTTATTTGTTAAAGAACTGTGGTTGAAATAATTAGACCGCAGCTGTTCAACTAGTGACTGGACTCAGAATTCAAGGAAAATATTCCAGAGTCATAATCTGACCTTTTCCAATTAAGTCATCTGAGGGTTAGGAGCAATGCTAATAAACTTTTTACCTAACCAACACAAAAATTAAAATGCTATAGCAAAATTAACACTCACTTTTCACCTTTTTTTTTTTTTTTACCTATTTGTTCTGATAAATAAGTCATTTTTCATTTTTATCTCCCTACATTTAAAGTTTATTTTTCACTAAGATATTTGTGGTTTTAAAATTTTGCCAAAATTGAATGCCTAAAGGTTCAACATCTCCTCAAAGAAATCTCCCAGTTCTCATTTCTCAGGGTGGTTGCCACGAAGTCACAAAGGCCCCTAGAGCTTAAACCCAGATCACAGAGGTGTGAGTGCCAAGTTGCCCAAGACAGCCACAACTCAAAGGAAGCCAGACACCTCCTCCATATCAAATCTTCAAGCCAGAACACTGTCCGCAGAGGTTTAAAATAACCTTTCCCACTGAATACCTCCTAGGGGCTAGAGTACATGCCCAGGACAGAACACCCTTTCTTTTCTATGTCAGATTTTGCATTTCACTAAGTCATCCTTTCTCCCTTCCCAAAACCTCCCTTTATGCAATTCTGCCCCAAGCAGGCAGGGTTATTCTTCAACACAGTGGAAATCCTTAGACTTTGAATGGGATATTCTTTGACCCAGAAATATTCCTTCTGTCTCCCGAGGACTGTCTTTTACCTCCTCTGTGCTCTATCTTGTCTACAACCTCTGCTCACTTACACTCTGGAAAGCAAACATTCCACCTGTTTGTGCATTGGATCATTTTGTTCCCATCACTGAAGTCTCCTCAGGAGACTCTTGAACAAAAACTAAATTTCTTAATCAAATAATTATTTCTGAATTTTACATGCCGACGCTCCTTAGTGACTGCACGACAAATTCTGTGATCTCCTGACTACTACAAAATAAAGATTTCTAAGTTAGAAGAGGAGGAAAGGGACTTTTTTTCCCTCTAAAAATGTGGCTACTGCTTTCAGATATGCCATAACTTTTATTATGAAGACAACTACGATTTTGGAACTACTTTAAAAATTATTGATGCTGTCATAACTTAAAATTAGCCGTTTCTCATAAAAATCTTAGTATATACACCTACTCATGCTATTTTATTTTTAAATTAATATGCAATAAAATTGGCCTTTGTGTGAGTGTATGTTATATTTCTTTAACAGTTCTATGAATTTCAACACATGTGTAGTTTCATGTAATTACAACCACAACCAGGACACCTAAAAGTTCCATTACCTATTGAAATTCTCTCTTCCTGTCTAATTATTTTGACACCATCCCCTGATCCCTAACCAATGATGGTGTCACTATACTTTTGTCTTCTTGGGAATGTCATGTGAATGAAATCATGTGTTGGGTAAACATTTTTTTTTTTGGTCTGGCTTCTTTCAATCAGCAAAACTATTTTATAATTTATGCAAGTTGTTGCATATATCAAAATTTTACTTTATTTTATCTCTGAGGACTAGTCTCTATATGTATTTATCACAGTTTATTTAAACACCCACCCTTTGAAAAAATATTTGGGTTGTAACCAGGTTTTGGACATTATAAATAAAGCTTGTGCAAATATTTGTGTAGTATAGATATTTGTGTGAGCACAAGTTTTCATTTCTCTAGGGTAAACACCTAGAAGTGGGGGTGCTGGACCATATTGCAAATGTATGTTTAGCCTTATGAGACACTGCCAAGCTGTTTTCCAGAGTGAGTAGTTAGTTGTTCTTTCCCACCAGCAGTATATTAGCCTACCTTGCTCCGCAATCTCACCAACACTTGGTATTGTCAGTATTCTAAGTTTAATTTATTCTAATAGGTGCATAGTTGTATCCTGCTATGGTTTAATTTGCATTTTCATAATGACTAACGATGTTGAATACATTTCATGTGCTTATTTGCCATTCATATATGCTTTATGGTAAAGTGTTTGTTCGTCATTTGCCTATTTTTAGTTGGGTTATTTATTTTCTTACTGTTGAGTATTAAGTATGCTTTATTTGTTCTGGATACCAGTATCCTGCCAACTATGTGATCTGAAAATATTTGCTCCCATCTGTAGTTTGCCTTTTCATTCTTTCAACGGTATCTTTTAAAGAGCACATTTAAATTTTTTATTAAGTCCAATTTTTAATAGTGGTTATCTTTAGATTTTTCTCTTAATAGTTCTGCATTTTGTTCTATAATTCCGCATTTTTCAAATCTATATTAAGAATATATTACTTTCCTATTTTAAATTATGTTATTTAAAGCAAAACAAACATTCTTTGTGATTAAAAAATCCCAACAGAATTCATCTGTACATTTTAACTGCTGAATGTGAACTGACATGTCTACTTAAACTCTTGTTTTTTAAGACCATCAGTAGAAAAGGAGCGTTTTTTAATAAGATGTCATGACATCAGTGTAAAAAGGGAATAAGAGATAATTAAGCCATAATGCTTCATAGTCATTAGATGAATAGAATATTTTTGATGCTACAACACACTGTCTCTACTGTTTTCAAGTCCAGGCTTAGCACATCCTGGTGGAGTTTTAAGTGACTTATAATATTCTATATAATAATATGATTTTACTTTATGTTTTAAATTTATGTTAAAATTGTTCATTTTTAACAATTTAAAACAAAGCCTGGGCAAAAAATTTTGGCACTCAGCCACCTTCACGGTGCTAGACATTTTGAGAAAAGCAGGTTTGCTCAAATGTTGTGTGGTCTTTCAAAGAAGGTGTAGATGGAGCAGAAGATAATGTTATTTGCAAAGTGTCAGTTCTCTGTTCTGATTCACCACTGGGAGATGCTCTCGGGAGGGCCTGGGGCGCTCTGCTACACGCCCAGGCATCTGTCCTCACTGAGTCTCAGCAGGTTTTAGTCATCAACACACAAGGATGCTAGGGGCAAAGAACTAGATCCTGCCCTCAGCAGTGAGGGTGAACCTGAGTCTCTTCAGTCTTCAAGCTCCAGGCTAGCCTCCAACAGCATAATGACAGAAATATTTTTACCTTTGTAAAGAGATTAATGTCAATGCGCTCTCAACTGTGATTCCAAGCGATGCATTTTTACATGTCGAAACTTACATAGTAAGCAAGTGCCGCCCCTTCAAAGGTGTTACCTTATTTTAATAGTGAGGTCATCACTCAAGACACCACTATTTATACTCTACTTGGGACATTTAAAAAAATCTTCTCAGTGGTAGCAACATTTTGTAATGATTCTGTAAGCATCAAAGAATAATATTGATAATTTGGGTTCACTCCGGACTAATTTCAAAGGACAGCCAGTGTTTCCTTTCTACAGCGTAGTTAAATAGTCAGCCAACATTTTCTGGAAAGACCAGGCTCAAAATACATTGTCATTGGTGGTGGTGATTTTTTTTGTGTGAATAATAACTTGAGATTCTAAAGTAAGGAGGCTGTCGACTTACATTATTACAAACTCAAACTCATTAAAAGGGCTATAGAGACAATAAATACAAGTCACAAAAATATTTTCAGCAAAGGTAGAATTATTAATATAAATTGATAGCCTTCCAAGATGAGTATTCATTTAATACTTTGTGTTTTGGTATATTTGTCCCCCCCTCCCCACATTTTTTAAAGCAGTCTGCTTATTTTATAACCACAGTGGGTATGTATAAGAATACTATGACCTATAAACTATAAATGAATTTATCTAATGAGGACTTGCCCCTTGAAAGGGCCAAGTTTCTTTACTTCTAATGTTTTGAATAGAACTTAAAAAATGTCTTCTAATCCCTTCCCCTGCTTCTTTTACAATAGAGGCTTCTGGATGTAATTTACTCATTTCTTGATGACTCAGGATTATCTTTGTAAGCTTCAACTACTCATGATGTTTGCAGATTTCCAAAACTATAGCACAAACACAAATAGGCTCCAGAGCAAATGCAGATACAAACTTTTTTGTGTGTGTGTCCCTACAAGGAATGGATCCATATTACTCTTTCAAAAAAGTTATTTTGCTTCCTTTTATCTCCTCCTTGTATGGGCTCTCCACCCTTGCTTGTTCCTATTCAGATCTCCAACTCTAAAATTCACTCCTATAGCTTCAGTTTTCTGGGAAGAGTAACTAGAATGTCAAATATATTAAAATTGTGTCAAAATTAAGTATCTAGTGTTTGATGAATAAACTGGAGGAGAGTACTATTTTATGTTTACAGCATGAAGGTTGTAATAATGCTTACACTAACTACCTCACACCATTTTTATTTGCTTTCAGTTTTGGCTGAATTTTGAATAGATGATGTTTCTGACCATAGCCTATGGATAAGTGAAGCATTATAAGCTCATCTGATGGATGAAGAAACCAAGGCTCAGAAAGCTGAGCAGCAGAGCCATGACTCGAACCCCTGCCTCCTGGCTCTTACCAGTCCTTTCTACCTCCCCTCTTTGGTGCATGCTGTTTTCACTCTCTGGCTGCCCCACCCGCTCACCCTGCCATCTCCATGGCTGCATGGATATGTGCAGTCTCTGTCTTTCCCTTCTTCCATTTCTGCCCTCCTTAAAAGCCTACGATTGCATTGAATTAACATTAACTCCCTCGCTTGCATACTTCTCCACTCTCCATTATTCATCCTGTGTCCCAGACTCCCAGAAAACACCAAGGACTTGTGACTTTCAAACTCAGCCCCACTCCAGTCCCTAAGCTAATCCCATCCAAGGGCAGCAGACTCAGAAATGCTAAAGAGTGGGTGTTTCTTGCCCTAAACTCAGTATTGAGAGGATCTAAAGGCCCACTGACCTAAAGCTTCCCCCGACTTCACTGATAGCTGGGTCCATGAAACAGAGCACCTGCTGAAGCTCCTGCATTTTTTTTCTCTAATTCTCTTGCTGAGACAGGGACCATAACCTGAACTGCAACCTGCTTATTAGAAATCTCTATCCTCCTTCTCCTCTTACATGAAAGGAAAGGGAGTTGGCTTTTCCTGGTCCCCAGATCTGTGCTAGGCACTGTGCTGGGTAATCTGTGGATTGTATCATTATATTATTATTAGCATGTTGTGAATGAAGAAACAAAGGCTTAGAGAAGTTGAATTACTTGTTGGAGGTCACAGAGCTGGTGTGTTGGAGGTGCCTGTCTGAAAAGCAGCTTTTCCTATTTATACAGATTTGACCCCCAAACCTATTCCATGATGAAATGACTACCTTCCAGTACAACTTATTGAATTTATCATCTCACTGCCTACAATCTATTGTTTTCACACCCTCCTTATCACATAAGCTCCCTTGGAATATCAGCTTAGTTTACCTGAATAAAAACTAGTGCCCTATGCCTTGCTGGACACTGCAAGGATCTGTCTACTTCCTGTGAAGGTCAAACTAGCTACAAGATTTTCCTTTAGACCTGGTCAGCTGCCTTGTCCTTTACTCCTTGCCTTTTCTGCAGACTCCCTGCTGAGGTTTCATGAACACCTTATGCCCTTTACCCAAGGTGAAAGTCAATACTTTCTACATTATTTTCCATTATTACCCCATGCTTGGCTTCAGCCAAATGGAACTAATTGATACTCCATATGCATCTGCTGTGTTTTTCTGTCTCTTTGTCTTTTTAAAGACAATTTTTAGAGCACTTTTAGTTATACAACAAAATTGAGAGGGAGGTACAGAGCTTCCCCATAAGTCCCTCATCCCCACACACGTATAGCCTTCCCTATTTTCAGCATCACTCACCAGAATGGTACATTTTTTACCAAGGAGAAACCTAAATTGACACATTCCTTGCTTTTTTATATTGTTTGCTCTGCTAGAAATGTCTTTTACAAAGCTCCATCAGCCACCTATTTTCTTAGCCTGTCTCAAATTTCTGCACATTTAAATCCCTTTATCTATAAGGTCTGGTTCATATGTCTTCTTCTTCATGCAACCTTTCCTTAGGTACACTTTTATGCCAGCTAGAAGCAAGCTTTCTTTCTTACTTACTTTCTTTTTTTTTTTTATCTTCCAGAGAACTTTATTTGTACTTCTCCTGGGGCACTTCAGCAGAATTTAAACATACATGGCACATTGATCAGATCCGCAATGTGAACTGAAGTCATACCGAAACATTTTTTTAGCCTGTCACTTGTGCCTTTAATTTTGATCAAAGGAATTAGCTTTTCCCCTGCTCTTGATGAAATCTCTGGCAAAACTGTGACTTTTTTGGCCATTCCTAGTTAAAAAACAAAAGTTGTACATTCCTTGTAGGTTAAAAAACACAGACTCAATTCAGAAATTGTAATGTCCAGCCCAATACTGATTTATACTCCAACCATCATGCAAAGCCAACACTTCTTTACCATCTCTCAGCCAGTGATGCCTGTAGGCAAGTCGCTGTCTTCAACAGAAAGCGTGTTTGGCTTCCTCTATCTTCCTCTTTGTCATTTTCCTTTACTCACTGGCTGTTGTTTCTGACCAACCTCCAGCCTCATGGTTGAAGTCATGAAGGACAGAGGAAAAGGAAAGATCTTTTTACAAATAGAATCGTTAGGGAGCGTGGTCAGCCCTTAAAGTTGACTCCTTCTCTCTAAGACCACTTCAGCGGCTTCTTCGGAGGTTTCCCCACTCTGAGGTGTTCTCCTGGCTATCTGACTCAGGTGGTGCAGCTCTAGTCCATGTGGCCGCTCCTTCCTCAATCCCTGGGCTTCTAGTAACCCACCTCCAGCTTGTCTATGCTGTTGTGCCATCACCTTTCCTTCTGGGTGGCCGTAGTTGACAGAAGTTAAGATGACCCTATGCATCCTTTTCTTAAACAAATTCAAGAGGCAGGCTAACTCGGTAACAACTTCCCTTTGCTAATCAGTCATGGCACATTCTCTGTCAGATTTCTTACATTAAAGGGAGGAATCAGTCTCTGTGTCCCCTCTTCCAACCTGAGGGTTTAGGTGTCAAGTTCTCAAAAAGGTCCTGATGAAGTCAGTCTTACTAAATTTAGGTGAGGTGGCAGACAGACAGCCCCCAGCCCTTATCCTGAGGAATATGGGTAGAAAACACAGCATAATTTTTTTTTAAAGTTAAAAAAAATTTTAAATAGAAATTCTCCTAAGAAATTTTCTCTTATCTTTCACTCTCAGGGACCTTTTGTATCCTCTTTGTAGCTGAGAAAAGTTTAGATTTTAGAATCCTTTTTTGATTTTCCTTTGAAAATATGCACCTTGATCTGGTACCCCTCTTTGAAATTTCGTATCTGTTAGAATGAAAAGCCTCAGTAGAAACTTTCAATTTAACGTTCTGTTATATCAGATAGGACATAGTTATACAAACAGAATAAAGGAGATTGTATACTACATGAGGGCAGAGACAATACCTGATTCATCTTATTTCCTTCATAGTATCTAAAATTGGGTACTCTGTAATAGATAACACATAGCCACAGCTTCCTGGAATGGGCACACTATGATTAGCATTCGGGGCTAATCATAGGGTTATTTTCACATATCTTGTTAATTATCCCCAATTCAAAATTATTGAAGGTGTGACAGAAACTGCTCTATGCCCATCAAATCCTATTTCTCTTTCCTCTTGGCAGCCATTTATGTTTCACTGCTGTCTCCCTTGCAGTCAGCTGGAGTCATAAAATTGGATTCTGGCCAATGGGATGAGGACAGAAGTGACACATACCACTTTCAGATCTGGCCCCAGAAAATTTTCTTGGAAGTCCTCTGTGATTTGCTCCCATTGGTGGGTTGAATTCAGAGAAGGTAGGAGCCCTAGATAGAAATAGCAAATCCACATACTGTAAGTAGCCTGCATCCCTAAATGGCTGCTTATAGAAGAGCCCTTACGTTGTCCTCATCCTCACACCACTGGACAACTGTGTGAGTAATAAACGTACCTTTATAGTGATAAGCCACTGAGATGTGGCGATTGCTCATTACACATCTATGCCCACTGACACGGAGGGCTAGATTCTAATAACACATTCACAAAAGCAAGCTATGGAAATTCTTCTAAAAAGGTTTTTCTCGCCTCTCCTGAGAAAGTGCCAAAACTGTAATTCTTGAGTTCCAGGTAATAAGATGATATATTACTTTCTGTGACAGTTCACATGCCCTCTCTTGAAATACAAGTCTCGTTGCTCTTTTTAGGTTAAGTGACTTCATTTTTAGTTAACAGAAATATATAAAACAATCCTTCCCTTCTTCCATCATTTTCTCAGGGGGAAAAGAAAAACATGCTCATAGGCTTAGAATTCATTTTTAATTAAAAAAATTGTTACTGGGTATGAAAATGTGGAGTGGGCATAATTATGAAATGCTAAATGAGGGACTTGGCCTCTTTTCTGAAGGGCTGCAGATCAGGATGTGGTAGGCTGTATTTTTGGAGCAAGAGAAAGACAAATTCATTCAACCATGCAAATTAAATTACAAGGCTTGGAATCATTATTTCTGTGAAAATGTGATCTCCATACTGTGTTAGTTCTGACATTCTTTTCAGATTTTCACCATAACAGTTCTACTTGGCCTTTAAATAACATAGGATCAGTAAAATGTCTCTGGCGAAAGATGATGTATTAAACTCCAGAGTTAAATTTGAACATCTTTGCTTTAGTCTTCCAAACTTAAAAATACCTCAAAAGAAACACCATGTAATCAAGGAATAAAGAATTATTATTGACAAGTGTAAAATTCAAGGTCTGTTGAGCTTAAATTAGTGTTCAAATTCACCTTGGATCTCTGTGTGTTATCCTATTTTTAATAAAGTATAAGGAAAGTAATTGCATATTTTCCAATATTATCTGTTTCAATACTCAGTAACACTGAACTATAATAATGATTTGTTTTAACTAAATCATTCATATAGTAGTCTAAAGATAAGTATTTTCATTTCTCCATGAGGAGGAACTGTTATCACTGTCACATCAGTCAGAAAAATATCAGAAAAACTTTAACTTTTATCTTTTGGGTATACCAAGGGGAGATGAAAGCTTGCACCCTTAGATTAAAGGACTTCGGTTTAAAGCATTGTGACCACCAATTGCTGCATTGATTTCATAATGGCCTTTGGCATTCTTGAGGTAACCATAAAATAGCTAGAGGTCTTATAGAAAAATTGCTGGAAAAGTTGTTGATGGTGATTAATCACATATTATTGAAAACACATGTTAATTGAGAACTCAGTATTTATTGAGAATTACTACATGCCAGTCAGTAGGTGCATAAAAAGGTAATTCTAATGGATATTGTTCTAATTTTTATGAGCAGCTGAATCATTTCTCTGTTTGAGGTGGTGTCTGGATGTTTACTTCTTTATAATTCTCAATTCTGTAAGTGTAATGCAGAACTCTATGGTACTCTGCCAACTCCATGTCCTAGGCATATATTTTCTAGAAGTTCATTTAGGGAGTTGGATACCACTACCATCATTACCTATTGTGATATGGAATATGCAAATTAAATGTTCACAAATTCTCACAAGCCGCTACAGAACATGAAATCTGGTAACAGCCTTAAAATAGTCTATATTTTAATATCTAGCAAAATAATAAAACATAGCCTTCCAAAGGCATGCCAATTACACATGTTTTAATATAGAAAATGAGTGATGCTTAAGTTATATCATGTCTTTGAAGTCAGTAACACTTCAAATAACCCAAAAGTCCCAATCAAGGAAACTCTCATTGAAAGTTTGTGTTGTAACTTATCTACTGAAGGCAGAGGGCATGTGAACAGAAACATTTTTGTGCATGTCTTCTTGAAAGGGAGGAAGGGAGCAGGGGAAGTCAGAGGTCAAAGGTACTGTGGGACAAGGTGTGTGGGCAGAGGCCTATGAGACCCATGATTGTGAACCTTGACCGGAGTAAGAGTAAGAATGAGCCGGTGGAAAAAGACAAGAGTTTAAGTGTTAAAAATTAATGTTATATACTCTGAAGACATTTAAAACATTTTTATTACATATGTCTTCATAGTCACTTATGCCACTTAGAAATGAAAGTTTATGATCTACCGATGGCCAAACAAGATCTCCAAGTATCTTTTCAAACATCAAGCTTGAGGTCTTAGGAAAGGAGCATGACCCCTCCCCGGGGCCCCAGCAACTTACTAATTTTTTTTTTTTACAATTTTTAAATTTTTTTTATTGGATAATAATCTAAAAATAAAACTAATAGGAGCAAACGTATAATTGCTACTTGATTTTAGTGCCCGTATTTGCATTTATGATCTTGTTGGCAACAAGCAGTACAGATATAATACGAATAGGATGCAGCACACTGTAAAACTTATTTAAACTTAAAAAAGTTTACCTACTGATTTTTACCGACCTCATTTGTCTGACATTTTGATCAAATTTAACAGGCAGGTAACGACTATAAGTTTTTCAACCTACTTCTTCTTTAATCCACTTATTCCTCTATTGCACTGCAGGAAGGCACATAATTGAAAGTCTAAATTAAAAATATATTTATATAAGAAATCTTAAGAAACGTCTGCACCAGGATTTTCTGTATATGTCTCACCAGCTCAATATGGCCTCCTTCCAGCACTTCATCTCACGTAACCTCAGGCAGAACGAGACTGCTTGCCTACACAGTGAGGAGAAAGATGACTTTACTTGAAGAAATGTCCTTTGATTAAACTTTAGGTAAAGCAGGGTTAATTTGAATTGTCCTGAAAAAAGGTATGCTGCCTTCCATGGCAGGGCCAGTGAGGGCCTTGGCTATGATAGCTTAGGTAAAAACACTAAACATGCAGTGTAATTTGGCTAAGAATTATCAGTGCAATTCATGATATTATTAGTGACTGTTTTATCTCTGGCCTTTGGCTCTAGCTTCTCCTGGTTTAAGCTTGATAAGCTTACAGCTTGTCTTAATGGGTGGTACAAGACTGTACTCCATTTCTCCTGGGGCTTTATGTTCATTAGTTACAGACGCCAATTAAGAGCTCTGATAGAAAACCAGAGGAATGTGCCACAGCACATGTGGAGGCCCGGAAGCTCCTTTCACATATATCATGGGTGAATAAGTCTCTATGGCTTGCCAAGCCACACATCAGTAGATCATGTGCATCAGCAGACAGGACCAACAAAAGCAGCACAAAAATTTTGAAGTCAGCACTTTCTGGAGCCAGCCCTTTTCATTCCAACTGATAAGGATTTAAACATTTTCATTAACCTCGATGATCCCAGACATTTTAAATGACAAACGCATTACAATGATTTTAAAAGGCAAGTTACATAAACTAGGGGACAGCCCACTTGATAATTTTCTAGAAATGATTATTGACCCTTGTATATCCCTCCCGGGACCATGAGAGGTCAAATTGGGGTTAATGTGCTGGCCAACCACTTATGATCTAGAGCAACAACTGTTTGGGTAGGGATTATTGCCATTGTAAACCACTGATGAGAGTTTAAAATGATAATTCTTAATTAAGAAAATATAACAACTCAGCGTCTGTGCTCTGATCATGCAGCTAACAACTGGCTCCACCTCAATCCAAACAATGAATAAAATTCAGTAAAGAGATGGATTTATTTTTGTAATAATTTGTTTTAGATATTTAATCTAAAACAATGTGGTAAGGCTTCAGAAATAACTTAGGGTATCGAGTGTTGAAAGAATATTTGCTCTATTTTTTTAAAATGAATCCTTTGCTTTTATTTCAACTGTGTCTTATTACTGACTTATTACTAACTTGTTGCTTCCAAAGAGAATTTTGAGACATGATATCTCAAAATTATAGTATGTTAAATGAAAGTAATAAAAACTTTCAAAGTGTATATTTTGAAACGTATCACGTTTAGACAGCATTCAATAATCAACATTGTCTTTAATCAAAGAATTATTTGGCTTCGTAATGTGCTTTTGACATGCCATAAAAATTATATGTGGACAAATCAGCTCAAGAAATATTAACAGCAAAACAAGGTTGAATAACATCCATTTCGTTATCTATGGACTTGCTGGGGTGGTAGAGAGAACTGGAGAGCATCATGAGAAGACTGAGTAAATTCGATACCTGGGATTTACTCACAAAGCTGCATACAGGGTACATGATTTGTTGGGAAAATGTCTCAAGAGAGAAAAATGACAGAATTCTAGAGCTAGAAGGAGCTTAGGGTTTTTGTTAAAATCTTTTAAAAATGCTAATCTTCTGTTCTCTCAATAAGGAAAAGCAAAAGACATTTGCACTATTTCAGGAAATATTTGTTTCTCTATAGTACACTCCCTGAAAATATTCTCAAAGTAGCCTCTCCCCAACCCTGCCCTGTTATTCTCAACACACCAGGCTGTGGCTTAGTTTATTGTAGAAGTTCAAAGGAATGCAATTCCTCAGCAGTTATATAGCAAAACATTCAGGGTTAGATTAGTTTAATAATTTTCAAGCTGATTTTTGAACACTCTGCATTTCTACAGAAGCCCAAACTTTACATGGGGAATAAGATTTATGAAATTCTTAGACTTCTTTATTAAATTTCAAAAAGGCCACAGTAGAAATAGTCCTAATTTTTTTCTCAAGAAAACCTGAAAACTTTACCACTGCAAATGCTTAGAAAAAAAAAAACAGATAAAAAGACGTTATTTTTTTTCAACTGCATTACTGAGTTTGCAGTAGAGAGTGTACATGCAGAGGAGAGAAAGGAAGGAAAGGAGGGAGAAGGGGAGAGGAAGAGGTGAGAGAGATAGAGAGAGAGAGAGAGAGAGAGAGAGAGAGAGAGAGAGAGAGAGAGAGAGAAGAGCGCTCATGCTGGAGCACACCAAGTATAAGATCTGATGACCTAAAAAGCATTGTGTTAATGGCACAAACAGATACTGATCTGCATTATGGGTGTTTATGGGTCTCAGTAACCTAGATGCTTGGGTTTAAATTCCTGTGTTAGGAGTAGGCGACACATGAAACTCTTCTAGCAAATGGACACAATAATGAAGCCCATCTGTCTATAGTTAGATGCCAAAGGAAGGGAAAAGATAGTATCCATTCAGAATTTACACCCAAGGTTATATGTGGTCCAGGAACAACTGAATCAAGAAATTAGCCTAAGGATTCATCCTGGAACAATAAGCGAAAACAAATGCAAAATGTCTCTGGAGGACTGGCTGTATCCACTCTGGCTGCATATTTTACACAGTAGTCCCTTCTAATGATAACCTCATAATTCTAAATTACAAATCACATGAAGAAATGATTCACCAGAAGAATCACATTACCAGATACAACATAGAAGATTCTCTGAGTCCTATGAAGTTTTGATAAATGAAAAAAATAACAGATAATTTAACATAAATTTTAAATAACTAAAAATAAAGGAAATAAAAACTGTATAAAAAACCACGGTATTAAAATAATAGGTAGGTAGACCATGTAGAAATGAGAATAATGGTAATTGAAGGAAAAATCCAATGGATAGGGGAAATAGCTATTTAGACACAATGGAAGACAATCAGTGGTCTGAAAGACAGCTTTATAAAACTAACTCAGAGCAGCACAATGAACTAAAGAGATAAAAACAAATTTAAGAGAGAGGGAGAGAGAAAGAAAAGGAGGGAGAATAAAATGAACAAAAAATTCAATATGTGTAATTAATTTCAGAAAAAAATAGAATTATAAAGCATTAATATTCAGATATGTACCTATAAATGTCCCAGAATTGACTAAATATGTGATTGCTATATGTTAAGAAGAAAGGAAGATACATAAAGACAAATCTACAATGAGATTATACTGTAGTGGAATTGCAGACCAACAAAGACGAAAGAGATCTCAAAAGCAGCCAGAGAGAAAAGACGAATTATTTACCAAGGGTAACAATTATACAACAATAGGCTTCTAAAAAGCAAAGATAAGAAACAGAAATCAATGGAATATTTTAAAAGAAATAAGATAAATAACTGTCAATCTAGAATAATATGCCCAACTAAATTATTGTTTGAATGTTAAGCATATTTGCCAATTATTAACAAAAATATCCTAGAAAACTAAAAATTATTTCTTAGTTGGAAAAAAACAACTAATAAATAGATTAAACTCTTGCAAGACTTACTTAGAAAGAAAGAAAAAAGCACAAATTTCTATATTATTATGGAGAAAGAAGTTACTATTACAGATAAGCAGAGATTTTTAAAAGGAGAATATAAAGTACAATTTTATGTCAATACATTTGAAAATCTAGTCAAAATGGTCAATTTACTATAATACAACTCACAATTAGTCAAGAAGAGAAAACCTCAATAGAACAATAATAATGAGAAAAACTGTATCATTAGTTAATTATTAAATCACTAGTTACACACACGTACACACACACACACATACACACATACATATGCACACCCCAATCCACAGGATTCTTTCAGATTCTATCACCTACCAAGGACAAAGTAATAATATTTTCCATAAAATATAAGCTGATAATCTTTTTTAACTTATGAAAAGATATAAAATAAGCAAGAAAAAGTATAGGCAAGTCTCATTTATGAATATAAAAATTCGAAGTAAACTATTAGCAAACAAAATTTAGAATGAATATTTTAAAAATTATAATAAAGTAGAAAAAATAAAAAATAAAAATTATGATGATAAAGTAGAAGTTACCTCAGAACAGGATGGCCTAATTTTAGAAAACATTAATGTTATTTATGAATTTATGAATTAGCATATTATATTAAAAGAGAAAAATCATAATAAATTCATCTCAATCAATGCATAATAGCAATTAACCATAATAGCAAGTGGAGAAAAATAGGTAAATATATAATATAAATAAATATTTAATTTGTATTCAAATAAATAACAATAGAATGTATAAATATTACAAAAGAATGAACAGAATTGTCATTATTTGCCTATCTAAGAATTGTTTATTTAGAAAATTTCAATAATTTACACGCCCTTAAAAGGGATAAAGAGTTCAACATGATTGGAAACAAGAATTAAAAATCAATTATGTTTCTATGAACCATCAACCAATAATTAGGATATTTCAGAAAAAAATAAAATGTACAATAAAAATAAACCACTTCAACCATAATTATAAGGTACCTAGCAAAGAACCTAACAAAAACATTGAAGATTTTTGCAGGGAAAAATATAAAATATACTGAAAGATATGAAAGTAAGTTTAAATAAACAGAGAGCTATATCATGTCCATGAAAGTGGAGACTCAATATTCAGATATAGAAATCATCTCCCAAATAATCAGTAAATTCAACGTAATTACACCCAAAATTCCAAAATTGGTTGTCATGTAACCTGAAATGATGATGCATATATGTTAATATGATATACAGTCAATATTCAAGAAAAGGCAAGATCACATTTGTGAAAAAAGAGTTAAAAAGTCTACTTATTATAAGATTATAATAATTAAAACTGTGGTATTGGTACAAGAATAGATTGGAAAAAAGAAATATGGCATCAATAGCATCAATATCACTGAGAAAAGAAAGCAGTTAATAAATTGCACTGGGACAATTGCTTATTTATATATAAAAACATAAAATTTGATAAATACATCACACTGCCCAGAAATGTAAATTCTAGACTGATTAAAGATCTTATTGGGAACAAGGATAACTGTAAAACTTTTCAAAGAAAAGAGAAAAATAGTTTCATTAAATCATGTGAGGAAATATTTAAGATTTCCCAATGTACACACCATCAAGGAAAATATTTATGAATTTAACTATATTAAAAAATATAAACTTGTGTATGATAAAAAATACTACAGATAAGTGAAAAGCTAAGTTATTGACTGGGGTATCTATTTTCAAATTATATGCTTCCTCTCACACTTACTGTCCAGAATATAAAGAAAGTACCTCTAAATCAAGAGTAAAAGGCAATTAAAGAGAAAAGTAGGTAAAATATATCACACATAATTTTTATTGGAATGTTCAATAATTTTATACTTAGCTTTACCAATAATTAGAAAGTCCTTATACACAAGAGATTAGCAAAACAGAATATTTCCAATACTTGCTCACAAGTATTGAAAAATATGTGGAGAAACAAATGAAATATTGGTTGTTCCTAATGCTAGCTACATGAGAATCACCCAGGGAACTTTGAAACAAATACCAGTCTTGGCTCCTGATTCTGATTTAATTGGTCTAGGATGAGACCTAGGCATTGGTTAATTTAAAAAGCTCCATAGATAATTCTTTTCTGCAGCTGGACTTTGAAACTACTGCTCGATATTGTTGGTGGTTGAATAAACCAATACAGTTTGGAGAGCAGTTTAATAACATCCGGTAAAGTTGTGCTTCCCTATGATCCAACAATTCAACTTGTGGGTGAATCCCCTTGAGGAATTCTCACACAAGTATAAGAAGATATCTGCAAGGGTCACTGCAGTAATATTGTAAATAGCAAAACTGCATGGACCGCCCAGATTTTCTTAGTAGGAAAACGAATACATCAACCTTGGATTATTTATGCAACATGGTGCTGGTCCTGCAGTTATCACAAAGGGACTAGGTACCCATGTGTCAACAAGATGCATCTCCAGAACAATGTTGAATTAAAAGAATTATAAGAGAATATGAACAATGCTTTATATATTTTAAAATTTGAGCACAAAGCAACAGCATAACCACAAATAGATACAACCACATAAAGATATTTGATGTCTGAATCTTATTTATGCACCCCCCCCACAACAACTTCATATAGTAAAAATACTAAAATATACAAATACTAAAATATAGCAATTTTAGGATAATTGTCCCTTGTTAGGAAAAGAGAGGGCAAAGAAGGAAGTGGTACTTTGACTGTATTCAAATGTGTTTCATTTTATTTTACAAGTTATCTGAACTGAAGATGGCAAAAGATTACATTTAATCTTAGTGGTGGGTCTGCAGATAACTTAAATTATTTTTGTATGTTTAATGTATTTTATATTAAGATATTTAAAATAAAATAACTATGCAATTGATATAATCATGTAGGCATGATTATATCATTGAAAAAATATTTTTAGATATAGGATTAAAAAGTAAGCAAAAAAGGCATTGGATATGGAGGCCAGGGCTGGAATTCTCATTCTAGTGCTGCAGCTAATTATTAGTAATGTGTAAACCATTTCACTAAATGGGCTTCAGTTTCCTCATATACAAAATAAAGAAGATGGGTAAGATAATCCCAAAGCCATTTTAACTTTAAACTTCTATGAGTCTAAACTTGTAAAAAGGTACTATTTCTGAATTCAAATTTTCTCTTTCCTTGGACACCATCTTAAAGTATATACCTGCTCACACTAGATCAGTCCATTTCTTCCCAAATATAATCACAGGCTATCCCAGAAAGTGATGTCTTATGACAGGGGTCCCCAACCCCTGGGCCGTGGATAGGTACCAGTCCATGGCCTGTTAGGAACCGGGCCTCATAGCAGGAGGTGAATAGTGGGCGAGCGAGAGCGAAGCTTCATCTGTATTTGCAGCTGTTCCCCAGCACTAGCATCACCGCCTCATCTCCACCTCAGATCATCAGGCATTAGGTTCCCATAGGAGCACCTGTTCCTGGTGCCAAAAACTTTGGGGACTGCTGCCCTAAGAGATATTTAATAAACAATCATTGAATCAAAGATGTATTAGATTAGCTTAAAATGTTCCGATGATGCAGATTAGGAACAACCTGAAAACAAAACAAAACAAAAATGACTTCTGTTCCCATTTTATAAATGTGTTGTTTATTTATTCATTTGCTCATTGGTTATTTCATATGCTGTTTGTCCTGAATGAACATCTTTGAACCAGCTTATCCCAATTTGTCATGTTAATAAAAATTTTATAAAACTAGATGTTATAAAAGTAAACTTGCCTTAAAATATATAGTTTGTGACTGCAAAAAATCTGAACTCTCGCCCTTCAAGGCCCCCCAGCTTCTGATAATGGGAAAAACTTTATTCTATATTCTAAGTGTTTTATTTGCTCCCAATTACAACCTGGCTCAACACTAACAACTAAAACACATTTGCTCACTAATGCACTGTTTTCTCCCCAGGATTTTGATGCTTTTAGCCAACAAGGGTTAATAATCCCCATAACCCCACAGAAAGTGAAGCACAGAGAAGTATGATGGGAGGTGAGGTCACACTTTACAAAGAGGCTAATGCAAAGCAGAGAGAGAAATAAGATCCATTTTCAATACATGTACCAAAAATTCACTGCTGAAATCCCAATTTCTTCTCCCACTCTACCCCAATTCTATCTATTCTAGGTTACCTATTTTCTTCCGGAAATGTTATCCATAAATTAAACTAATGTAGAAAGGAGCCCAGACAATCCACAACAGTGGTAGTTATGCAGTTGGATGAAAGAAACAATAATGGTAACAGCAACAAAACACAGGATGCTAATTGGTAGAAATATTCTTGTATCTTTTTTGTTCCTCATTCACTAAACTACGCAAATAAAGTTGCCAACATTATTTGCATTATAGATACAATAAGGAGGATTTAATGTGATAAGTGTCATAAGATATTTAATATCACACCTGACAAAAGATGGCAGTCAGTATTTGTGAGATGTAGTATCATCATCATCACCATCATCATCATCTTTACCTGATGGTACCACTGGACATGGTACTTCAGATTTGTCCAGGACATAGATTTATAAAAAAGCTGCTCAAAGCAACCATTTTCTTTACAAAAGA
Source organism: Macroglossus sobrinus (assembly GCA_004027375.1). Taxonomy (NCBI): domain Eukaryota; kingdom Metazoa; phylum Chordata; class Mammalia; order Chiroptera; family Pteropodidae; genus Macroglossus; species Macroglossus sobrinus. The sequence goes on from PVKZ01001262.1 coordinate 151,711, forward strand.
AAGTTGTCCAAGGTTGCAAGGTTTTGAAATTCAGCAATATAATTCCCACTGGGGGGAAAAGAAGTCACAGAGACTCACTCTCATGTAGGAGGCAGATAATAGGCCACTTAAAGAAACAACATCTACTGAACATTCTCTTAAATGGGGCAGGAGGAGCATGAAAGGTAAGAATCTCACATTCTCCACAGCTCTCCTTTGTAAGGGTTGAGGACCAAACTGCCATAGCTGAGGGGTAGCCAGCATCCGTGAAGGGAGCTGCTGGGGCAACACCATACTCCAGAGAAAGAAGCACAAATCCTTAAGTGCAACTAAATTAGAAAGCACGTAATTTCTCTAAAAGCATGACTGTCCTATATGGTAACGACCAGACATATTTGGTTCCATTTTTCACAGTTCCCAGATTGCCCCCTCCCTTTCAGGCCATCCAAGATTACACTGTTATCGCTAACACTTTCAAAAGTGGGACACAGATTCCCATTGCTCACAACAGGACTTTGCCCTTGGAATAAATCTAGCTGGTACACAACATGTAGGGGAAAATTTAAAGGACACCTATAGAACTGAAACCACACACTCTCCTAAGTGAGAATAACAGATGGCCTGGCAAATAATGATATTTAACAGTAACGAGTCCAGTTCTGGGAACACTGTGAATGAGAATCACATTTCTAGAGGCCAAGGCTGACAGTATTTAAAGACTAGAGGAAGTTGGAGAGGAGAATGCAACACTCTCCATTCACGAAAGGGGCTTTGCCATTATCTTTCTGTGGAATGCATCGTTTCAGACCAGCTGGTCTGTAGGAAGCTGTAGCCTGGATGATGGCTTTAGTGGTGAAGAGGGGGAGGCGGGGTGCAGGGGAAGGCACAGATCATTGCTGGGTTTCTTCTTGCCCAAATATCCACCAGGCGACACCTTGATAGCAGCCAGCTCATCCCTGGCTGATCCCTGGGAAAGGCAGACCTCTCTAGTAGCAAAGTCACGATGTACAGCTACCATATAAGGAAGGGAAGAAGGGCCACTGAGGGACGGGTGGTAGAAGTTAGGAGTCTGGAGGGAAGCAGGACGTTTTGGCCACCTCTGGTTGCCTTCCTGATCACTTCTTGAGCACACCGTCCAACCACATCTAGGTCGTTTGACAGTTCTGGATTCCAGGATTCCTGAGCAGGCACCGACATACGCACAGCTGGAGCTCCATTTAATAGCGTAATCAAAGAAAGCTAATAGCAGCTGAAATATTTTAATGTTTCAATGCCCTTTTGCCATAGGTTTTTTTTTTTTACATTTACAACACTATCTCATGGCATTTTCAAGAGGGGTTCATGAGTCACTCTAGATTTACAGTTTCTTCGGCAAATCTACCTCAATATTCCAGAGAGGTTGACAAAAGTTGATTTGCATGCTAGGACAACAATGCTCTTTCCTGGAGAAATTTTTAGTTGCTTATTTTCCAATCTAAAATACAGTTTTTATTATTGGAGGAAATGAGGCAGAAGATAGTCACTTGAAACATTAATGAAATTACATGATTCTTGACATAAAAACATAAACATTACTATGACTATTACCTGCTACCTGCTAAACAGTGTTAAGGGCAGAACACTCTGTACCTCATCTCGTAATTAATTTATGAGTTGGCAAATCATTCTACTTATATTAAAATTCCAACTTATAACTTCATTAAGATTAAAATATGTGAAAAAAGTTTATGAGTGGATTAAGAAAGAAGAAAAAGAGAACAACAAAGTACTTACTTTCAGTGATATTTTTAAAGTAATCCTGAATTTCAAATTTGGCTTTTTTTGTTTGTTTGTTTAAGAGCAAAGCCCCTGATCTGAGCTATATTCCTTTGGTCCTCAGGGTATACTCCATTCTTCTACAGGACAAGTCTTTCAGAAATCTTCCTTTTATATTTATTTCTCCAAGTATCAAAGCTCTAATGAGAAGTAGTAAAAAAAAAAAAAAAAAAAAAAAAAAAAAAAAAAAAAAAAAAAAAAAAAAAAAAAAAAAAAAAAAAAAAAAAAAAAAAAAAAAAAAGACTGTCTTAAAAAAAAAAAAAATCCAAAAGTCCAGAATATAAGCAACAAAGGAAAAGTAGAATCTCTCCAGAACAAAAATCTAATTCAGAAGTGTAACTGCTCCGCTAGCTCCATTTGCAGGCATCCTCTCGTATTCTTGGTGACATTTCTCATCATTCAGCCAGGGCTGTTTTACAGCAATGTGAGGATGTTTGAAGAGAAATGAACTCACTCTCCGAAGTTCCTTGTAGTAAAGGAAAACATATGGAGGATTTCCTGCTGAGGATTCCCTACCGAGGCACAAATTCGAGGGGGTGTGGAGTTTACTTGTTAGGGCTCTCCATTTCTGAGACTCAGCACTATCTGCTCGGCAATGAGCACACACGCACGGCTGCTGCTCTGCGGGGAACTCTGTTCTCTCGAACAAGCCCAGCGGTAGAGACACGTGTAGGGAGCATGTCGACAGCATGTTAGTGCCCTGAGTGTCCCAGTCCTTGTTCCGGCCACATCTTCTCTCCAGGACCGGATAAAGGCCCATAAGGACATTGTGCTGGAAATCGAGCTTCCCTTCCCATTTTCTTCCTTCTTGTCTCTTCATCTTCACCTTCTGATTTCTTACCTGCGATCATTCCCAGATGTGTGTGCTTTGTGAGCACGTTCCCAGAGATTAATTTAAAATGTTATCAGTGCTTTCTTTCTCTCCTCACCCTTTCCCCATTTGAAATTATGCTTCAGAGGACAGCAAGTTTCAAAATAGGTTATGAAGACACCAGTTGACTTGGGAATATTAAAGTATACATAAAAGCTATAGAGGCCTGCCCGCTGAGCCCACAGATGATTACTCTTTAGTTCGAAAAACAGAAACAGAAACAGCTAGCAACTCAAAAGCTATCTTTAAAAAGCTATTTGGGGTTACTTCCTTCCTTAACATCCACAGTGAGGACACTACTGCCCATCAAGAGAGTTTTACCCCTTTTAATCTAGTAATCCCATTAACAAAGCATTAACCATGCATTAATCTCAATTATTCTAATTCCCTCTAACCCACATCCGTCTTTTTCTTGCCAAGTGGTGTTAAATGTCGCTCTAGAAATAAGTTCTACGTGGTCTTTCTTTCTATGTCAATGTCTTTGTGCAAGAATTTATTTTGCGGGGCAATTGTTTCCAGAAGCCCAGCGAAGTGACAGCATAAATGATTAAAAAGAGGTAAAGATGGCTGCGTGGAAGAAGATATATAAGTTGTATGTGGAGCTATGGCTTATCCATCTGTGTGCTAGGGACAAAGAAAACTTTTGTGTGCTTAATAAAAAAAAATTTTTAATTAAATATTTAGAAAAAAATGTTCTACATCAGGGGTCCACAACTATGAACCATGGACCAAATCAGGCTAGTATTTATAAATAAAGTTTTATTGGCACGCAGTCATATATTGTCTATGGCGGCTTTCATGCCACAATGGCAAAGTTGAGCGATTATAACAGAGACTGTGTGGTCCACAATGCCTAAAATATTTATTTTCCAGTCCTGTAGAGTAAAAGCTTGCAGATCCATCTTTTATATAACAGAAAGTCACTAGATAATGACAAATCCATAGGCTTGTTTTTCTGTGTTGTGTACTCAGAAGTATGGTCTTAATCGTATTGAAGAAAATGCTGATCACTCAAATGTCTTCCCATTACTCCCAGAGCTGACATGGCAGAAGGGAATCTTGGGGGCACGGGGTTGGAGTGGAACCCAAAGCTCCAAGGGGACAAAATGATCATAGAAGGGGTGTTTTCGGATGACACAGTCAGAGGAAGAATCTAGACATCATCAGGGAGGGTAGGTAGAGAACCGGGGTTGTGAGTAAGAATTGAGAAGCACAATAATGCCATAAATGGAAGCAAAAATAGTGAGGAGTGCTTACGAGTCAGGATATGGAATACGAAATGCTCGGAGCAAGCTGTTAGGACTAAGACTTTGAGAAAAAAAATAAGGAACTTGACACTTTCTTTCCAGTGGCCTAGCGGAAGTGTGACTAGGTTGTCCCAATTCGTCCAGGATTTTACCAGTTTTAAAACTTAACGTCCTGCATCTGGGAACCTCCTTAGTTCCAGGCCACCTGGCCTGCTGAGGCTGTGCAGGAAGCCTTGGAAGTCCAGCTGGAAAGAAAAAGCTGAAGTATAGTAGCTGAGCCTTCCCAGTGCTTGGTACCTTCCAGCCCGAGAGAGCTGAGATGAGAAGAGACAGGGAACCACTTTGGTGCTGCTGGAGCCACTGAGAAAGTCAAGGCCTCTGTTCTCGGTGCATAAGTGGTCTTGCTACAAGAACTTGAACTGTGTGAACCGGAAGAGAAACCTCGAAATAACTGGTAAACAAATGTGAGATCATCTGTCCTACTGGACAGCTTTGGTCTGGCCTTTTCATCACAAAGCCAGCCTGCATTTTTTTTTTTTTTTTCCAGAAAAGCTGACGTGCATGATTTGAGTACTGGTCATTACTTTGAATTCTCAGCTTTAATTTTCCCAGACTCCACAGCCATTCTAAATTTTCTCGAGTTTTCAGTTTAATTGCTTTACCCTAAAAAATGAATGCTGACCCAATTTTCTAGGTCACAAGAATGTAGCTGTTTTTTTCATTCATCAATCCATCAGTACATCGGCCTATCAATAAACATTTCTTGAGAGACTACTATGTGCCAGGTACTGTCCTGAGCCTGGGGTGAGAGACTGAATCAGACAGGTAAGGTCTCTGGCCTCACGGAGAGAAGAGAAAAATCTGAAAACATATAAACAGGATAATTTTAGACTGTTTGGGGAAGAATAAGCCAACTGATATGCTGTAGAATAACTGTGGGCTGGAGATCCCATCCTTGTTAGGGTAGTCAGAGAAGGTAACATTTTAGCCAAATGCTAGAAGTTGATAAGGAATGCACTGTACAGTGAGCTGTGAAAGTTATAAGTTCAAACATAGAGGTAGGGAAGGAAGTTAGCATGTCCCCAAAAGCAGAAGGGACACCAGAGTGGGCAAGTGGGGCGTGTTAGAGACAGGCAGAGACCAGATGGTGTGTGGTCTTGCAAGAATGATGAGAAGGTTTGGGATTTTTTCCAAGGGTAAGGCAAAACTATGAGAGGGGTTTGGTACAGGAATGTCTGTGATCTGATTTATGTTTCAAAGGAATTTCTCTAGCCCTACTGCTGATAATGGGTTGGAGGGAGGAAAGAGTGAAAATGAAATTGGTTAAGAGGCGGGTGTTGGCTGGAATAAAATGGTGCCATTAGTGTTCAGAGGGAGAGAATGGTTTTGAGATAATGTTGGAGGTACAGCAAGTCTGCCCAGAAACAGCGATCTGAAATCATCTCATTGAGTTGTTCACGTTAATTTTTCAGTTCCATCCAGTTGAGGGGAACTCCAGAGAGCAGGGATCTTGTTTTCTTAGTCACCACTTTATTCTCAGCTTCACACAGAGAACAAACACCCGTTATTCTGTCCACCGGACATCAGGCATTGTGAATGAAAAGCCATGACTGAGCAGGATGGGGCTTGAAACCACAGAGGGAGAACAGGTGCTTGGCCAAAAGCTACTTTTGCTTCTGGAGTTTGAACACCAGGTGGATGCAGGAGATCAGCTCCCTAGGCATCTCTTCCAGCTCCTTCTCAAGTGCTTCCTTCACAGTAGAGCTTGGAGAGCTAAAAAGAATGTTTCTCAGTTTCCCTTGCAGCCTTGAATGAGGTCCTGATGTAGATAGGGATGAGCGGTGGTACAGGATGCAGCTGTCTTGCTGGTGCGGACTCTGCAGCCAGCAGTCGAGGCCGTGAGGCTGGGACAGAGCAGTCACTCATAACCCAAAGTCTAGAAGGGCCCCACACCTGCTGATGCTTTGTTGTCGCTGTCCTAATTCTTAATAGCTTTGAACAAGGGGCATTTTCATTTCACCCTAGCCCACACAATGTAGCCGGCCCTGCCATCCATGCTGGGACCAGCTCCTCCATTCTGGAGGGGGCAAGGACTGGGTGCTCCCAGAGCTGGCAGGCAGGTGTGGCAACAGCTTCCAGTTCTCTAGTTATTGCCTAGGTTGCCACGATCAGGGGCAGCGGCTCCTGGGTCCTTGCCTTCCTGGTCATGGCAGAGGGAGGAGGCCAGCTCTGCACACAGGTGTTGTGTCAGGAGCCATTTTTGGAGGCTCATTCTAGATCCTGACCATCTGCCTTCTGAAGATTTTGTGAGCAAAATTCTCATTCTGTTTAAAATAGAGTGGATGCTGTTATCTTCAACAATACTCATTCTTAAGTAAGGGCTCACTTGGAGGAACAAGCTGGCTTCCTAAGGAGGTTTTTACTGTTTTATTATCAGACTTTGTGCCATTGAGGGAGTAGAGTTTAGCGGCACTTCTGAAATCCTGTGTTCTGGGCATGCCCTCCGTGAGGTGGGGAGTCTGAGCCACTGGTTAGCAGGGATGGACTTGGGCAGTTTAGCTACACCCTTTCATCGCGAATTCTTTTCCATACTGATGTACTATTGATTTCCCATGGGTGGGCCCAGAAACATAGCCTGTCTGCATTCTCACTTAGATGTCCATTTGACAGGCAGAATGTGAGCGAGCTGTTTATCAAGTGTGTTGGTTACCTGTGGCTGCCGTAACAAGTTAGTACAAAAATCCATGGCTCAAAACAATAGGATTTATTCTTTCATGGTTCTACAGGTCACAAGTCCCAGGCCAAGGTGTGGCAGGGCTGGTTCCTTCTGGAAGCTCTGAGGGAGAATCTGTTCTGTGCCTTTCTCCTAGTTTCTGGTGGTTGCTGGCGATCCTTGGCTTTCCAAGGCTTGCTTGTGCCTGCTTTCCTTTCTTCCTTCCTTCCTTCCTTCCTTCCTTCCTTCCTTCCTTCCTTCCTTCCTTCCTTCCTTCCTTCCTTCCTTCCTTTTTTCCTTCCTTTTTTAACAGGAGAAAATCAAATTTTTAATACATATACATGGGGAATTCACACAAGCATAAAATTCCCTCCTATGCATTCTTTAATCTCCTCTTCCTTGGTCTTTGCATGGCTTTCTCTGTGCATCTCTGTGCTTCCTCTTCTTCTAAGGACATGGTCGTTGAATTTAAGTCCAACCCTAATCCACTATGACCTCATCTTAACTTAATTACATCTGCAAAAACTATTTCAACCAAGGCGGAGGTGAATCTGCAGGGGCCACTATTCAACCCACTGCACGAGGGTAGGGATTTGGGGATATGGAATAAAATAAGGCCATTTAATCTACACAGAATTAAAACATCTTGGCCTCATGGCTATCTGTTCCTGGCCACCTGAACCGTCCAGCTACAGATATGTGAGATTATAAAGACTGAAAGGTAACCAACCATATTATAGTGAAAGGGAGTGAAAGACATTGCAGTTTGTTTTACCTTTAAAAACATCCTACCGTTCACAGTACCTTTGCATATATAATGGCAACTTGCTTCCCTTCAATGTATTTGTTGTCAGAGCCCCTCAAATTTTGTTCTGCCTAAGGAAATTTCTGTAGTGCCACCAGCAAAGGTCAAGCGTTTGTGGAGAGGAGAAAAAGGTCAGGCAAAGTCATTGAAACTAATGTCGCTTCAGTCATGTACTGTGATAACGTTTTACATTTTACAAATCACAAAATAATTTAAGCTATTTTAGATACTTTATTTCTAGTTAAATGAGATCTAGTTCCTCAAAGCTGAAAGAAGCATTTCCCTCCCCAAAATGAATACCTAAAATGATACTACAAAATACAGCCTTAGGATGGAGATATCTTTTTTTATGGGCACAGAAGAGAAGATTGCATTACTGAACTAGTCAAAAAGCCATTCCATCAGAAGCTTTCATCGTTTTTCACTGTACATATCTTGCCAGGAGAGAATTACATTTATCAAGCAGCACTGAAGTTATTTTTTCCTTCTTATTCCATTAATTAAATTATAATACAATCACTTGGGTTATCCATAACCAATCTTAGGAAGATTAATACAGAATTTTTTTGTTCATATTTGGCTTCTGCATAGTAATGAGACGACAATAAAGTTTATGTTCCTATAACGTGCTAAGAATTCTATCTTGCACTAAATAGCTAACATCAAAAATAACTATTGGTATAAACAAACCAAGTAACGCAATCATTCATAGCATACATTAATGTGTCATTGAAAATATTAATATGATGCCCACTGTAGCTCCACAAATCTAAATACTTAAGTTATAAGCATGAATAAAGAAAAAATTATGAAAAATATGACGTGTCTGAAAAATAAATGAAAATAAAATTTGGAGATTCGTTATCAAACTACCTAATTTTTATTATTCAATTTAATAAGATGAAACTAAAACTTGCATTGTTCTAGCCTAAGTGTTTGTCCCCATATAATCTATAGTTCAAATTTACAATGCAGAATCATTACTGCCATAATAGACACTTAAAACCTATGCCATTTTGCCATTTGGCAACATTTCTTATTTATTAATGAATAATTTCTTATAACAGTGCCCAACAAAGGTATATAATCTATCTGCTTTAGGTGAGTAAATTAAGACAAAAAATATTTGATTTTTTTTTTATGTCCACAGAAGGACTTTGAGTGACAGGAACTCAGGAAAAAAAGTTGTCGGTTCAGACTTTACAAATATGCCTCAATCTACATATATTTTCTTCCCTAGCCATATAATTACATACTTTCATCTCACCATTAAAGGGATGCCAAATACCTTCAATTTGTAATGTTTTTATTGTCTAATCATAGCAATCATTAATAGCGAAAACACACTCCTTTAGAAAATGAATCATCATGTTTTTACTTTTTCATTGCTGTTTCTCCCCGAGGGCAATGTATAAAATCACAGAATATCCTACTTAATAGTTCTCTCATATGGATAAAAAAGCTCCAAACATCTGTGCTGATATTTCATCTTCCTGAATTTGATACAAATACACAACCAGTTCATCTTCTCATGAAGAGATGAATTGACTTACCAATGTGACAAGGCGAACTGAACCACTATTCACTTATACAAACTCAAATAAGTTAGAATGTCTCAATGTCCAGTTCTCATTCATAGTTATACCAGAGCTATTCTGCACTTAATGAATATGTAAAGAACTGTGAATGAAAAAACATACTTGAATTGTTAGCAACAATCAAATGGAATTTTTATTTCAGTATTTACCAATTCTAAATTGCTCTCAAACCAAACCCTCTGTTGTTGCCCTTGATCAATGTGAAAGCTACTCAGTTCTTCCTTCATCTTTTATAACTCCCCAAATATTTTCTTTTTATTCCAGGTTCTGTTTGTATTTATTCCTGGATCAATCATTTTATTCATCATTCTTCCGTTAACTCTTAAGCTTAAACTCTTAACCCCGAATGTCCATCTGGATTTTTGTTGACTTTAGATCCCTTTTAGTTTACTTTCTTTCCATCTCCCAGTTTGTGCTGGTTCTCCCTCCCCACAATGAATCCACACAGAATTAATGATGGCAGAAGAATGTGAGCCATGCAGAAACCATAAAGCTGCGGATCTATGTAAATAGTGCTCAGCGATATATCCAGCAAACTCAAATCTTTTTTTAAAAAAAATCATAATTCAACTGAAAAGTTAATAAACTCAACTAGCTACATAAATCAAGGTAGTTATCAAAATGAAAAATGAAAGGCAACTGGGAAGATAGACAAAAAAGTTGGTAAGTTTTTTCCATTTGTGACATTAAATAATTTAAACACCATAGTAGCATTTTATTTGTTTGTGTTGTTGTTACTCATGGTTTTGATCCCATTTCTCATCATTAATGAAAAGAGTGACGAATAAAGTGAAATTCAAGCTAGAGCTGGTTTTGAGAGCACTTTGCTTTCTCTCAAGTGTCCCCCATCATTCATCATTAGATGTTGTTTATATTCCCATCTACTTTTTAGTCTAGGGGACATATTTAGATCTTGGCAATTCTGAGTTGACTTATTAGGTAAAATCTAGTGACAAAGCAATAACTTCTTTTTGAAAGTTTAGATATATTACATCTATTGCATTCTCCTTGTTCATTAATTTTATCATTCCATAAAAAAGGCAATTGAGGTAGTAAAACATGATTTTTACTCCTCATTTTTCCTAAACTTTAGTTGGCCTAAAGGTGTCTTTTCTCTTAATGTTTTTTTAACTATTTCACAACGGATTCAAGCAAGACTTTCTGGGCAGTAAATTCTAGGATGTATTTTGCTAACATCGTTTAGAACTAAAAGGATCACATTTTTCTTTTCCCTCCAGGTCTTATTTACTATGCAGCCTACTATGTCTTTTTAAGCTTAAGAGACCTTCAGTCATTGACTTCTAGTTAATAACATGAGTATCAAGCATCCTTATCTGTTTTTTCCACCTAAACATTTTTGGCTGTGAGATAATCCTTGAATTTCTGTCCCTGCCTCAATAGAGGTTAGCGTTTTTTTTTTTTTTTTGAAGATGCGTGATTTCCCTCTGTTATGAAGAATCCCTATGATTACACAGCTCCTCACACCTAGTAGATAAAATAATACAGCCTGTCTTAGGATGAGAAATCAAATGTGATACCTGCAGGCGTCTGGAACTTTCCTGACTGCTAATTTTTACAGCCTGTCTCTCTTCTTTTCAATTCCCTGCCTTGACATATGATACGTGCTGGGTGTTCTGAGCCTTCTCCAAGATGAACCCCCAGAGCTGCCTTTGCATGGGTAGCTCATTCCACCACCTACCATGTCACAAAATAATGTGATCGACCCACTTATAGTGGAGGGGTTAGTCAGTTAGTCATTTTCAACACTTTCTTCAGTGTCTTCATAAAATTCCAAGTAGAAAATTATTCCAAAAATTTAAGCAGGTAGAAATGTGTCTTAGGAACCCCTCTGACTATTCCAGGCAAGATTCTGCAGTGGGCAAAGCAAGATACACAGCAACTTTAACTAAATGTTGCTTTACCAATTTAAAAAAAAAATCAAGTTTACAAATTTTTTCTGGCTGGCTGGAGTAAATTTTTTAAGACTTTATATTTTAGAGCAGTGAGGTTCATAGCAAAATTGAATGAAAAGTACAGAGAGTTCTCATATACCCAAGTGCATGGCCTCCCCACTGTCAACACTAGAATCAGAATGGGACATTTGTTATAGTTGATGAACTTACTTACATTAACACATCCTTATCTCCCAAAGTCCATGGTTCACACTAGGGTTCACTTTTGGTGTTGTACATTCTATGCATTGGGAAAAATGTATGATTACTCACCATTACAGTATCAGGACAGAATAGCGTCGCTATCCTAAAAATCCTCTGTGCTCCGCCTGTTCATCATTTCTTTCTTGCGACCTCTGACCTTTTTTACTGTCTTTATAGTTCTGCCTTTTCCAGAATGTCATAGGAATCACATAGTATGTAGCCTTTTCACACTGGTTTCTTTCACTTAGTTAAATTTAGGATTCCTTCATGTCTTTTCACTACTTTTGAGGGGAGGCAGTTTCCAGTGTAATCTTTCTTTTTTCCTTCCTTCCTTCCTTTCTTCCTTTCTTCCTTTCTTCCTTCCTTCCTTCCTTCCTTCCTTCCTTCCTTCCTTCCTTCCTTCCTTCCTTCCTTCCTTCCTTCCTTCTCTCTCTCTCTCTTTCTCTCCCTCCCTCCCTCCTTCCCTCCCTCTCTCCCTCCCTTCCTTTCTTTCTTCTCTCTCTCTCTTTTTTCAATTACAGTTGATATTCAATATTATTTTATATTTGTTTCATACATACAGCATAGTGGTTAGACAGTTATGCAATACATAAAGTGATCTCCCAATTAGTTTATTACCCACCTAGCATCATACATAGTTATTATAATATTATTGACTATATTCCCTATGCTGTATTTTATATCCCCAGACTATTTTGTAACTGCCAATTAGTACTTCTTAATTTGTCCATCTTTTTCACCCAACTCCTCAAACCCCCTCCCATCTGACAGCCATCAGCTTGTTCTCTGTATCGATGAGTCTGTTTCTGTTTTATTTTGGTTTTTAGATTCCACACATAAGTGAAATCATATGGTATTTGTCTTTCTCTGTATGACTTATTTCACTTAGCATAATGCCCTCTTGGTTCAGCCACATCATCGCAATGGTAAGATTTCATTCCTTTTTTATGGTCAAGTAATATTCCATTGTATGTATGTACCACCTCTTCTTTATCCAATTGTCTATTGATGGATACCTAGGTTGCTTCTGTATCTTGATTATTGTTAATAATTCTGCATGAACATAGGGGTGCATATATCTTTTCAAATTAGTGTTTTGGATTTCTTCTGATAAATATTGCAAAATAGAATTGCCGGGTCATAAGATAGTTCTGTTTTTAAATTTTGAGAAACTTAAAAACTGTTTTCCATAGTGGCTGCACCAATTTGCAATGCAACCAACAATTTTATTTCTTTTTAATCTGTACACCGTTGGATAATGTTTTATGGGGTTATAACTCATATGCCAGAAAGCTGACCCTCTTAAACTATACAATTTGGTAGTTTTAGCATACTGTAGTTACAAAGCTGTAAATACACTATTTAATCCTAGACCCTTTTCTTTACCCCAAAAAGAAACCCACTTCCCATTCTTCACTCCCTGAATGGGTCACATTTTATGCAAAGAATTAAACAGGCAAGATAAATAAACCACTATGGCAAAATTTAAAACATAATATGACCAATTTCCAAGTGAAAAATACCAGGCTAAACATTATGAAATTGTTATTTTTAGAGGTAAAATGACCTTAGTGGTGGCAATTTCGTATGGCTCAATCTAATATTCACATCTAATTTGAATCACTGAATTGTTTCAGAATATCTTGGTGACTATAGCCTTCAATTTAAGTTACAATCAGCTCCCAAACATCATAACATAATATGTAACCAAAACATGAATAAATAAAAATTGCAAATTTAAAAAAAATCTCATTTAAATCCTTACTTACAGCATCCTCCAGGGCTGACATATCTCCTTACAAACAGATGCCCTGGGTGGTTCCTTTGGCATGCAGGGAAAGGAGAGTCAGACACTTAAAACTAATCTTGACAAATTTTTTTTTATTATACTTAAATATGTTAGAGAATTTCATGAATAATTTGTCAACATATTAGAAAACTGCATTAATAACCATTAGAGAAAAAATAAAACAAAACATATGCTAATGCTGTGTGCCTGCTGCTGGTGGTCTCCTCAGCTGTCCCATCAGCTGGGTTTCTCGACGAAATCTACTATTAACACAGGAGTGCTCTTTTCTGCAAGCTGTGACTGTATTTTGACCTTGACTGTTATTGTGATATGATTGGACGACTGAAGTTTGTCATTTTAGTTCTTTTGAGCAATAGAAACCTGTGGAATCTCTATCTCTATCTCTATCTCTATCTCTATCATCTCTACATCTATCTATATCTATATCTATCTATATCTATATCTATATCTATCTATCTCTAACTCTATCATCTCTATCTCTATCTCTATCTCTATCATCTATATCTACATCTATCTATTTATATCTATATCTATATCTATATCTATATCTATATCATCTATCTATCTCTATCTCTATCTCTATCATCTCTATCTCTATCATCTATATCTACATCCATCTATTTATATCTATATCTATATCTATATCTATAATCGATAGATAGATAGATTTATTAAGAAAAACCATAAAAGCCTAAAGAATGCTTGTTAGCAGGGCTAACATTTTCAATGAAATGTTCAGGAAGTTCTTGATACTCAACATTTACTCTAGGTCCCTTAGATGCATTTTTTGCATGCATTTTGTAAGAGTAGCTAAAAATGGGTTACATAGCCCAAATTTTCTTTTACTAGCCCATGTTTTTCTTTTGAGAAAAATGTCAGAAAAACAATTTCCCTGAAACTGACACTAAAAGGAAGAAAATGGAGAAGTAATATATCTGGGATAATTTACATCTAAATAATGTAATTGCACTGTGCTAGAAACATATTTTTCATTATAAGAATTGATATCCTTTTAAAATGGTTTGGAAAGAGGAGAGTTAATGATATTTCTTGCCTTTAAGGCACCTCTCTAAACTGGGCCAGGATGCAAACTAAATGACAGTTTGCTAAAAGCAATATTCATTTTATGTATTAAGTGCTAGCCTTATGTAAGACACTGTGTGAAAATGTATCCTGTTTTCTGTACAAATTGAGGATCAGTAGATAGACTTGAGAAAGAGTATATTACAATTTGGCAACATTTAGTTATGTTTATTTTCTTGTCATTCTTTTTTTTTTTTTGATAATTTTTGGTCTCAAAGTATGAAATATATTTCGAGGAGTTAATCCTCTCCACATGATAAGTGCACTAAGCTGCGTCTCCACTTAGCACTGCAAGTTACAGAGAGTTCTCTCTGGGGACCTTTAGAACATACACCCGCAAGGCTGCCATCTGTACAGAAACCTTTTATTCTTAGTCTCCAAAACAGACGTGCACCCTGCTGTCCTCAGGAGTTACTGGACAAGTAGAGTAACAACTTTGGGCTTGTTACCAACATAACTACTATAATAGCAGCCTCATATGCCTGTCTCCTGGTGGAGTGATGAAAAAAAAAGGAAAAAAAAACTTAAAAATTTGAAGACCAGTGAACTAAGACAGAAAGATCTTGCAGGTTGATTGCTAAAGAAAGGACAGGAGAGGAAGGGAGAAGGAGGAAAAATAAAGAAAAGGATTGTCTTAACAGTGCAAGTCTAAGAGAATATTAGCAGCTACAATCACCCTCTTGTCTGATAAGATGTTACTGGAAGGCACTTAAGGCACAAGCAAATAAAATCAGGTGTCAGATCTATGATTTCTGCAGTGTGTGTAACAAAAAAATCTTCTCTACTTCCTGTAAGCTTAGGCGAGATGTTTCTCTCCCCCAGCCCACACCCCTTGGAGCCCTCTCGGTTTCTCTGTTTCCACAGAACCCCACGAGCCTTATTGACAGCTCCTCTCCCCTTGCCTCAGAAAAGCAGAGTTGAGGAGGCCCACAGCCCACACACTCACAAAGCCACAAAGCGTTGCATCATCACTGGGGCTAAGGGCCCTTCTTTCTAGGTCACCTTTGCCACAGATGGGTGGCAGCTCGAGGGGGATGCACGCAGAAGGGAAGATTCGAAGCCCTGGAATTTGGAAATCTGCAGCTTAGAGTCCCAGGCAGTCCCCCTGGAAGAATGCAGGTACCTCGCCCTGACTGTGTGAGAGATGAGGTCTGGCCTCCTGGAACTCCCCCTGAAGAGAAGGGGACCACCTGCAGAGAAGGTATCTGCATAAACAGCAATTTCACTTGGCTTTGCTGGCAGATGGTCCTGATTTGCAAAAGGTATGCAGACGCTCTTTGAAATATGACTTCTGTTTTTCAGGCGATTTGGAATTCTTCTCTGTGAGTCTTACCATCCCCATGGCAATTTATTGACCTGACATCACTGGCTTCCTCTGAAACCCAGTTCTCATTTCTCAATTTCATATTTTTTCAAAAATCACCAGACTCTCGTTTCTGAATCTACATGTTCCCTTCTCACTTCCAAATGCAATTGGTTATCAAACCTTATAGTTTTTTTTTCTCTCTATTCCTACTGTCAGCATTCTAATCTTGATCCTTCTTACTCTGTGCCTGGCCTATTACACTGTAATCCAGTGTTTTAGGTTTCCACAATCTTCCCTGCACGTGACTACCAAAGTAGTACCATTTAACACATTTTCTCCTCGTTTTTGCAGGCACTGGTGGCTTGAAGGCCTCGCCATTACCTACTTGCAGTGTATTGTGCTGTGCATTCCTAATCTTATTAACCTAATTTTTATTTCTTTCCAATAGATATTTGTTGGATACCTGCAGTGCGTTCTACACCATTCCTGGCTTTGGAGAGACAGTAATGAATAAGCCAGACCCATTTCCTGTTTGCCTTCCAGAGAAGAGGGCTGATACGAAAGATAAATACTCAGAAGGAGAAACAATGAAAGCAATGAGGGAATGGGAGGTTTCCCCAGAAGCGACATTTAAGCTGGGGTCTGAGGGTGAATAATGATTAATTAGTGAAGTGTAGGTAAAGAGACAACATATGCAAAGGGGCTGAAGTGGCAAAGAGCCTGACGCATCTGTGCCAAGAAAGAAGGCTGGTGTGGCTGGATGCAGAGAGATGCGGGAAGGCACAGAGAGGGATAAAGGCTGAAGGTCACCAGGGGCCAGGCCATGCAGAGCCTGGTAGGATGCGCTGAGGAATTGGGATTTATTATAAAAGCAGTGGGAAACCTCAGGCAGGTTTGAAGCAGAGGAATGCAATGATTCATTATGTTTTAAAAAGATTACCCTGGCTGCAAAGTGGAGAGGGTTTCAAGAAGATGCTTCTGGGCAACCAAATAGGAGTGTAGTATAGATGACAGATGGTGGTGGGCTGGACCAGTGTGGGGCCATGGAAGGTAGTGGAAAAGGAGAATATAATACAGGGATTCAAGAGAGAACAAGATGTAGTGATCAGTAGTGAGAGAGAGGGAAGCATTCATTTCTCTTGGGATTCAGATGACTGGATTATATGGCAAGGCTACGTTTAAGTGTATAATCACTGATATCGTAATAATTTTGTAGTTTTGGTGGAGTGGTAAGGTCAAAGCAGGATTGGAGAGGGTTAAGAAGTAAGAGAGAAGTGAGGATGTGGATATAGTAAGTGAAAGCAATGGAGTGGAGAGCTGCGGCTGACATGGAGGAAGTGAATAGGGCTGTGGTTAGAGGTGGCCCTTGGGTCAAGGGAGGGAAGGTCTGGCCAGGATAAAACAAGACTTGTGCATGTTTAAGGATGTGGGAGGGAGAAAGCAGACAGGGAGAGGTTGAAGATAAGGAAAAGAGATGGGTGTAGGGGAGGGAGGTGATAGGAAGCTGTCTGAGAGGGTAGGAGGGACTGGTTTTTGATTAGGAAGAGGTAGCCCCTCTGTTTTACTGAGAGGGCAGGAAATCAGTGAGCCTTCCAAAGTCCTAGTCTGACCTTAACGTGACTTCATCCATGGGGGATGGCAGAAGACAAGTTCAGACTGTTCACGCTACCCTTGGTTTACGCATAAACCCTTGACCCCAACCTGACTGTCTCATGATCACATCATGCTCTGCTGTTCTCTAAGAGCTGAGTGATGCTTTAGAAGGACGCAGTCAATCACCTGTGCTTATCCAGCTGTGATGGAGCAGGTACTATGGAAAAGAGGCAAAGCTACAAGTTCTAAAGATTGTTAATATTTATCCCCAGAGGTATAACTTGCTTCATCTACATGCAAAAAGTACTCTTAGTATATCCAAAGATTGATCTCAATGTCACAAAAAACACCAAATTACCAAATAACCCAGGTCACAGGACCTGGGTATGTACAGGATTTGGGGGTAGGTGACATAGTCATGAAAATTCCCTTATCTTTGTACAAGTTGGCATATTAGTTAGCTTTCATGATAACATAAACATATTTCCTTGTTAAAGACCCTGACCTTAACCCCTGATAATTAGAAGCAGTGATGACCTTTCCTGACTCATTAATGAATAAAACATGCTGTATTTTTTTCCTCACCTATTTCTACCCTTAAAAAGAAAACAGCAGGAACGGTAATGACACAATAAGAAACGGCATTTATATTTGCCAAAATGATAATGATGTAAGTCGCTGGGCATGTTGTTGAGGAAGTTACGGTTTTTAAGACCTTCAGGGAATATCTGAAACGACCCCAGCCAATCACTCGGATTCCATAAAGACTCATTCTGCTATGCAGCAGAGCAATTTGTGAGCCAGGACTGAAAATAACACAGCCAGTTTTTGGCTATCAGATTTAATACCTTAAACACCCATAGGAACAAATAAATGTTTTGTGGAACGGTTCTGTACAAAAGAACTTGTTGTGGTAATCTCATCTGAATGTATCTGAAAAGGCGAGGGGATTAAAGTCGGGAAGCATAATTTCTTACTTTTGAAAAAGGCTTGGAGTCAGTGGTAAGTCTCATACAATCAGGAAAGAGTTCTGTTGATGGCATCTCGGGCTGTGAATCCAGAAATAATCTTCACAGGTGGCTGGTGTCTTAGTGACTTTCAGTTATTGTTTCGATTTTCTCAAAAAATCACATACTTTGCAAGGGTACCATACGATAAATAAATTGGCTTGTGTGTTTGAGAAAGTCTTTCTTGAATACTTAGCATCATTAAAGCAGGGCTCAGAATATTAGGAAGTAGTTCTGAGATTATAAAGTTGTTGCTTGATTTTGACTCACTGATGAACTTCCACAGAGCAGCCACTCTGTGTTGGGGACCGGGGAGACAGTGTGACTTAGAGATAGGCCCTCCCCTCAAAATGCTCACAGTGCCTCCCCTGTCACAGATGTTCTTTGGGAGAGACTTGAAAGCAGAGACTAGAACCCAATCTGATTCGTGTCATGGGGAGAACAGGAAAGGGAAGAGTAGCTCTGTTTGGAAGGTCTAGAGAAGACATATTTAAGCAAGCATCCACGACTCCTGAATTTCACAGCGAACGGGCGGAATCGCCCGGTGGAGGAGGCATGGGAGAGCAAGGCAAAGGCGGGGAGGTCAGATGCATTAAAACACAGACTAGGAGTTTGGAAATGACTCTTTGAGCCTGGAGGGAGGAGAGCCATATGTCCACATGCATCTCTGACTTCCCAAAGCCATAAGCCTCTTCTCCAGGGAAAAAAATCATTCTCAACCTAATCTTTGCAGTTTACTTTATACAACACAGATGTGGAATGGGAGTGGACCAGTGAGTCCAGAGCAGGGACACCTGGGGGACTTAGCCAATAGCGGACGATCTACTTACTTGGCTTGGGAAGCCATCAAATGCCCTAGTGCATTTATACCCCGTCATGGAAACCATGGGGCTTCACACAGCTCTGATCTCATATAAAGAGAACATTACTCACAATGTACTCTTTCTAACTTCTATGAAGCCAGAAAGCACATACACCCCATAACTTCTCCTAACTGCTAAGCATGCACATGTGGAAAAGAGTGCTGAGGTCTGTCCCCGTGAGCAAGGAGACTACTGTGATGGAATAAGCCCCACACCACATAGTGGTAACATGCTTCCCTTTGTGGCTGTCATAGGCTGAATGTCTGGGTCCCCCGACAATTCCTATGTGGAACTCCAACTCCCGGTGTGATGGTATTTAGAGGTGGGTCTCTGGGAGCTGCACAGGCCACGAGAGTGAAGGCCTCATGAACAGATTAGTTCTTACAAAGAGGATCCCAGAGAGCTGTCTGCTCTTCCTGCCATGTGTGACAATGAAAAGATGGCAGTCTGCCTCCCAGAAGAGGGCTCTCGTCCCACCTTGCTGGCACCCCGATCTCGAACTTCCAGCATCCAGCGCTGTGAGAAATAAATTCCTGTTGTTTATAAGCCACCCAGTCTGTGGCACTTTGTTATAGTAGCCATAATGGACTAAGACGGTAGCTGAGATTGTACGGATGGCTCTTGCAGGTGACATTAAATAGAATTAGGGATTCTGTCTCTGTACACGAAATAAATCGAGGCCCGCTGAAGGTGTGAGAATTGAATCTATGGCCTTTTGCCATTCATTCATTTACTAATTCATTAGTTGAAACATTTATGATGTTCGCCAAGCAACCTGTGAGTAGAGAAATTGGGGGATAAAAGATAACCACAATAATAAAACTTCAATATCTAGACCCCTTTAGTTAAGAATTTGAGAATCATTTGGAAAGTACATAAAATTTAATGTGGAAATAAACACTCAGTAAATCAAGGAAGAACATAACTATGATTGTAGAAGAATGCTCAAATTATGTAGGATCGTTTCAAAACCATCACTTTAGAAGTATGCAAAGACAATACATAAAAAAGCAAACCATTCTTAAAGATTTATCTAAGCAGTTCCTTAAAAAATTGCCATTAGGCCAGGATTTAACCTGGTCCTAGTTACTATAAATCTGTGAAGGTTATCAAACTACATTTTTAAAGATTCTTCTATGATTCCTACTTCCAACTAAACCAGCCTGACTTTTTTTGCCACACTAAGTCATAGATGGTATTAAACCTTTTCCTGAAGAGTGAATTTTATGTAAGAATGAATAGATTTGCTCAGTTTGGATAACAAATTAGATGAAGACCTGTACTCTTAGAGGGCAGTGGGGTGATAAGGATGACCTAAGGCCATGCCGTTATGGGATGGTTACAATACCCTTGCACCAGCTAGACAGTGGCACTTAGGCAAAGGAGTTCAACAGTCCCTGCTGAATACGTGAAGGAAACAGCCATGAGCTGGTTGAGCTGCTGGGTCAAGGTCACCCTGTGAGTCCCTCATGGAAAACCGGCTGTGTCTGTTCTCATGTCTGTGACTATCTCCATCCCATTCCCGGTGATAAAAAACCTTCTATTTATAATGCTAATTTAGATGTTTTTGAGCTTGAGATGGCATTTCTCAGATATTCTCTCTCTTCTTCCCTTCATTAATGTTTGGCATATCTATTAAATAAAAAAAAAAACCCACTTCCCATTAAACTACAAAGCTATGATATTTATGAAACATTAGCCAGAAAACTAAAGCTGTATTCCAAGTTCACTGGGGTTGCATCCTTGATAAGATTCAGGATTCTTACAAGAACAGCAACGACAAAATCAATCTGGACATATTCCTCATTTAAAATCTTGTACACATGGGAACTTACGAAGGAGACAAGAAATAATCAGGCTAACATTCACTAACTTGTCTTTGTTGACATGGAAATATTCTGGCTAATGTCAATCTGACAATGAATAAGTATCTGTACTCTCCAAAAATGAGGGAGGCTATGCAAGATTAAAATACTGTCAGAGGCAAAAGGAATCCTTAATTTGCTCAAACCCCAAAGGCAGAGCTGGCCCAAGAAAAAAGCCTCTTTTGTTGAGGCTCCTATTGGAGTCACTTCCACTCCGCTTTTAGAAATTTCATCCTTTTAAAGCCTTAGCTTATTACCAACCAACAATAGACACCATATCGCATAGAATCTCACCTTCCCAGTGCCAGGTGTGTGTGTGTGCGGTGGGGAGTGTGGACAGTGATGGTGGCCAGAGGATTTGCCTTAAAGTGACACGACAAACACAATGTTAAATTGAGATCATATGACTATATTTATTTGTGGTGTAGAGTGGAGAGGCTGGAAGGTTACCGGGCAAAGGCGCTCAAGACTTCTCAGGCTGCTCTGTGGCACCCCTGGGAACTGCTATTTTCTCTGAGTCAATCCATACTTTCATGGATGTGAGTTATGGCGAATGAAGCAGCAGGGCACATAAGAGTGCCCACAATGGGGCAAGTTGTTGGTGGCAAAGGACTGGAAGTCATACCTTTTCCAAAAGGATTTCTAACTTGCACTGAGGACCAACACAAACAATCTCATCAGCCACGTTTCATGTCTCCTAAATGATTCTATGTATTCATTGCCTGTAGTCACATCACGCTATGTGAATTGATTGGAATGACCAGATAGGCAAGGCAATCTAACATTTCAAGGACCTATTTTTTTTTTCCTCAAACGTTACCAGTCCATAACATTCCAAAGTCTCGAAATCACTGACATCTACATTTTGCTTAAAAGTAAACTTTGTCATTTCTATCCTTGCTTCTTCAGAGGAGGCAGAGATACAAACACATTTGCCCATTTTGGTAAGAGGCTAAGCCAGAAATGAATCAGGTGCAGCAGACAATGGCGGCCAGGCTCTACTGGTTCACCTCTCTTAATCACTTTTTGCCCCCCGACCTAGGCTGACCTCTCTGTGGCATACAACACCTTTGAGCATCACTTCCTTCTTGAAATGCTCCCTCAGTTGGTCTGACAGCACTTCAGGAGCTTGGTTTTCCTCCCATTTTATGAGCGGCTTTTCTTGGGTCCCTATATGTGGCCCATTCTCACATTTGCCTGTCTAAACAGGTGGTGTTATTTATTTCTCTGTTCTAGGTCCTCTTCCCTTCTATGTTAAACAGTCTCCCTGCAGACCTCATTCATTTTCCTGGCTCTCACTAATAGCTGTAGAGCTATGCCACCTAAATTTATTTCTCTCATCCAGATTAATTGAGATAATACAGATAAAGCACTTAGTGTCAGGCACAAAGTACGGGCTCATTCTCTCACTGAACAATGATTTATTCAGTGCATGTATGTACCAGATCTCATTCCACAGAAGTAAGCAAAACAGAAAAAACCTCTGCCCACATGAAGCTTACATTCTATACAAAGAATATTGTAAGTGAAATAAATACGTGAAAGCTATAGTAGGTTAGATAATGTTATGCATTATGGAAAAAATATGATGCAGAGAAAGTGGACAAGGAATGCTTGGTAGGGGACATTTGCTATGTAAGACTGTGTGGCCAGAGGGCCTTATGGCAAGATGACATCTTGAGCAAAGACCTAAAGGAGATGAGGAGTGAACTGTGCAGACATCTGGGGAAGGCTATCTGGAGACAGGAGAGATAGCAAGTGCCGCCTCGGAGGCAGTAGCAGTGGGGTGGCACTGGCAGGAAGGCTCTACTCATGTCGCTTGGCCCTACTTCTTCAGGAAAACTTGGTTTTGGTGTCTCACACAGGCTTTATTTTAATATAAAATGAAAATTTGTGAAAAGGAAGCAAAAGTGCCAAACAAACAACAAACACATTTAAAAATACCGAAGCCCAAAAGAACTGGAACAAAAGCTGGTGCCCTGGCCAAGCACAGCGAATTCCTCGGGGTGAGGTTACCCGCAGCCTGTCAATCATTCCCTACCCGAGGCAGACCCGCAAGTGGGGACAAAGCGCCACGGCCTTCAACAACAATGCTTTTCCTCTTCCTTTACTAATCTCGGCAATCATAACGCCGTGTTTGGCCCCATCTTAACTGACTGGGAGATCCGTCAAGAGCATGCATCTAGCAGACCTGACCCCGTGAAGACAAAGAGGCATCTCTGGGCCCAACTGAGCAAGACTGTAGTCCCTACTTCTGTGGGATGAAACACCAGAATGCAGGCAGTTTCCAACGAGTTCTGAAAACCTGCCTCAGCTTTCAGCCATGCTTCGTCCTACTAGACTGTGCAGATCATTTTAGGGGCTCAGGTTAAAAGCCAGGCAGGAAGCTGAAAGCACCCAATGCAATGAGAAGGGGGCGGGACCAGGTGGGAGGGGCCTCCACCAGAGGGCGTCTGTCAGGCGCCCTGGGACTCCAGGGCCAATCCAAGTCTTGTGCCTTGCTCTCTTCCTGGCTTTTATCTACCCACCTCCCACCCCTCGCGGAAAACCAATGAAAACTCTGTGCCTGATAACCCAACGCTGTTCACATTGGGTGTCCTCAGGAGACATTCCTGCAGGCTTGAAATTAGTGTAGTCGCTTAAGAGATCTCTACTCACATCCCAGTTTTGGCTTTCCAGCTAATTTTCTTTAGAAACAGAAAAGAAACATCAGGAGAAATGCTATGGGGCACCAAGCACCCCATCAGGCTTATTTACATGTGTCCTTGTCTCATTGTAAGTGGGAACCATGGCGTAGAGATCACAGTTTATCAAACATGCGGATTTTCAGCCTATCCACAACACAATCATTCCATTAGACTCTTAAATAAGTCAGCTTCGTTGCAGCTGTAATATAAACCCCTGTGAAAGACGTAGAAAGCTTTAAAATAGGTTTTCATGACACTCCAACACATACCATTTGTTCTCCTAATCATTGTCATATTGATCCAAAAATACAATAATCTCTGCAATTCAGACTGCTTGTTTAAAAATAATTTTGACAAGTGTTAAGATTAAGTTAATCAGTGTGTTTTCAATGAGAAAGAGCACTTAATAACCTATTACTAATATAAGAGTCTGGTAGAATGCTTAAATTGTCTGCCTGAAAGAACAAGCTGTTCCTTAAAGACCATTTACGTACCCAAAATGCACATATTAAGTTTATGTGCTATCTAGAAATAATTTTTGTTTATGCACTAAGTCAAACGCATTTGGCTAACCTAATTTAAATCACTATGCAAAGTTGGAAGAAATAAAAATGTTGCTTCTTTTATAATCTTAAAATTGAGATGGGCTTTTCCTCTTAATTACGGTTAATTAGTGAGGTTTTATTGTAACAATAAATCGCAGGGGAAGCTTCTAGTTTCATGGGCGGTTGGTGCTGATTCTAATCAGGATCGCTGACCTATTGCTTGAGGAAGGACTGGCTGTTTCCGGAAGGACCCATTAATGACTTAGGAAAACAGATGTGCCACTGAGCCATAGTAGTCATGCCAAGGACAGAGTGTCCCGTCTTCCTCCTTCCTCCTCTCAAATAACACCAAGGACAAACAATGACCTGAGAGCACTGTACAAACAACCAAACCGCTTACAGCATCATCAGAGTTTAGAAGAGCCTGCTTAGCCAGCGGCCATTAACAATAGAATAAACCTCTTCATCTCTTGCTCTGCTAAAATTTCACCAGAACTGACACACCTACAAGGAGCCTTAGACAGAAATAAGAGAGAGGGAAAAAGGACTTGGAAATCAGAATATTTAATTAGGGATCCTTTGGTTGTAGTAACAGAAAACCATTAATACGCGCTTAAACGAAAAGGAAGACTGAGAGGATGTGGGGTATTGCGTAGAGACACAGAAGCACAGAGAGGCCACAGTCTGGACTCAGTGCTCTCATCTGTCTCTATCTCGCTCATCCGTCCCTCTCTGTATATCCCTTTAATTTTTTCTCTCTATGAACTTTCTCTGATTCTCTACATACCGAGTCACTCTTGGATTAATAGGATGTTCTGGTTTAAGCACCAATAGAAACTTCTCACTAACTCTCAAATCCAATTCTAATTTTCAAAAGAGATTATTAGTTATCTTGGTGTTTTATTTCAGTTGTGTCAGATATCACCTGAAATTGGGGATGTAAATACTGCTATGGGGGCCATGTCCGTGAATGAGGATGTGGATGTGGGCTGTGCCATTACCCCAAAAGTTATATACAACGAGATCAGGGATGGCACTCCCTTTTGCAATAATGAATTCAGGTACAAAAATATGATCTATCACAGGATAGGTAATTCTTATCCAAATCAACCATTGATCTTTTACAGAAAGCTTGTTTCAGTATATCAAAGGAATGAAAATAATTAGATACTGTATTTGGATTTAAATAGGCTTATTTCCTTTAAATGACAATATAATGCCAGGAAGGTATAAATAATATTATTCCACTTATTTTTTAAGGGAAACAGAGATTGTTATACTGCTCATACAGAGAGAAATGATAAAAAGTGGCCATTTGATAAAGTGTGCCAGGAGAGCTGACCAGTGTGAATGGAAAGTGCCCAAACCCGACTCAGAGCTGACTCGTGGTCCTGCAAAGCCTCACATGGCCCTCTGTGGGGGCGCAGGTGACTGCTGCTCTCCCATTGCCCCTAAACATACCTCTACTCTAAACCTCATAGACTCCTCATGGAACATTTCTTTTTGTCTTCATTTTGGTATTTTAATTAATTAATTCATTCATTCATTGTGACATTGGTTAACAAAATCCAGTAAGTTTCAGGTGTACAATTTAACAGTAAGGCGTATATATATTGCATGGCGTGTTCCCCTCCCAAAGTTAGATTTCTTTCTGTCACCACATATTTGACCCCTTTTACCCCATCTACCTGCCTCTTCCCCTCTCCCCGCTCCCTTCTGATAATCACTAGTCTATTGTCCATGGCCACGAGTTTGTGTTTGTTTGTCCTGTTCGTTTGTTGCTTTTAGGTTTATATCCCACAGATAAATGACATCATGTAGTTTTCAACTTTTTCTGTCTGGCTTATTTCACTTAGCATGATTATCCTGAGGTCCATCTATGTTGTTGCAAATGGCAGTATTTCGTCTCTTCTTATGGCTGAGTACTATTCCATTGTATATATGTACCACAGCTTCTTTAGCCAATTGTCTGTCATAGGACACTTCAGTTGCTTCCATGTCCTGGCCACTGTGAATTATGCTGTGATGAACATCAGTGCGCAAATATCTTTTCAGAGATGGGTTTTCAAGTCTTTGGGGTAAATACCCAGTAGAGAGATTGCTGGATCATATGGTAGATCAGTTCTTAGTTTTGAGGAACCTCCATACTGATTTCCATAGTGTTTTCTTTACTCATGTATCTTTCATAGTTGTTTTTCTCCACAATCGCTGTACATTATGGACACTTGACAAAAATCTTTCATTATTCAACCCATCAGTGGACGAGTGAATGGATTAACACAACTTTCTAGTGTGTTCTATGTGCAAGAGGAACCCAAAGTGCCATGGCATTGATCATTAGCTCATCAAATAAGAATGCTGTGGGAGAAAACCTAGAAACCAATTTTCTACTGTGGTCCTTGCATCTTGTAAGAGAAAACTTAGCCTCAGAGAGGTGAACAGTCACTCAGTGAGTCAGAGGAAACACCAAGGTTAGAGCCCAAGTGTTTGTCCACATGTCAGCACGGCTGGTGAATGTGCAGTAAGAAAAAGATCACTTGAGAGAAAAATAGTGTGGTCTAAAGCAAATGGATCTGGCTTTTGCTAGGAAGAAATCCTAGAAAGTTGTTGGTCTGGTTTAAAGGTGGGTGGTGAGAACTTCCCCTGATTGCTCATCCTTTCTCCAGGTGCCCCGACTTCTCAGGGTCCCCAGAGCACTGTCCCATCTGAGCAATGGGACAACAGAGGTAAATACAGACAGAAAAGGAAACTGTCTGCAGTACCAAAAGCATTTTTCAAAATAAAACCTCAAACCCTTCTTTATAGGGAGAGTTCACTTATTTTCTGTTATACTGAAAATTCACCATTCTGTTACAGAACACAGTTTATCCCAGAAGCCGAGAATGGAAAGAACCAGAGAAACTCACATCTTTCCATTTCTCACTGAGTGAAAAACTCTGCTCCACCTCGTTCCTCATTTGCCCTAGTGACAGGAAGCTCACTGCTTCATGAGGCACTGTCTGCTTGCTGTGTCACCCCAGTTATTCATTTGATCTCTAACATTAAGCTCAAAGCTCACTCCATTAACTTCCCCTAGCTGGCCTCAGATCTGCTGAAGAAGTATGGAGGAGCCCAAGCCTCTTATGACACACTCATATAGGGACAGCATTCATCCATCACATCTCTCAGTCCTCAAACCGTCTCCCAGATCATGAGGCTGCTCCAGTTTATCACTGCCTCTTCCAAAGTGTAGCTAGCATGAGACTATCTCAAATCCCCAGGCTTTTCCTCAGCTCTTGACATGTTTTCTGGGCAATATTATCCATCTTCAAAGCTCATGTAAGCTGATGACTCCCAAATTTGTATATGTGGCTCAGAACACTTGCATTTTAGCTCCATATCTGCATCTGGTTCCTAGACATCTACTTCGGTGTTCCTCAGGTACATAAAGCTCAGAATGTCCCTGACTGTTTCCAGCACCTGCCTCTCGTAGCTGCTAGGTACCTCCTGTTCTAAAATTCTGTGCATGGCTGACTGTCCACTTGATTGGTTGCCCCAGGCAGCCATTTAAATCCTTCTCTTTCACCTCCCTCATCCCACTTCCTTCACATTTCTCTTCTTCAGCTTCATAACTCATCCTTAATTTAGGTCTCAGTTGAGTGTTTATGAAGTGAGAGTGCTTGTTCGCTTGCCTAAGGCTGCCGAGGCAGTTGAAGAACTGTTTTCTTTCTGACATAATTCTGTCTTTCTTTGTTAGGCTCACTTCCCCTCTGCCTGTGCTCTTTATCTCCATCCCCAACCTTCAAACTGCTTCTAAAGTGTAAATTTAGTCACTCACGCTCTTCTCAACAGTCTTCAAAGTCTTGCTGGATAGTGTTCTGAGCGCAGTTTAGCCTTCTGTGGTGGTAGCAGCTCAAAATGACCCTTGCCTTTGACCTTTGAATGACCTAATGACCCTTGAAACTCTTTGGCCACATCTGTCAGGCAGCACACGCTGACCCATGGGTCCTACTAAAGTAACACATTATTGAGAACCTGAGTTTAAACATTTAACTAGCAGCATGAAAATGATCATGTTATTATTATTTATGTTTACATTATACATTTAGGGAGGAATCATATTTCTCCCTTCTTTCCTGATTAACAGACCAATCTTCCATTTAGGCTGTCTGCACTCAGTCAATGCTTCTCAAGATATCCTTTCTCTGGAAGTGGGTTTTTATTATTAAAACACAATCAACATTTTGCCTTTTTGTTTCTCAGTAACATTCATAAAAATAACTGCTGACGAAGTGCTTTTTAATGAAGGATTCTGTGTGTCGAGTTAAAAGATGGTAAAATAATAATCAAAATAATATTCTATTATTTTTGCCATTTTCCAAATATATTTTTCTCACCTGTCTTCTTCTCTTCCTCCCTCTGTGCCATATTCTCCCATTCCTTCCTCAACATTCACCATATTTTTTTTCTCTTACTTTCTAACAATGATAGACAATAATAATACCTTTTCAGGGCCATTGCTGCAGGCACAGCTCATGGTTATTGTCATCTAGTAACAGATAGCATTTAGGTAAGTGTTCAGCACAGTGTAAATATACTCTTCATTTTGTGTGAGTCTACACCAGACTGTACTTGGTCATTCACTTGTCATTTGGTATTATAAGATCAATGAAGCAGAAATATGACTTCCCAAAACTTGTGCTTCAAAATCAGAAATCATTAAGCATGGTGTCTGTTTAATTATTGTTATAAAAAGATTTAAAAATACGAATCCTCTTTTTTTTTTTTTTGCTTTTTTTTGCTGATTTCACTGAACCATCAAGGCTCAGATTTGAGGAAATACTGAGATTATCAGAGTACAAGTGGAAAGAAAAAGGTAGCTTTATGACAGCCAATGTTAAGTGCATTAAGTTCAGCTGAATGAAATTTTAAATGTATAAATGAACCAGTGAGTACTTCACAAAGTACTTTTTTTCTCAATGAAGTTTTTACAAACAAAAGTTGTAATATTTTGTACATGTATGACTCATTCATAGAGAAGAGAATTACATAATTAACTGCATAGTTTTTAGAATTCCTAACTGTTCATATGGATAACAGGAAAAGAAATGAGCTTTCAGTAATAGAAATACATGCTCTAAATATAAAACAATGATATTCCGGAATTCTATTTTCTAATTCCCAGTGGCATATTGTTCTCTAAATAGTTTCCCTCTTTTTTCAACCTTTCTCCCGACCGATAACATGCAAAGGGCAGTGAGCTGAAAGCACTTTCAGCAAAAATTAAACAAATTAGCACAGATGTTCCCCTCCCTGCCAGATGAAACAATGGAGTAAGCTTCATGTTGAGAGTTTTAACTACTGTGCTTCTGACTGGTTCAAGAAACAAGATGTGACTATAAAACACACACCAGTCAAATGTATTTGGCCCAATTATAACAAAAACTGGTAATTGAATTATATGTTAATATACTATCCATAGGCATGTCTATATAGTACACAATTTATTAAAACCTAGTAACTGCTGTTTAATCACGACCCTCCATGTAGGTATAAAAATTAAACGATTACTTATTAATATTATGTGTCTAGATGTGGGGTTTTTGGTTTATTTGGTTTTTAAAAATGTATCCTTCTTAGGACTTGTTGGGCTTCCTGACCAGCTATTAATGTCTTTTTATTAATTCTGGAATATTCTTAGCCATCATGTTTCCAAATAATGCCTCTCTTTTAGTTTCTCTATGGACTCCTTATGGACCTTCTCACTCTATTATTTATATCCTTTAACTCCTCTTTCATAATTTCCATCACTTTGTCTTCCAGTTTACCAGTTCTCTTCACTATATCAAGTCTATCCTTCAACAAATACATTGAGTTTTTACTTTTAGTTATTATATTTTTTCATTGCTAGAAGATCTACTCTTTAAATATTATCTATTATTTAATATTAGAGTCTGTTCTTTAAATATATATAATATATTTATTTCATATACCATATATAATAATTCCGATATTCTCATTTTATATAGATTCCATTTTGTAGGCTTATTTTCCTTTTCTGACTCTTGTTCATGGTCACTTGTTTTCTTATGTATTTAGCAAATTTTTATTGTGAGCTTATGTTTTTGGACTTTCATTGTGAGAATTCCTAAGAGACCTGGATATAAAGTATATTCTTCTCAAGATGATTTTCATTTTCTGCCACCAGGCATCTGGGAACACTGTCAGGATCAGACCATTAAATAATATATTTTACTTTTATGTGAGGAGTTATTTTTTTTCCTACTCTACTCTAATATGACTATAGGCTTAAGACCATGTGAGTGAAAATATGAAATTAGACATTCTTAGGATATTCCTTTCTTTTATTCTTCTCCACACAGAGATAAGGTTGAGTCAAGAGTTTTCTCCATGGTGTCCCTCTGCAAATATCTCTCATTGTTCATCCACTGATGGTGTCACCTGGGTGTATATAAAGGTCTCTAATATGACTACCACTTTTCTTGGCACTCAGTCTCCACTGATTGTGTCTATTAAAATTTCTTAGGCTACAAGGGATTGAAAGAGATCATTACAGCCATTGATGCCTCCAGCTTTCACTGATTTTTTTGTACTGACATTCCTTCCCTCCATCCCTTCTTCTCTCTCTTTCTTACTTTCTTTTCTTCCTTCCTTCCTTCCTTCCTTCCTTCCTTCCTTCCTTCCTTCCTTCCTTCCTTCCTTCTTTCCTTCCTTCCTTCCTTCCTTCCTTCTTTCCTTCCTTCCTTCCTTCCTTCCTTCCTTCCTTCCTTCCTTCCTTCCTTCCTTCCTTCCTTCCTTCCTTCCTTCTTTTGTTGCTTCTGAAGAATTCCTTTACTTTCCTGTCAGATCAACCAGGCATTAAAAAAAAAAAGACATATACGGTCTTTCAAAAAAATCCAGTGTTTTTAACTTTGCTCTCCTGGGAGGGCATTCTCTGAACATATGTTAGATACAGAAATATACATAATCATATATGTGCATTATTGTTTGGGAAGAATGGGGGATAATAATGTATTTCCATTATTATTTGTTGATGATTCTTCCAGTTACATTTACTTAAATAACTTTAATAAATAGGGCACAAATAGAATAGATTCAAGATTTTTCTAGTATATTATCTTTAAATATTCAAAATGTATCTTCATAAATATCTAAGAAATAACTTTAATAAATAGGGCACAAATAGAATAAATTCAAGATTTTTCTAGTATATTATCTTTAAATATTCAAGATGTATCTTCATAAATATCTAAGAAATAACTTTAATAAATAGGGCACAAATAGAATAAATTCAAGATTTTTCTAGTATATTATCTTTAATATTCAAGATATATCTTCATAAATATCTAAGAATATAACTACAAGCTTCATAAATATCTAAGAATATAAAAAATTCACACTATGTTGTGCTATAAATTAAAGTAGCAAATTAGTTCTCAACTTCTAAAAAGAAGTTCATAAACAAACCCCAAAAAAGTCCACTCTCAGGGTTATATGAAGGATAACCAAACAAACACTAATAAACCACATAAAATAATGTGATGAAAATAATACATTACGAATAAGAATGCAAGGATTGTGAATGTCCTCTAATAGCTCTGCACTGCTGAGTCTTTTCTTCTTAAAGTACAGTAGGTGTACTTCCAGTGATGTGCTAGACTTTTGTGGATACCTGAAGCTATAAATTAAATATGGTAGGAAACATTTTATTTATGATGGTAATTCAATTACACCTGATGTTATATTAAAGAAACAATATATTATGCACTAAATTATAAGACTTGCATTATTTTAAATATAAAAGATTTCAAAGAAAATTCAAACAAAATTTAGAGTATTTGTTTGCACTCACAGAAGTGCCATGAATGTATTTATTCCTGATGGGAAGAAATTTTTAGACTACTCTAGCCTGGAGTTTTATTTTTATTTTTTAAAATTCATCTGTTTAATTTTCCTTTTTTGATTTTTATTTTTCAATTAGCATTGACATTCAATATGATTTTATATTAGTTTCAGATGTGCAGCATAGTGGTTAGACACTTATATAATTTACGAAGTGATCCCCCCCTATCAGTATAGTATCCACCTGGCATTATACATAATTATTATTTGACTATATTCTCTCTGCTGTATTTCAAACCCCTGTGACTATTTGGTAACTACCATTCTGTACTTCTCAATCCCTTGACCTTTTAAAAACATGGAATGCTTCACAAATTTGCATGTCACCCTGCACAGGGGCCATGCTAATTTTCTCTATATCATTCCAAGTTTAGAATATATATGCTGCCAAAGCAAGCACCAGCCTGGAGTTTTAAAAGAAAATTTTCAAGTTGGCCTCCATGAGCCTTAAGATTTTGGTCCTGCCTCTGCTCTTGCTTTGACCCTTGAATGTTGGAATGGCCCAGGGTCCTCAGACATGGGCCACATTCTCTTTGGTATATATTCCATCCTTCCATCTCCCTGGGTGATTTCACTGAATCCTGTGGCTTTAAATAGCATTTATCTACTGATGATCCACTTATTTGTATGGGTAGCCCCAGCCCTGATCTGATTTCTAGGTCCAAGTTTTTAACTCCTTATCTGGCATTGCCTGCCTTGTGGATACTTATTAGCAGGACCACATTCATATCACAAACAGAACTTTTGACTTTCTCAGTTCCCAGAACCTGATCTTGCCTTACCTCCCTTTATCTCTATCACTTTTTCCTGTTTAATTTTTGTCATAGAACCTACACCAAAAAGTGAGCCCCGTGGACCGACAGCCTTCATTTACGATGGCTTCAACTTGATTAGAGTCTAGAGCAACACTTGACACATAGTAGGGGCCCAATGTCTGCTCATGGAAGGAATGAAAAAGATAAAACCCTTCTCGCTTTTGCAATCATTCCAAATAGCCTTCTCCCTCCCTCCACCTCTTTCTCACTAGTTCTTTTACTCAATTAACACTGGTCTGCTGTGCCATTTCCTAAATGCAGCATAGTATTTTATCATGCTTCCTCTCTCCCCTCCCTGCAAACACCTATTATCTGGGGGAAATGGCCTGTTTTGTTTCTTCTACACACCCATACAATTTTGTAGAAATCATTTAGAAAATTCTATTTAGATATCAGGTAATCTGGATATCTCAGTCATTATATGATCTTCCTCAAGGGCTATAACCATGTTTTACGTTTTCTTTTTTAACTTTCCAGTATTTAGCACAATGCCAGATGCATAGTGAATGAGTTTTTCTTTTGAGGGGGGCGGGAGGAGGGTGGAGGATGAGGAAAGGCTTTGCAGCAATCATACTTTCAGAAAACGACCTAATCACTAGGATCAAGAATCAAAACATTGACTCAAAGAAGTCAATTTAATGCATTTCTAACATATATTTAAATGAAACTTTCTAAGCCTATTAATTTCAAAATGATAAAAATATATAATCTGTAATACACCAGCATATTATATATATTCATGATGCATATGATAAACTGTCAGATATAAGCATAATATTCTGCTGCCTGAATAAATAATTGTGTTTAAATAATACATTTTCTTTAAAAACTTTAAGAAAATTCATTATTTACCAAGAAATACACCATATAACAAAAAGGTCTGCATCTTTGACAAATATATTTCACTGGCGTTTCTTGTATATAAAAAAAGAATTCTTTATCTATTTGCTATTTTCTCTAGTTTACTTTGGTAATGTAATTGTACACTTAGGAAACATGGGGAATAAAATGAACCCAAACCCCCTTTGAGTTATCTCTTTTTGCAAAAATGGGAGAACACCATACAGGTGAAGTTTTTGACTAAATTGAAGACCCTAGAGATCATTAACTCAGGAAACTGTAATGGTTAACCTGGTAGAGCAGCTTTACTAACAGGGAGGCTTTTCTTATGTCTAGGTTTTCAAATTCCCAGACACTTACCCTACCCATATCCGGCCGTGTCCTAAGAAGGTTGGTATTTATATAATTATAGAAGAGATAAGAAGTCTTATAGGCAGACAGACAGGTAGAGGCTCATGAGAGTTTGCGCCTAAATGGCCAAGATTAATGAAACTATTCTTAAGAGCATTTACAGTGTATAATGATATACTAAGATGTATTATTTGCTTGGGAGAATTTTTATAAATATAACCCCACATAGCAAGGTAACCACACATTCTTTCATCTATATTAATTCTGATTATTTTTTCAAATAACCAAATTTGGATTACTTAAATAAATCCAAAAGAATAGACGTATTTTGAAGATAAGATGAATCATTAGACTTGAAAACTTAAAGTTGGAAACAATATATGTAACAAGGTAAAGTCAGAGTTCAGGGAATGAAAGTGAAAAAGCAGTTCAGGTGATAAACTGTTCTACTGAGGTTGGCAAAGTTTCTCATTGTGATTGTATACACTCTCTTAAGCCCTTTATAGAGGAAAAAATTTCACTGGGACACGGATTTAAATTTTAGAAGGTATTTAATAATATAGATTTTGGAAAAATATGTGTAAAAATAGTTTGTTACTTTAGCTTGCAACTCTAGTTAAAGGAGAAACAGAAAGTTGTTTTATAATTTTTTAACTTTTTTAAGCTAAGAAATATATTCCTTTATCAGGTCCATTAGAGATAAGCAACAAAAAGCAAACCTGTGTATTTTAAACGTAATAAGAGATACTGCTCACAACTATCCATCATTAAATGAACCTTGATTATAACTTAGTTACATAGATAAAATCCAATAAATAATCAACACAACTAGTAAGAGCACAACTCACTGCCCAGTCACCTTGAACTTGGAATAAGCAAGTTAACAACAGAGAACTAGGAGTATAGGTAGCATAGTACACAAGAGACATTACATATCAGAGGTCAAGAGGGAGTCCATGTCAAGGAAGTGAATATTTAAAGAGAAACCTAGAGATCTAGCAGTTTTTGCCTTTTCTGTACGACATGTAGAGAAAGAAAGAAGTACTGAGCTAAGACATCAGCTCAAGCCAATGCACTTTTAGTTTTGATCAAAAGAAGTAACTCTAGACTTTTTCTATATGTATCAACAGAAAGAGATAAATTAGATAAATTTTAAGTTTCATCCTGCTCTAAAATTCTGAGACTCAATTCTCTTTATCCTCAGTGGCTCATGCTTCTCTGAAACAGATAAATTTAATTTTTTTATCACATCTATGGGTTATTGACCTCTTTAGGCTAAGTAGACTACATCAATATAACTGAAAATATAGATTATTACAAAGAAAATCCCAGGTTAATTTTAAGAGGTGGACTTCTACTCTTTTTCCGACATTGAATTTTAACAGAATCAAGTAAGCAAATGAAATATGGGAATACATGCTGCTCATATTTATTACTGCTCATCTATTACTAGGTAGACAAAGACAAATATAGATAAGATTAGTAAGGAAAAGTAAGGAGAACTCTAGAAGTAAATGTTAATTTCCAATATTCACACAGTCATAGCTCATACTACATCTAGTTGAAGAAAAATCACCATTAACTACTTGTAAGCACCGTTAAGTATATTTTAATTTGTAAAACAACTGTCCAGAGTAAGTTATGTGAGTTTTAGTAACAAAATGGAGAGAGACATACTGGTCTACACAGATGTGAAATGCATGACCCTGGACTAACTGCTATAATAATGAGCCGAAACTGTGAACTTAGTCATTGCGAGTACAAACTGTCATTACTCTGTTGAAGCAGTACTGTGCCCTTGACCTTACCTGAACTCAGAATGAGTGATACTGGTCACAAAGGCAGTCAGATAAAGGGATGTATGTGATCAGTATAAACCCACTGCTGCTTCTGGAACATACTAGACAAAGTGCAGGCCCTACCAGTGGGTGGGTGGTGACTTCTGACCGGTAGTATCCATCAGCCTGTGACAGGAAAAAGCAGTACATTGAATACACCTTTTTGAGACATTGCCTACTCATTAACGCAATTACCTCCCATGCTGCTTCACTGTGCAAGAATTTAACGTGCAAGGGCCTAATGTCACTACAGTCGTCAGTCGCACTCGGAATGAGTTGGAACCACACTAGAGAGAAAACACACTTTCTTTGCTCCTCTGATCAGTAGTTTTTGGTGTATTGAGGTTGACAATATTAGGCTGCAGGTGTCCATGGACGATCTCAGTCAATATGTGCTGTGACAAATAAGTGCAATGTGAGCTTAACCCTGGTGCATAAAGAGTAGTGCAGGACATGTGGTTGGGGGTGTATTATGAGTTTTCCTGATGTAAGTACAGGCATGAAAGAATAAGTTTTTTACCTTCCACAGCAACTGAAGGTAAATAGAGATCCCATTGTGCTTGATTTAGAGTATTCATGTGGCGTATGCGCTCTTGAAAAGTACTGGACACGCATTAACTAAGTCATTAATCCTCACAGCTACTTCCCATAAACCACACGTTATTATTCCTTAATGGTTGACAAAACTCAGTCAGGAAGGATAATTGCCTTGCTCAAGGCCACAGAGGGAGCCTGTGTTAAAAGGAATTAGACTTGAGTGATTTTTGGCCTACAGGCTTATACTTGGACCACCAGGTCATGTGCGATGGAGGAGCCTTTCTTGAAGTGTATGCAGAGTATTTGTGTTTCTCTCTCTTTCTGTGTGTGCGTGTGTGTGTGTGTGTGTGTGTGTGTGTGTGTGTACATACATACTCAAGTATACAAGCATTAGTGTACATATTAGGGATTGCAAGTTTCCATATTCAGTGTATCCTTCCATTTCTCAATATTAGAAAAACATTGACAGTATTGTGGTAAATGTATTAATTCTGAAATTTGTTTTCTTCCTTTTATTTATCTTTGTTTTATCTGAGAAACATCATCCCTCGGCAACAAATAAAAAGGCTGAAACCAGAAGAGCATATTCTGAACTACTGGACATCACCAGACAGTCTTTTTCCAGGGACCAGACTATCCAATCACAAGGTTTTGAATTAATTTTATTAACTTTTTTGATGAACAAATTGTTTATCTTCTCTATAGAGTGCTTTAGCATAGTGATGAGATGTGTAAGTTCAGGAGTCAAAACAGCCAGAATGAGAATTCTGCTGCTGCCTCTTCTGTCCACATGATCTTGGGAAAATAACTGAAACTCCCTGTCTCAGTTTCCTCAACTGCACAATAGGTATAGTAACAGTATTGTGTCATGGGATTGTTGTAAGGATTCTATGATACAATATATTGTCTCAGAAGAGAGAGCACAACTGAGCTTAGATATCATCTTTATCATCACAAATGCTCAGGATATGAAAGCTATATATTTTCAAACTAAGCTAGTGGTCAGCTCTCATGTCCACTTCTAAAAAACATTTTCTTTATTTAGAGCAGTTAAAAGTCTAAATAAATAAATAAATAAATAAATAGATAGATAGATAGATAGATAGATAGATAGATAGATAGAATCAGGACAAAACAATTTGGGGGAAATACACATAAATCAAATTCAGGAGAATACAAAGAACTCAAGGAGGAATGCCCCATTCTCAGATGTTGACTCATAGCCTCATCCTGAATAAAACTGTTGGCACATATCAACACACACTTGAACATTCATTTTTCATTGTATATGTTTTCATCAGCAAGGGAGTTCTGCATGGTGAAAATTAGATATTAATGTCTTAAAGTTTATTGGTTACCCAGCTCCTCTGTTCTAGGGGCCAATCTAGACGATTGGGTCGGAATGAAAAGTGAATCAGCATCACAGTGATGTGGTTACTCAGATCACAGAAGGTGAATGCAGGGTCCTGTCCAATGAGAACAGACAAAGATAACTATATTAGGTGAATAAAGCACATAAATCTACTGCTTGTACACAGAAAATAACACCATGTATTTTGGTGTCTAAATAATCAGCGTAAGAAAAGCCTCTAGAAAAATAAAAATGATGGTGATCAACATTAGACAGTGAGGTAGAAGATAAGGTCAAGGAAATCTGGATAACATAAAGTGACAGAGCTAAAAATATGAGGGAAGGTAAGTGTCAGAAAATTGATGCAGTAGGTTCAACAGCCAACTCATAGGAGGTTGGTAAAGAGAAAATTAGAGCAAATATAGAGGAAGAAATGATCAAAGATTTAAAAAATAATTCACAGAACAGGATGCCCTTATTCCTCAAATTAAAAAGACCCATCAAATATCCAGTCAAAATGAACAGGAAAGAACCTACACTTTTAAATACTTCAGTGAAATTTTAGAACATCAAAGATAAAGAGAATATTCTCAAAACTTCAAGAGAGAGAGAGAAAAAAAAACTCACTACAAAGAAAGATGTATACATGTGAACAATGTAGGACTTCTCGTCAACACTTCTAGATCCCAAAAGGTAATGGAGAAAGACCTTTCATATTGTGAGAAAAAATTTATTTTCAGCCTAAAAACCTATGCCTGCCCCAACTATCACTGAAGTGTGAAAAAAGAACAAAGATACTTTTTGATGTGTAAAAACTCAGAATGTTTACCTCCCATTTAGCTTTTCTTAGAATGTTTCTTGGGGATGTGCTTCAGCAAAATAAAGAAGTAAACTAAGAAACATCTGTCCAGCTACTCTAAAAATCAGCCAAGACAGAGTAGGGTAGAAGGACTGAGGGGTACAGACAGAAGAACCTGGAAGAAAAGGAGGTTCTATGAATAGGATCATATCCATACTGTCCTTGGGAGAATTAGAAAGGCTAGGGAGAGGGGAAGACTGAAGACTTTAAGACTAAGAGAAAACGATTATAGGAGACTTTTTGGCTTAGCAATAAAAATATTTATGAGGTCTTATTAGTTACACACTTAACTGATTTTCAACTTTTAGACTTAGTCTATGGACAAATCATAGAAGACTTAATTATAATCACAACAAAAATAACTGTTATCAACCTTTTAAATATGAAAACAAAAGTACAAAAGGTAAAATTTGAGAAGTGGAGAGGGGAGCATAGGAAACAGGTGATGGGAAAGGTCACTGCACTAATTAAAAAAAACTAAGAGATAAAATTTTTTTAAAAAGGTAAAAAGATATCGAAATATACTTACACCACTAAATAGATTACACAAGTGGGAAAAAAGGAAGTCAGATATGTGAGAATCCACATAAAGATACTAAACTAAAGCTTGTGTACCAAATGAAATAAACATTCTAAAGAACTAACATGAAGATCTTAATGTAGTGAACAAGAACACAACACCAACCCAACACAAACCCAAGATGGTATGAATATTATTTAGATTTCTTGATTTTAGGACAACCACACTAAGTAAATACAAAACAGCTGTTCTATAAAGAGATTCTTAATCCTTTTCATTTAAGAATTTCTATTGGTACTATATGACATGATGTGTGGCTATAAAAAAGATTCTGATTACAAATAAAAACACATTTACATTCTGATGACTGTTATCTTTCGAAATAATCCAGTCCTGCTGCCAATTTCAAAATTGTCGCAGTGGAACTCTTCTTTCTGCACAGCCTGAATGCTCTCAGGAAGGCGCAAAGGAAACAGCACTTTATTATTTTATCTCCTGCCCCTGGCGCGTTTTTTTTTTGTTTTTTTGTTTTTTTGTTTTTTTGCTTTTTTGTTTTTTTTACAAAATTGTGCACTATCTATGTCACTTGAGGTTTCAAATGATTTCTAACTAATTCCCAAACCAAATCTGTTATCAAAGAAAAGCTATTTTCACCCATTAACTTTATTCAAATATGTCCTCATTGGTTGCCAAAAGCAGCTCAATATTTTGAATAATCTTTAAAATAAGCACTTAGCTTTAGATTGCCTGTTTAAAAATCCCCTCCCCAGCATAACTTACACACACACACACACACACACACACACACACACACATCTATATCTATATATCTACCTAAATATATATATGCCATATAAATATTTAGATACTTTTCAAGTTGAGATGGTGGACCTTCTTTTTCAAAAGAATTTTTTTAGACTTTTGCACATATTATCACATATTATCAGAGAACTTTCCTTTTAAGCAGCCAGAATTCAGTCCCTTAAGCAACTTCTAGCAATACTTCCAATGTCCTTCAGTGTTCATTATATGCATCTTTTATAAAGTATTTTGGTCAACAAAATAGCTTTCGTACAAACATTTCATTGATCATAATAAACAGAACAATAATAAGCCAAGTTAAAGAAAATATTAAAATTTTCCAGAGCGAGATTTGCATCTTTGAAACAGTACATGGCACAAAAATGTATTACTACCTATTCATTTATAATAGTTTTTAATAGAGAAGAGGTCAGGATTAATATTGTACAGTGAACTTATTTTTTTTCTATAAAATAAGAACTTCCAGTTTTGAGAATGAGAATATTAAAACACTTTTTTTATTTTAGTATAAACTCACAGGGCCAAATATTACATTTTTTGGTAGAGACCTCAAAATGTATTTAATAATAATTACAAATGTTGATTGATGATTTAAGATGTAGTTCTTTTTTGGTATAATGCAAATTATTATGACATTTTAAGCTATGAGGTCATTGCCCTCTGTAATTATATCCACAAAAATAATAGACATCTTTATTTGGTTACTACATTTCTCAATTCCAGGTCAAATACTCAACAATCTTCTTGCTGAGTGAAACACTCTGATATTCACCTGAGAAGACTTATTTAAATGCACCAGGTAGCAAAGTTAGCGGAGATTTTTGTCATGCTTTGCAAGGAACCACATTGTCAGATGATCATTTCAGATACGAATTCATTTTAAAAAGAGACTACAAATTATGACACATGCAAAAATTCTCTTGCTAGTTAAT
This sequence comes from Macroglossus sobrinus, assembly GCA_004027375.1. NCBI lineage: Eukaryota > Metazoa > Chordata > Mammalia > Chiroptera > Pteropodidae > Macroglossus > Macroglossus sobrinus. The sequence continues at coordinate 192,421 of PVKZ01001262.1, forward strand.
GATGTGGTTTTAGAACATTTTCCTTCTTTTTTTGTTTCTTTTCATATAGCTAAACAGTAAACAAGAAACTTCACGTGAATATGACTGGATTCTGAAAGACTCTGACACAACCAAGGACGAAATCTGTCCCTCTCAAAGAGAGCTGGAAACAATCAGTTTTTCTCTAATCATTCTTTAATTAACGGAAGAAAGTTCTATGACCTCTTAGTTATTGATTATTTTAGCAACACACTCTAGGATTTTAGGAAATGGCACACTCACACACACGGACATGTTTCTGAAACCACAAGTCTCATCACTCGAGTTACCTGGCAGTATTATTTAAAAAGAAGTTTCTAAGCATGTACTGACAAAAAGCAGCCAGTTTAAAACGTTACCTCTGTGTGGCGAAGCCTTCCGCTGAGCAGGCGTGCCTGCCGTTTCCACCTGCTGCTGTTTGACCAAACTCCCTTCACTTCCCGTACTCGAAATCTTCTCACCTAAACTGATTTTTTTCTGTTTGCTGTTCAAATCGTCCCTCCTAGCCGATGGCAGCTTAGAAGCTGCATTAGTGAAGAAAGGTCTAGCCAAGCGAGAAGGTTTGGACATTTTAAACAGCAGAAAAAAAAAAAAAAAAGAACAACAGAGAGAACCAACCCCAGACCGTTACCTACTGGAGCAGCAGATTCTAAAAAATCCTTTGAGCATCACTTTTCAACTGCCACGGTGACAGAGTAAGGCGCAGCTGCATGGAACGTGCTGGTCTGCCTCTTGGGTTTCTTTCAAACAAAAGGCACCGAGCAGCCACATAGCCCATTTCCTAGATCTGTGGAATGTAAATGTGTGTTTCGAAGACGCAGGTGACAGTTTTGTAATGGCAAATGCTCCAACTCCGAGTAAGCAGCAGATGTTGGAATAGGCAATGTAAAATAGGCACACACACACACACACACACACACACACACACACACAGTCACACACACACACGTAACTTCCTAGCATGCACAGACTAGATGATACCGGACAGCCTAGAAGTGAAAAAAGAAAGCAAATATTACCTCGTCCACTCAGGTACAATATGCGAAAATAAACCAGATGTGCGGTTTACATTTCTATAAAGTACTACGACATTCAGTTTCCAGGCATTGCTTCAAGCAAATATTTCCTCGCCTTAGCACATTCCTGTATTATATTCCAAGACTTGACTGTGTAACAAATGCCCACCTATATAATTACTTCTCCTGCCATTTATAGAATGCGCACAGCACAGTGGAAAAGAAGGAAAGCAAAAGAATGTCATTTCCATACCTGTTTGAGCAGCAGTGGGGGTACCTTACCTACGCACTGATAAGAAGAGGAGTTGTGTGTCCATGTCATGTGGTGTGAGATGTGAGTGTGAGCGTGAGTGTGTGTGTGTGTGTGTGTGTGTGTGTGTGTGTGTGGCAGGGAGGTGGGTCTGAGGAGGAGTTATTAATTATTTTACCTTTTAAAAAGCTTACAATGTATTCTAATGAACACTTGTCATTACCACGCTTTCTCTAAGACCAATAGCAGTGATGTAAAATTAAATCTGTTCAAGAGGTCCTCTTTTTCTAGGCTGAAAACATTCCTTCCACCTGCTGAACACACGGACCATACCGGGGCACACAACCTCTTCCCCACTATGGGTGACTGTTTTTTCTTAGTTTCCCATGTCAGTGGTTTTTATGACTCGAGGTTAAGCTGTTTCCAACCTCAATTATTGTGTTCCCTGAGGGAGAGTCTACACAAACTGCCTATAAGCTATAAAAAGTTCTGGGCGTATGAGATCACACAACTCCTCTTCAAGTGTAAATATCATGCTGTTCCCCATTTATAGCTGAGAAGTGCCTAGCTACTTAGCACTTTATGAGAGGCAGAATTATGTGCTGGAAAGAGTATAAATTTTTCAGTCAGTTGGATCTGAAGTTACCACTAAATCCCAAACGTGAACCCAGTCCTGGGCAAGATATTTTCATCAATAAAATTGGAAAGTGATGCAACTGAAGTGACAAATGTCTGGCACGTCACAGCACTCAATAAGTGTGTACTTCCCTACCCTGTCCTCCCCAAAATTCAAAGTCTTAATGATTCCAAACAGGTCTAGTACTCGTAAAATAACAGAGTTACAAAATCAAATCCTGACCCAGACCAGAGAAAGCACGATAACATTGGACCTATGGATCTGGGAGAAAGTGTCGTGAAAGTAGATCCTTAATATCGTGAGATGTGTGTCCTGCAAATGTCATGAGCTACCACACTTGCAAATGCTGCTCTCTCATAAAACGCATCCCATTAAATACTGTAAAGCGTAAGTACCAAATTTCAGTGGCCCCTTTATTCTTGATGCTTCTGTCCAAATAGGATAATGCATGTTTTCATTTCTCCAAATTATCTTTTACTTCTGCCTGAGAACCACTGCTTTCTTAGGCTTCTTTGTTTTTTTGTTTGTTTGTTTTTGTTTTTTTTTAGTTTACTCATTAGCACGAGCGGTCAGCTTTCTTTTCAGGAACGGATTTCATAAAGAAACTACCTTTGACCATACCATGGATGGTCAAGTGGAGAGCATCAGAGTCGTGTTGGGCTGGAGGAGGAGGCAGTCGTCAAAGTTCACGCACCAGAGAAAGGACCACTTCACAGACCAGGCTCACGTTTTAAATCCATGCCTCAGAACAGTGACCAACAACAACATGTTGGACCCTGTGGTATGCAAATCACATGGCTGCTGGGCGCTTGTGGTACGTGGCAGTAGACTCTAGTCTGGGATGCCAAATGGAAGGATCGAGGCCAGGAGAGATGTGATGGCATCCTAACACCATTGGAAACAAGTGCTTTTCCTTTACGACGTGCACAGGAGCCTTTCAGAGAAAGGGAATGGTGGCTCGTCATGGTCGCTTTTGTTCTCTGGGACAGTCCAGTATAATTAGAGCCGTTTTAAGAAAAAGGAGAGATAACAGGAAGTGACTATGTAACAGGCCACTTCTAGAGGTGGGGATTGGGGACTGTATCAGTCAGAGTTCTCCAGAGAAACAGAACCAATAGGACACACACACACACACACACACACACACACACACACACATATAAAACATATATATAACATATATATAAGTGTATATACATACACTGTTAGACATACATACAAATGTATATATGTATGTATATGTATATTACACATGTAATATATATCCTATCCATATCTATCTATCTATATCTATCCTATATATCTATCTCCTGTATACACACAGACACATAAACATATATTTATATATGTATGAGAGAGAGATAGAGTGATTTTCAGGAATTGGCTCATGAGATCACAGGGTTTGGCAAGTGGGAATTCTGAAGAACAGGCTAGCAAGCTAGAAACTCAGGAAATACTTGGTGTTGCAATCATAAGTCTGAAATCTGCAGGCTAGAAACAGGCAGAAACAGTTTTTATGCTGAATTCTGAAGGCAGAATTGCTGTTTCTTCAGGAAATCTGTCTTTTCCTCTCAAGCCCTGCAACTGATTGGATGAGGACCACATACATTATAGAGGATAATCTGCTTCACTCAGAGTTTACTCACTTGAATGGTACTCACATCTAAAAACACCTTCATAGTCACATCTAGACCAGTGTTTGACCAAATGACTGGGGACCATAACCTAGCCAAGATGGCACATAAAATTAATCATCACGAGAATTAAACTATATCTTCCTTAGGTTTTCAGCATATGGAGGACCCCACGCTAAGCTGCCTGCCATGCCGGGCAGAGGAGACATGATTTCTCTGATGTTCCCCCAGACAGTGTGCCTTGGCCATCTAGACGACTTCCCTCAGCACAAATGTGGTTCCAATGTACGACCAAAATGTGGTGTTCCAAGATCTCATTCAGTTAGTCCCACTACTGGAGAGATGAAAAGAAACATACCTTCCTCTTCTTTCTACAATTGCCCCTGCACGGGAGTAAAAGAAGCCTGTAGAGGTCTCATTATGACAGAGAGCAGAGCTGGTGTGGGCAGTGCCTGGCTGTGTGTGGTGTTGCCTCTGAGCCCCATATATTGTCCTTCTGCCTTTTTCTCCTCTTTACTCCCCTGACATGTGGTGAGGACACCCCATTCCTCCCTGCTCACATGTCCTTACACAGCCCGTCCACCATCACCCCTCAGGGAGGGAGCCTCCCTCAGTTGGGATTCATCCACCCTCCCTCCACCCAGAAGAAACTTCCCTATGATGCCGATGCCTGGACTGCTGGGTTGGGAGGGGTGAAGGGTCTCTGTCTCTGGGCCATGGTGGTTTCTGAACCTGAGAACTCTGGAACCACCTGTGAACCTCTAAGAATGAACATTCCTGAGCCTATGATGCTGATGCCTGGACTGCTGGGTTGGGAGTGGGTGAAGGGTCGCTGTCTCTGGGCCATGGTGGTTTCCGAACCTGAGAACTGTGGAACCACCTGTGACCCTCTAAGAATGAACATTCCTGAGGCTCCATGTCAGGCCCACTGGAATCAAATGCTGAAGAATGGCCCAGAAAGGGTGCCTAGGAATTGATTAAAGCAATTCTCAGGTGATTCTGATGTTCAGTGGCCTCTAAGAGCCACTCAAGGCCATCTCCCTTCCCTGTGCGCATTCTAGTAGCTGCCAGGTTGGACTTTCCTTCGTAGCCCTTTCAGGGGGGCAGGCAACCTGCGAAGCTGTCTGCTTGTTTTGCAATGACTACCTGCTGTGAGCAGGTTGTGTGGTGGGTCCCTTATAAGGGTCCCGGGGAACCTGTCTGAGAACATCAAACTCATTTCATTGGTCACCCAAGCAGAGTTTCAGTAAACGTCTTTGGTTCCTTCTTTAATACTCCGGTTAAGTATATTTTCTGTCACTTGAGAAACAGGCTGCCTGTGTCTTCACCAAAACTCATGCATCTGTCTAAATACTGGTGGTTCATCCTCAAGGTCAATAGTTTAAAGCACACTGAAGTGTACCACACAGTTCAATATTTCCCCTCCCACTCACTGGAAGTTTCTGGCCATGATAAAGTCTGGTCACAATGTTAGTATATTTTTATTTTAAACCAAAATTGCAAGTTGACACAGAAGCATTTGCTTGGCCACGCAACACCAAATCAGCCCATACAAAACCCTTATAAAAGTGAAAGATGGAAATAAAGAAGAAAGGTCTTACTAATTTTTGTATCCTTGCCTCATTCCTAAAAAAGGATCCGAGTCAGCTCACTAAACACATATGCTACTAGGGATGAACTCTAAAGTTAAAATAATAAATGCATAATAATAGAGACTAGAGGAAAATCAGAATATGGAAATGCATTTATATACTAAAAGCAGATAGGAAATTTGGCCCTGGGCTTCCTAGCAAGAAAAGTGAAAAAAGAAAAAGGAGAGTTTATAGAGTGTTATTTTATTCTTAGTTTGATTCTAAACATTAGGAAGCGATCATTGGATCACAAAGATCTTGCTGGAATTTCGAGTGACCTCAGGGCAAAGAACAGCCTCTACAGAACAAGACCTAGTTTACTCTGGAAAATATTACACACTTATAAACTTATACCATGAAAGCTGCTTTAATCCACAACAGACAATTTCTCTCCTGTGACCGACAGGCAATTTGCCCATTCACTCCCAGGCTAAGACCGTTCCCTAGCTGTGTTTTTAGACTGAGGCTTATTTCGAGGTCTTGGGCTTCATTCCAGCTTGCTTTCCTTTCTTGGTTAGTATCTCCCACAACGACCTAGTCCTAGAGTGATTCAATAGTCACAGAGTGATTCAACACTCTCAATCTTGACATTGGCCTTTTCCTTAAGACTCTTTGTAACAAGCCTCCTACATGTGCCGGGGATGACCTCTGACCCCAGGGCACTCTATTTTCTCCTTGAGGCTCAGTCACACTGTCAGTGCCTCTGAAATTGGTCTGATTATCCTTTGGCCGGTTCAGAAAGGATGGGGCCAGAAGCTATCTTCCTCTACAATTCCATGCACTTACCATGTCTATTCCAAATCTAGCCACCACCACCTTTTCAGTATTAGAACATCCTGTTGTACCATGTTGATTGTTATCACTATGGAATTACTCATTGCACTTTTGTCTCTCTCTGACCCTCTCCTCACATTTATCTATTATTTAGTTATTTATAAAAAATGTTTTAAATTAAATTTACTGGGGGAATATTGGTTCATAACGCTATAGAAGTTTCAGGTGTACAACTTTATAATACATCATCTATATATTGCATGTGTCTCCATTTGGCTTCCTTTCTGGATCCGTCTAGCTCCCACGCCTCTCCTAATCCACATTCTACTGACATAATTCTTCACCAGAGATATTGTGATGTTTAGACTATGGGGATTAGGTAAATCAGCTACCTCTTTCCATGAACCCTCCTCCTGGCTTCTGACCTGCTGCTATAACTCCTCAAATCTTCTTTTGTAGCAGCCTGAGCAGCCTTGGCCCAGGGATGACCTTTGGCCATCTCAGTTAAGGAGCGGACACTGCTCTCAGAGCCTGGCGGAAGGTCATGGATGCCCCTGCATTTTGTTGGTCTTCACCTGGGCTCTCTCATAGTCTGAATAGTTCTCTCAGTTAATTTGCAACTTTTACTTTTCTGTCAAAATTTAACACCAGGGGTACCCACCCATGACTGGTCCTTTAATCCAGAGCTGGGGTCTGGCTCTTAGGACAACACCTCCCATGTTCCCTTGGTCCAGTACAGCCTGACTCCAAGCTTCCTCACACCTCCCTGAGTCTTATTTTTTCCCCAAATCCTGAAGGCATAAGCTCACCTCAAACCCCCATGCTTACTAGTTTTTTCTTATAGTTAACCCAAGGGATAGTTATCCCTTTTATAAGCTTCAAATCTCTCTCGTTGTTTTGACATAAAAAGTCAGATCATCTATAAGGAAACACCCTCCCTCATTTCTTCATGGTCCATGAGAGGAGTGCTACATAGTGAGAATTTTATGTACTGTCTAATTGTTTTGTTTTGTTTTCTTTTGTTTTGTTTTCTTCATGATCTGGATATTTGAATTGGCTGTAGCCACCATCCAGGCAGCCACACTCTCCTCAAAAATTGGAATGATTACTGTCTTCCCAGCACACCAGCATCCTGATGCTGTAGATGAGGACCGTGTTATCCCAGCCTGCACAACATCTGCTGGGTGAGTGAGAAAATGTACAGAACAGTTCATGAGAATGGAGGGCTACAGGTGCCCCAAGACAATAAACATGGAGCCGCTCCAGGCCGCTGCAGGGCCCTAGCTCTCCTGGACGTGGTAATGGTTATTAATGGCCATCAGTAACCTTTATCATGCATTTTTTCTATACCTAACACTATTCTAAGTTATTTATCCCTTACAATAACCCTAACAGGTAGATATTTGTATCCCCATTTTACAGAAAACTGTCACACTCAGAAGCTAGAAACCCACCCAAGATCTCACAGATTGTAATTACGGAAGCTAGGACCCGAATTCAGTCTATCTGGCCCCAGGGTCTGCCCTCTACTCTAGAAACCAAAAAGTCTGACTTCAATCCACACTGCACATTGAGTGTGAACGCAAAGTGATTATTTAGTCACAGCTGTGACCTGGGAAAAGTGCCTCTGCCTTCTTAGATGTCATGTGCCAGACCCCAAAAGGCACTGAAACCCTGAAGCTGCAAGAGTTTCCACCTAGGATGTGTGGCTGATGTGAGTGTCACGGAGTCAAGTTGCTCTAATCTAGAAGCACAACATCCTGTGTCAGGGAGCAGATGGGGAAGGGGTCTGGAGGGTGTGAGCGAGCGGCCTCTGATGTGGAGCCGACAGCCCGTGAGAAGGTCCATAACAGAGAGCGTTTGAGGGGGAGAGCGTCTAGGTGCCTGGGCATCAGCATCTCCCAGGTGTCTTATTCCCATCTCTGCCTCCTGACCTCGCTGTCTGGCCAGATGTCAAGCAAAACAACTATGTAAGCGTTGTCTGCCTTCCGAGCTCGCCCTACCCATACGCCAAGAATGGAATACCTTAATTTGTTATGTAACCACAGAGAAGTTACTTCCCCTCTCAGGACCAAATCGTCTCGGAAAAGGTGTCATGGTGTCTGCGCTGTTTTTATCACAGGGTTGTTGCATCAATCAAGTGAGATCATGAACATGAAAGCACGTTGACAATTGTAAAATAACACATACATTAAAGGTAATAATTTTTAGGTTATAAATGATCAGTTTTCCTTTTCCTCCTGCTTAAAGACTGCTTGGTATCCTAGCAGAATCTTAAATAGTAGCAGTAAACAAACTTTTTCTGTAAAGAGCCAAACGTTTTCTGTAAGTAAATATTTTCAGCTTTGCAAGCTGTTTGATCCCAAAGTTGTAATTATTCAACTTTGCTATCGGAGTATGAAAGCAGCCACGGACAAAACAAAAATTATTGGGCAAAAGCTATGCTTCAATAAAACTTTATTTACAAAAACAGTTGTTTGGACAGTTAGCCATAGTTTGTTGATTCCTATTCTACAGAAGCCAATGAACTATTCTCTGTGAATGACAATATTATTCTGATTCCTGTCTCCTTGACGAAAACCTACTGTGCAGATTCCTGACTCACTCTGTGTCTTGATGAATACACTTTGTGTTCTGGCTCCAAATCTAGATGTGAACAATTTCTCGAATTACTTGACTCTACTATTTGGACATTATATCACATTCAGGGACTTGAGGTAAGTCTCACGACTGTCTCTATGAACAGCCAATACTGGTTCCAACTTAATTAAAAAACATAGCTGGGAGTAATACCCACCTCTTTGGTTAGCTGGATTATATCATGCTTTGCCATTTTGTACCAAGAGTTAATTTATAAAGGTTGCCACACAATGAGGGGTTTGAGTGATAAGGTAACTGAATCTGTGGTCTGAACTTACCTTGTAAAAATTTGCACTTTTCATAGAATCAAGACAAAGCCTTATAAATTCAGATTCCTCAATTTCCTACTTAAATGCTGCAGAGAGATTTCCTGATTTAACATCTCTAATTTCTAAGAATCCTTTAAAAAGAATTTTTTTATGAGTTCAATGAAATCTGCTTTACACCATGATGTCACCCATCTGCACTTCTATATTGTAAAAGAATCTTAAAATTATTTAGGACATGCATCGGTATGTTATAAAATTGCCAGTGCCAAGAAGAACTTTCTTGGTTTTTATTGCAAAACACTCTCATACACAGAAGACAGAACGACTTATCTGAACCAACAGTAGATTTGGAAGCAGTTTGCAAAAGTTGTACAAAATGTGTTAGACAGCCAGGTTGTGACGGAGGGGAGAATTTTTTTAGTCACAGACGATTTTCTATGTTCCATTTTAAGAATTACATAGGCTCTAAGTGTGAGCTAAAAATTTAAATTTAAAAGTAGAATTCTAAAGTAAAGAGAAGCTGTTTTTTATTAGGTTGGGCTTCAGTGATATTATTAAAAGTATAATTTAAAGTATAACATCCTGAAAACATTGGGTAATTTAAAAGTTATTCTTATGATTTATCAGTAATAATGGTGTATTCAGATTTATCCATGCGGTTTTAAATACTTGTAATTCTAATGGGCCGTACATTTTATTTACTCTAAAATGCAAATGAGGCAAAGATGATGGAAGAGCTCCTCCCCTCCTTTTAAAGAATACTAATTATAACTACATAGTTCTGAGGAGGGGGAAAAAAAACATGAAAGATTTTGAAAGGAGTCAAGTGACACCACAATGAATATTTGAAAAGTGGATAAGCTTATTAATTATTTCACTGTAACCTTAAAAGGTGATGGGCCTTCACTGGTATAATTTCAAATTATCTTGCTCAAGTTCTTAGTTATTATAAAGTGTCCACCATATTGAATGTTCCAGGTTAGTAAAAACCTAATCTTAAAGAAGGAAGAAGTAAGAAGAGGTTATTTCAGAACTTCCAGGCACTCGTGGAAATATGGAATGACATTTAGTCAAGAGACACCTGCCGCTTTTCGGACATATGTAAAGAATACCTTTCTGGTTTCCCATAGGCTTTAAAATACTCCGATTTAATGGAAGTAGGGAGTATGAGAAATCATAATGTGAATGAGCAAAATTGAATAAAACTAACAATGTGCTAAACTGGGGAAATTCTATATGTTCAATTACTTTTGATGAATGAGTGAGGAAAAAAGTGCATCCATTAAACATTTTGAAAGACATGTAACCCATTAAAGAGACAAAACAAATGTTTTTAAATGTGTTTAAAGATTGCATTTCTCTTTTCTATGTATTCAAATTGTAAATTCTACATAAAAGTAATAAAGAAACCGGACACCAAAAATAAAAGTAGTGAAATTAGGAAATAGTACTTTTTTTTGACTGTAAGATTGCACAACTTTAAAAAATTATTCAAGAGCAGTTAGCACATGAAAAGATGCTGAACCTCACTAATCACTAAGGAAATTCAAATCAAAACTGCAATGAGATAACGCTTCACAATTATTAGTCTGGATATTACAAAAACAAAAAATCAGAAAATAACAAGTGTTGGTGAGGATGTGGAGAAACTGAACCCCTTGTGTGCTCTTAGTGGGAAGGCAAAAGGGTACAGCCCCTGAGGAAAATGGTATTAGTGGTTCCTTAAAGAATTAATCACAGAATTACCATATTATCCAGCAATTCTATTTCTGAATATATACCCAAAATATATTAGAGCAGGGTCATGAAAAGGTATTTGTACACTCATGTTCATAGTATTCAAGTAGCCAAAATGTGGAAGCAACATAGGTGTCCATCGACAGATGCATAGATAAACAAAATGTGGCATATCCTTGAGATGGAATATTATTCAGACTTGAAAAGGAAGGACATACTGACACACGTTATAACATAAATGAACGTTGACTACATTATGCCAAGTGAAATAAGCCAGTCATTCAAGCACAAATATTGTATGATCTCACTTATATAAGGTACCTAGAGTCATCAAATACATAGAGAAAGAAAGCAGAACAGCGGTTACCAGGGGCTGTGAGGAGGGTGGAATGGGGAGTTAGTGTTGAAGAAGATGAAAAAGTTCTGAAGATAAATGGTGGTGATGGTTGTACAACAATGTGAATCCATTTAATGCCACAGAACTGCACGCTTAAAATGGTCAAAATGTAACTTTTTTGCTATGTATACTTTATCTCGATAAAAATATTCAAATTCTTATTTGTTCACATTTGGTATTCTAATTTCTCCTTGTGAAGCAAAATCTAGACAATGATTTATTTTTTCCCACTCTCCTATTTTCTGTAGCCAGGGCAATGCCTAGCTGAAAATTCTGTTTTCAAAAGGAGGATTTAAGAAGATGGCCAGAAGAGGAGAGACATGGCCTAACCGTGGTTGCCCATGAGACCCAACAAGTGCCCTTGTGTTGTCACACAGCCACATTGCAAACAGGATACAAAATCCCTGTAAAATAAATTAATTCCATTCTTTCTCCTGTCTAACACGGGCAAATGCAAACTACCACTCTAATAAGAATGAGCAAGGGTGGAGATGGATTTGCCTCCTCAATGTGACTCTGAAACCACGTTTTCAGAACTTGCTCCTGTCTCTTTGCTTCTCTGCCACTGCCTTTTTATTTCCCTGGAGAGGAATTCTTTTTCTTAAAAAGCATACTAGCATCCTTGCTAGTAAATCATTCAGCTCTGACTTTCCAAAATTTGCCCTGGATTATGTTATAGAAACTCTAGTACTAGTGTTTCATTTTTTCTAAATAATAATAATAATAAAAAAAATCCACTGAGCACCCTGAATTTGTTTTTATTACGCAAAAGAAGGTAACACTAGTTGCTGAATACTCTTTCGAGCAAATAAAAGGAAGAATTTATGCCATGCTGTATGAGAATAGTCTATAACTCTCCTATCTCTGCCGACTCATGTTTGCAAACAAGGCAAAGTTGATATTTATGTAGATAAACAGAGCAATCTATATCTTAAAGAGGGGTTTGGTGTTTCCTCTCTTTTGGACACTTTTAATTTACAAAAACCAGATGAGGCTCTAAAAGTTTCTTTTTGAATTATCTTGCATCTCCAATCCAAGGTAGGATTATTCAAAAGATTCTTTTCCTCTTAGAAAATTCATAGACAAAAATGCACCCACTTATGCACAGTTAAGAAAACTGTGAAATACAAGTTTACTTTTCATTACATTTTAACATCATTTCACAGCCCCCAGCTTCCTTCTCTTCCTGCTTCTTCCCTGACGTCTCTTTTAATGTCCTCAGGAGACCCCTAATTCTAGCCCATCAAAAGCCTGATTTCTAGAAAGGATCTCCAAAGAATATTTATAACTTAGAATTTTTTTAGTTTAAGGCAAGCAGTTTGTTTCACAGTACTAAATTTTAAAATATCATTTGTAATATTTATGGATGTGAAAACTACTGATATACCACAAGTGATATTTAAATTTTCAGGTCCTTCTCACATATATATATATATATATAAATTATATATATAATTTTTATATATTTAAATTAAATTTATATGTACATATAAATTTAATTTATGCAGCAAATATAAAAAGAATATGTACTAAAATGTAAAAATTAAAAAAAAAACATAAAGAACACACATGTACTCATTGACAAGTGTTAGATATAAAACACTATCTTTGAAGAATTTGAAGTCCTCTAAGTGTTTCCAATTGGTCACGTGCCCCTTGTACTCTGATGCAAAAGCTCCCCTGGATTTAGGTTTAATGATTCTCTTGTTTTTCTTCATTGTGTTATAAATGTGTGTGTATGTGTGTGTGTGTGTGTATGTGTGTGTGTGTGTGTGTATACACACACATGCATATATATGTGTTTGACATACTGTGATTCATTAATTTTCATTTTGTATAGTGGTCTATAACCTGTATATACTGCATTGAATGAGTATCTACAGTTGATGAACATTTGGTTTGTTTTTAAGTGTGACCAAAGGAGCCATTTCAATTTTTTTACATGGATAACCAATCATTTCTACCACACTATAAGATTTTTACCACACTATAAGCCATCCTCTCCTATGGATTTGCAATGTCATTCTTATCACTTATTCATTTCTACTTTCATGTGAATCTTTTCTGGGTTCTGAATATTTTTGTTTATTTATTTGTCTATCTCTGTGCTATGCTGTCTTAATAATTAGAACTAAATAATAAATCAAAATAAATGTTGACATTTATGCCAGATACTGTTCCAAGCATTTTTTAAACAGTAACTCATTTAGTCTTCATCATTACCTTGTGAAGTGGGCACTATTACTATAAGAATGAAGAAACTGAGGCTCAGAGAAATAAATTGTAGGTAGCTAGGCAGAATTAGAAACCTAATCTATCCACAGAGACTGTGAAAATCTGATTCGTATTATCAGTCATGATATCTGATTGGTCAATGGGTCTTCCTTCTTAAGAAGTGTCTTGGGTATTCTTAGACCTTTGCACTTACATGCAAATTTTATAAACATCTTGCTAAATTCCATGCAAAACAAAAATTATTAAATTTTTCATTGGTTCCAAAAAAGAAAAGTCCAAGACCAGATGTCTTCATTAGTGAATTCTATCATACATTTAAAGAAGAATAAATACAAATTCTTCTCAAACTTCTAGAAAATAGAAGATGAGGAAACACTCCCAAACTCATTTTATGAGGCCAGCATTACCCTGATAGCAAAGCTAGATAAGGACACTACCAGAAAAAAAAACTATAGCAAACTGAATTCAACAGTACATTAAAAGAATTATACACCATGATCAAGTGAGATTTATTTTAGGGATGCAAGAACGGTTTAATAGCTGCAAATCAATCACTGTGATACATCACATTTAAAAAATGAAGGATAAAAATCATATGATCATCTCAATAGATACAGATAAAGTATTATTCAACATCCTTTCAAGATAAAAATTCTCAACAATCTGAATAGAGCAAGAATGTACCTCAAAAAATAAAGGCTATGTATGACAAGCCCACAACTAACATCATACTTAATGGTGAAAAGCTAAATGCTTTCCACAAAGATCAGAAACAAGGCAAAGGTGCCTACTTTTATTCAATAGTATTGGCAGTCTTAACCAGAGCAATTAGAAAAGGAAAAGAAATAAAAGACTTCCAAATTGGAAAGGAAGAAGTAAAACTTTCTCTCTTTCAGCTGACATGATATTATGTATAGAAAATTCTAAATATTCCACAAAAAAACTATTGGAACTAATAAATGAATTTAGTAAAACTGAAGGATACAAAATCAACATATAAAAATCTATTGCATTTCTATACTCTAACAACAAATTATCAGAAAGAAATTAAGAAAATAATCCATTTACAATAGCATAAGAAAAGTATTAGAAATAAATTTAACTGAGGAGGTGAAAAATCTGTACACTGAAAATTATAAGACATTTATGAAAAAAACTAAAAAAGACATACATAAATAGAAAGATATTCTGTGCTCATAGATTAGAAGAATTAATATTGTTAAGATGATCATAATCCTCAAAATGACCTACAGATTTAATGTAATTTCTATCAAAATTCCAACATCATTTTTCTACAGAAATAGAACAATCATTCTTAAAATTTGTATGGAACCATAAAAGATCCTACATAGCCAAAGCAACATTGAAAAAGGAGAATAAAGTGGGAGGCATCATACTTCCTGATTTTAAACTATATTACAAAGCTATACTAATCAAAACAGTATGGTATTGGAAACACACACACACACACACACACACACACACACACACAAAGCAAAAAACAAAAAACAGACACATAAATCAGTGAAACAGAATTGAGAGCCCAGACAAAAACTCATGCATATATGGTCAATTAATTTCTGATAAAGGAACAAAGAATATACAGCAAAAAAGGGTAGTCTCTTCAATAAATGGTGCTAAGAAAACTGGGCTGCCACATGGAAGAGAATGAAACTGAATCTATTTTATATCAGACACAGGAACTAACCCAAAATGATATTAAATACTTGAAAGTAGACCTATAACCATAAAATTCCTAGACGAAAACAGGAGTAAGCTCCTTGAATGAGTCTTACATTTGACACCAAATCAAAGGCAACGAAGGAAAAAACAAACAAGTCACATTACACCAAACTAAAAGCCTCTATGCAGCAAAGAAAATGCTATGGTGGTGATCATTTTGCAATATATAAGTATATCAAATACACCCGATGTACACCTTACATTTATACAATGTTGTATGTCAATTATATCTCAATAAAGCTGGAAAAATTTTTCACAAATAAATTTACACTAGTGGATCTTCCTATCCACTCACTTGGTATTTTTCTCCATTTTTAGTTACTAAATAATTTATTTTTATCATGTTTTATAATACTCTACAAATTGCACATTTTCATTAAATATATTCCTAGGTACCTCATCTTGTTTCTGCTTCTGTAAAAGAGTGTCATTTTAAAGTTACATTTTCTTTTTATTGTTTTTAAGAAACACAATTGACTTTAAACACTTACTAACTTGCTTCTGGCAATGATAAAATAAAAAGGACAAGATTTACCCTTTCTTTTTAAACAACTAGGGAAACATAAAATATATGAGACGATGGTTTTCAGACATTGTACAATACACAGCACAGAAAAGTGATTGCTGAGAGGGTAAAAATAAGTGAGGTGAGCCTGAATGTCCCAGATTGCTGTTTGGGAGAATGTCCAGATGACAGCAAAGAGAAGGAACACTTAGACAGAGGACAGCTATCACTTTGAGTTCAGAGTTTAACAGGCATACTTTTCAGGGCAAAATATCACAGGAAGATGCTATACAGAGATGTGGAAATATTGAAATATTTTCTCCAATCACAACAGAATTCTATTAGAAATTAATAGCAGATATTTGAAAAATCTCCAAATATTTGGAAATTAAACAACAAACATCTAAATAACCCATCAGTTAAAAAAGAAATAATAAGAAAAATTATAAAATATTTTGAACTTAATGAAGATGAAAACATGACATATAAAAATCTGAGCGAGATTGTTAAAACATGTTTAAAGGAAAAGTTACAACATTATATAATATTATATAGATTTGTATTAAAGATTTTTTTTTGCCAGAAAATAGTCTCAAACAGTGATCTAAGCTTCTACCTTGAAAAATATTAAATCTAAAGTAAGAATAAGAAGTAAAGTAATAAAAACAAAAAATCAATGAAATAGATAACAAAAAAGCAATAGATAAAAGTTAATGCAACCAAAAGCCAATTCTATGAAAAGATCAATAAAATTCATAAAGCTCTAGTCAGCCTAATCAAGAAAATAGAATTTCACAGATTATCAATATCAGGAATAGAAGGGAGAGCATCACTAGTGAAAAGAACTGTTGCAAATAACTTTATATCAATAAATGAGGTGACACGCACAAATTGCTTTAAACTACCAGAACTCACCCAAGAAGATACAGATAATAATCCTATATCTATAAAAGAAATTGAACTGGTGATTAAAAACCTTACCATGATAAAAACTCCAGGCTGAGATGGCTTCATCATTGAATTATAAAAATATATTTAAAGAAAATATACACAAATTCTACCCACACACTTTCAGAAAACAGAAACAAGAGATTATTTCCTGACTCATTCTATGAAACCAAATTACCATGATATCAAACCCAGATGACATTATTAGGAAAGAAAATTACAGACCAAAATTTATCACGACTATATATATCAAAAGTCTGTAAGAAAATTTTAGCAATTTTAATGTAACAACATATAAAAAGTATAAGATATTATGGCTCAGAAGGAGATATTCCAGAAATGAAAAGTTACTCTAACTTTTGAAAATCAGTTAATGTAATTTGCCATTTTAACAGACTATATAAAGGAAAAATGTGTATAATCATCTCAGTATAACCAGAAAAAGTATTTGACCAAACTCAAGACTCATTCATAATAAAAACTTTTAGCAAACTAAACATAAAAGAGAACTTTTTCAATGTGACAAAAGACACTTATAAAAAACTTATAGCTAACTGCCTTATTCATGATAATAATATACAGATTTGTTTGGATTTTCTAGGTAGATAATCAGCACATAATGACATCTTTGTTTCCTCCTCTCTAGTCCTTGCACCTTTTATTCCTTTTTCTCATCTTATTGTGATGGCTAAGCTCCCTAGTACAGTGTTGAGAAGAAATGGTAATAAGAAGCATTTGGGTCTTGTTCTTGAATATAAAAATAATTCTTTTAATATTTCAATATGGTTATAATATTTGCTGTAGATATTTTATAGATTCTCTTTTTTTAAATACATTTCCTTTAATTCTTTTTAAAAGTTTTAATCATGAATGATGCTGAATTTTATAATGCACTCTTATTTTTCTTTTTCTATCCTTTGAAATAATAATAGTTTTTCTCTTTAAACTGTTAATATAAGTCTTTGCATTAACAGTTCATTTGCATTGATGAGAAGTACTGATATATTTTGATTTATTTCTAGTCTCATACTTTGTCTTTTTCGTTTGGCTTGACTTTTCTTCAATTTTCTCTCCTTTTTTCTTCAGAACTATAATAAGGTTTCAGAAAATATTATTTGAATCATCCTTTCACTTATATGCTAGTGGGATCCAAGATTTAATTCTCCCTTGAGTTTTTAAAGAAAACTTACAAGATAAACATCACAGTTACAAAGACTGTCTGTTAATGGTTTTACAGGTGTTTGTTTAGATTGAGTCCCATGATTATTTAAGACAAATAATAAAGCCTTTTAATCATTTTAATAATAGCCTATAAATGATGCATCTTTTGTTAGATATATTCCTAGGTAACCTTTATCGATTGTACTACTGAAAATTATATTATTTCCAAGTTCTATATTTTATTTTTGCTGTTATATGAAAATAGGAGCGACTTTAAACCTTACTCAGCTATACTACACATAGTAAAAAAACAAATCTTAATACTCAAACTTCAAATTTTGTCATTTCGATATATGTAAAATACAACCCTTTGTTGAGATCCCATTGATAGAATATGCTCTCTGTTTTTTTATTGTTTAGAAAAAATGTCTTTTATTCTCATTCTTGAAAAGCAATTTGCTGGGTATAAAATTTTAGCATGACAGTTATCTTCCCTCATACTTTAAAGATATTATTCCATTGTATATGGCTTCTATTTTTATTGACGTATCAGACATAGCTAAATTGTTGTTGTTCTTTTGGGTAATTTGTCTTTTCTCCATGAAATCTATTACTATATATTTTTGAAAATTTGCCACCATAATTGTGAAACTGCCCATTTTTCCTATTAATTTTCTAATTTTGCTTCATGTACCTCAAGGTTTTGCTGTTAGATGCACATACATTTATAATTATGTCTCCTCATCAGCTCTTTTATCATTCTGAAATAACTGTCTTTTGCTCTAGCAGTATTTTTTGCCTTAAAGTCTTCTTTGCGTTATAATACCATAGTCATTGCAGCTTTTTGTTGGTTACTGTTGCATGGTATATATTTTTCCATTCTTTTACTTTCAATCTATCTGTATCTTGGAATCTAAATAGACTCTCTTGTATACAGCATATAGTTGGATCCTTACTGTTTTCATCTTGTAATTTGAATGTTTAGTCCATTCATATTTAATGTATTTATTAATAGGGTTAGGTTTATGCCTTACATTGTTTTCTAAATGTTTCATATTTTTTTTCTTTTTTATTTATTTTATTTTATTATTTTATTTCTTCTTTATTATTTACTGTCTTTTATATTTAAGAAATACTAGTGTACTACTACTAATTACTTTATTATTTTTAAATTTTATTTTTGAGTTATTTTCTTAGGGGCTGCTATAGAGATTACAATATTTATCTGCATTATGATGTCAAATAGTGCATTTTTTTCTATTGTAATAAGTTGTTACCCCATTTAATAGCATGCTAAGAAATAAACTGATCCTACTGGAAAGTTAAAATCTTTGTTATATCTGAAGAATAAAGAAAACATATCCCATTTCTTTTTCCCATGCAGACTGTAACACAGCACTTCTCAGAACATCTTGAATTTAACTTGAGGCTTTAGGACTAGGTTATGGTCTGAAGAATGTGAGCAGAAGGTATGTTGCTATTTCTGTGCCCGGCCATAAACCCCCCAAACAATTATACAAACTCTCTCCCTTCCATTGAGACTAGAGAACTTCCAAGATGAAAGAAACTATTCAAAGCAGAGCATCCAGAAGAGCCACCTGACTCTTATGCAACTATGACATGAGGAATAAATAAATCTTTATTGTTTTAAGCTACAGAGATTTTGAGGTTGCTTGTTAGAGCAGCAAGTTTTAATTGTCCCAAAGAAACAGATATGAATGCAGACCAGCAGAAGCATTTCACAGCCCTTTACAGGGAATATCTTGGAGGATTCAGGAAAGTGTGTTTGCAACCCTCAAAATTTCCTTGTGCCTCATTGTTTTCTATTTTTTACTTCTTTGGTTCTCAGGGTTTTCAAGAGTAATAAGGTCATTGATAAGATAGTCAAAAAAAATGGTCCTTGGTTTTGGACAACTTTGATAATTAAATACTATTTTAAGGTTAATAGTCAGTGTGACCATAATATAATAGCTAATATTTAGCAATTTATATTAACTTTTGTTCTATGTATTTTATGTGTCTTATTTTAATCTTAAAAAAATATAAGATGGGTATGACTATTATGCATTAGTAGCCGTTCAATGTGGTTTTAACACTGCTTAAAAAAACCTAGTGCTCAAAATGATTTTCAAACTCCCAGAAAAAATAGTGCATTTTTCATATGTGAAGATGTAACTTGGCCATATTTCATCAGCACTGATTTTTTCCTAAAGTTTTGAGAATCTTTCTTGAAATACTAAAAAAATACTTTCCAACAGACTTGAGATTTCTAAATGAAGCTCATGAGTTAGATGCTATATTGATCTAATATACCATTAAGTGGCAAAATGGTACAATTTATCATGTCAACATGGAATTATGGGAAATTCTCTCTACTGTGGGTCTCTGTACATAATTTCTCATTTTTTCATATAACAGAATAATGATAGAGGAGCTCTCATTTTAGTCTTTTGTTACCAAAAAGCAAATGCATGTAAACAAGTCATTATTTTTGAAGTAGTGTACTTTTTCCTACACTGTTTAGAGCAATGATTTGTTTATTTCAAACAGTAAACTCTATTCCCTGCCTACAAAACAAATTACCTTTTGCATGAATATGAGAACACATAGTTTCTCTATGTTAGCTAGTAAAAAATCTCTCTCTTGCCATAGTGTACTAAATAGGTTATTAAATTCCATTAACTTAAGTGCATGCAAGTACCCTTGGCTTAAAAGAAACATTTCTACAGATGTTATTTATCCAAAATCGAAATTGCCTTTTCAGGGTAGCCATGAAACAAGAGTCATGATCTTACATGAGGCAAGAAAAACAAACAAAGCTCGATTCGTATAAAAAAGATCTCATTAAGCTCTGTAGAATGTGTTGGTGTCTCACCCATCACTTCTCAGGAAAATATAATAAATGACACTTTATGCACATTAATTGTCCTTCTCTACAGTTCAGTGGGAGGAAGATGTTGAACACCCCCAGACAGCGACACACCCATGGTTGATAACATAATCCTGGTTACTGACTCTCAGTTTCACTATGAACACAGCCATTTTTTCCTCTACTTTCACATTTCTTTCTTCAGCTTCTTCATCCATCTCTACTCCCTCGCATTATGCCTCCTTTGCCACGACCAATGACCACGTTTCCTTCCTTTCCTTACATTCCAATACCAGTTTCTCTTTCTTCACCTCATGTGCAAAATCCAATGGATTTGCATCTAGTCTTCATAACTCCTGAGTCACATTTGAGATGATAAGTGAAGACCATCTACACTCAACAGAGCCACTCAAATAAGCAGATGACATGGAACTTTCAATCAAATACAGCCAGTTCTCGTTATTTGCAGTAGTAATGGTTCATGATATCTGTGTGGTCGCAGAATTAGCAGATGTTGAACCATCTTACAGGATATACTGGATACTGTTCATGGGAGCCTCTAGTCACGTTCTCATCAACCGATTAATAAACAACGTTGTTTTATGTGTGTTTCTGTTTAAGGACATCTTACTTAATATGCACATTGCTGATTCACTAACATGGAACTCACAGCCAACAGCACTGTAACTCAGGCCTAAATGAAGCTGAACAATCTTCTCTGTTAGGCACATCTTGGCCTTCTTGTGCTTAGGAACATGAGGGACAACTTCTGCACTGCTCTGGGGTCATTTTGAACTGTGAAATAATCAACACACAGCACAGAAATGGAAAATATGCGACACTGCATAGACCATGAAAAGGACACTTGTTTGGAGTAAGAGCTGAAACAAGGGGGCGGCGCTTTGCCTTATGGGACCTCTGCTGGGAACGTGTGTGCATTTTGGGTGATTCAAATTTCTTGCCACGGCGTGCTTATCTCTGAACGACCAGGAAAGCACTATAAGTATTGATTTGGGGATTACAAGTAAATTTTAGTGAGTAGGCAAATTTGCAAATACAGCATCTGCAAATGATGAGAATCAACAATATTTCAATCATAAACATGTTATGGATTAGGATGCTATCAGCTACCAAAAAAAAAAAAAACTCTAGTTTTAAAAGGTATATTTTTTACTAGCTGAGGCATATGGCAATCAGTGACAGCTTAACCTAGCTGAAGTTTAAATTTTTATTAAAACCATATTTAAAAGCCTTAAATTCTCTTGTCTCTACAGGGTACTTTAAAGTTGCATTTCATCATAATTGGCAATACATTCCTTTGAGAATTCTGACTTTTTAAAAAAAATCCCAGGCCTGCAGGGTTCCAGCCACTAGACACAGTGGTCAAGCTAGTCTTTTGGGAAATTCCTATTTCAAAGGCACAAGGGAGAATTTTTCCCACAAATCCTGGAGAAAGAGAGGCCGATCTCACCATCAAACACCTTGTTTTTCTATGACTGAGGGAATCCTTTCTTGCTGCTCTTTCTTTACCCTGCCCGATGGTTTTATACAAAATGGCATTCACTGAGCTTTTGCTTCGTGGCTGAGTTTTAGCAGGATCGTGGAAGCCACAGGCAGGGTCGGCGGCTGTGTCAAGGATGGGCTTAGACAAGTCTACTTTTGAAGAAGGCTTCTTCTAAAGTTTCAAATGGTGAGGTTTGACCTGAAGCCAAGATCCTGCATTTACCCGACTTGGTTTTCTTTTTAGGTTTACATTGTGACCTATTCTAAGGGGAGTTTAAAACCGTATTTAAAGTCCTTTGTAATGATGAATCTTGAAATATTGTCCAAAAGTCAACACGACCCTTGACTCAAGAACTCACAGCAGAACTGCGACGGGCACCACCTGTCTGCAGAATCACCTTAGGTCCGCTTTAGATAGCAAAATGGAAATAAACTTTCAAAGGGGTTTTCAGGTTGCCTTGCATTTTGTTAAATGAAGAAATGGTTCTTTTCTTTTTTCTTGACTTTTTTTTTTTTTCCGTCAAAGGAAATGTCACTGTCAATTCTTTCCAAACACAGAATCATGCTATTGAAACTGGGGAAGAAATCCCACATGAAACATCTACCCAGATGTTATGCTGGTTTGGAAAAGCCTCTTTTTTTCTGTGGCTGAGGCTGCCATCACATCAATATTTACTCACTCAGTTTAATGAATAAAAACACACTGACCAACAATCCACAAAAAACAAACAAATCTCAGTGACTGCAGAAGAGAGCTGCTTCAGTGAGAGGTGAAGAAGCACGAAGCATCATGAAATGAGTTTAAATTTCCTCAGCAGAGCACTGAGTTGAGAGTTGCATTGTCCCTGAAACTGATTTCTTGTGCTGCAAGAGAACCCCACAACTTATTCGAATCTGGTTTCTCCAATGTTAACACAGAGGCAATGAGCAGTCTGCCTTGTAGGATGTTGTAGCCCTGACACTACACACAGAGGCTTTGTTACTCACCTCTGCCTGGCTCACCAGCTGTGCGACCTTGGCCAAGTGACTTAGCTTGCTTGCTAAGGCCATGTCTCCTCAACAGAGGCCTGGGTTTATTACCTAAATTTATAATCACACTGAATTGTTCTAAGATCTTAATAAGAAAATGGATTTATAGACCTCGAGAGCCTTGCACTCAAGAAGTGATGATTTATTCTTTCTGCATCATACTCCCATCTTTTGGTCACTTCCACACCTCCCCTCCATGGCTGGCTGGAGCCCTCACCCAGGGAGGGAGGGTTTGGGATGACAGATGCCTCATGGGCAAGAGAACCTGCCCAGGGCCAGAAAAACAGTCAGGCGCCAGAGAGGAAAAGAAGTTAGCAAAATGCAAAGTGTCTTTATTACAATTCAACTGGTTTTAAAGTTTCCATTTCTTTTCAGCAAATGTGTTTTCTTCCTCTCATGGAACTAACAACATATGTGCTGCCTGGCAGAAGATTCCTACAACCCTTAAAGTCAGGATTGGAGAAGGCTGACTCACAATTTCTTACACTGCACGTGTGAAATCTTTCAAGAAAACTGGAAAGGGGGAAGAGCCATAGGATTTCGGATGACGCTCTCATTGCTTTGCAATTAAATCAGTAAAAAAGTATCGATCAATTATTGCTTCTATTCCTGACTTCATTTTTAAGCAGCATAAAGAGATGGGTTGAACAAAAGGTAACAACACTGAAAAGAACAAAAAGAAGGTAACGTTTATAGAGCAGTGTAGTTTTCCAATTATTTCAACGACTTAATCTGTGGCATCCCTGTGGTGCAGGTGTCATCAGTGACTCATGAGGCTCATGAGGATTACATGGCCAGTTAAACTTTATATTGGCTCTAATTACTAAGTTCTCTGCACTATACCACAAGCCTTTTTTTTAAAAAAAAAAAAAAGATTGACACCATTCAGCTTTTATTAAAATTAATGTAACATAAAGTTTGGGAATCTAGAACATAATTCCTGTTATAAGAATACATTTGAGAAAATGCTTCCTCAGATATCACTGTAACTGAGTTCTTTTACGAGAATCATGGCCCCCCAGCATTCATGCAGAAAACACGAGATCAAGGACCTTACTTAAGAGCCACTGGACTGAGCCATTGGTTGTTCCTCCAACTCAGGCCTTCGTTTGCCATCTCCACAACTGTGACCAAGCTGAGTGAGACGGGCCAGGGAATCGGCCCTCACCTTGCCCCTGAGATGCACTGATTAGCTGGTATGACATGTTTGCAGCAAGTTGGTTAACCTTTCTGAGTTTTAGTTGCTTCATCTATGAAATGAGAACTACTGCCACTTTCTAGCAATGTGACCTTAGGTAAGTGACATAACCTCTCTAGATTACCTATGCAGTCCGTCATGTGAGGTATCAGTGACCAAGTCCGACTGCCTATGGCCAAGACATCAGCAAGGCATCCACAAAGACAGACTCACTCAGTGTCCTGAGTTTTCTTTCAAAGAAAGTATTTGCACATCGCATAAGAATTAAACAAGAAGTCCAATAAGGGTCCTTTATTTGCCTCTGTAAAAGGCAATGGACCTGACAAAGTCCATTCATCACACTCTGGGGACTCCTCCTGGAAGAAGGCCTGTGCGAGCGCAGAGGCCGATCTAGACACCAGAGCAGGACTACGTGGGTAGGGAAATGGGAAGCCAAAGAAGCAGGACTCGGGGATGATCTGCCCCGGCCTGAACAGCTGCCATCACAGACTGAGGTCGTTCTTGGAGAGCAAAGCTCCACAGCTCAGAAAGTGAAGGGCCCCAACAACTCCTGTCACAGAGGCGGTGGCTGAGGCCAGAGCAGGAGTTAGGAGCCAGAAACACTCACTACAGGCTAAGTGGTACTTGGTCCTGCTTCATTATGAAACCCAGTTCAAATCCTAGGCTCACCACTTAATGAATGCATGACCTTGAGCAAAGCACTTCAACTCGGTGGAGTCCCGGTTCCCTGTGTGTACAGGGGAATAACAATTCCTCCTTGTTCGTGGTTGGGAGGATTAAAAGATATCACAAACAGTGCATGGCACACAGCACACAGGAGATATTGAATAAATACCGGTTATTATTTTGTGTAATTGCGATTATCCACAATCCTGGGATTGTTAATTTCATCAATGCTGTAATTTGAGACACATGTATTTCATACATTCTAGGGAACTTGTTCAAAGCCTTGTTTTTAAATACATTATCTAGTTTGGGCTTTAAAAAATTCCCTGTATGTGTTCTGCTCTGCTTATCAAAGGCTCTCCATAATGTTTACTCAAGGGTAAATCAATTACACAAGATACTATTATGCCTTCTATTATTCTTCTTGAGCCACATTCCATGTGGTAATGGGTCAATTTCTTTACTTCCTCTTCCCTCCTACCACATTCCATATTTAAAAAAATGCCAGTTAAGTTTTAACCGTCCCGTGAAAGTGAATTTTCATCTCTACTATTTAAAAAAAGTTAGTTAAAGTAGTTGTGAGTTTTTTCAGCACCCTCCAACACCAATTCATGCAACAAAATAGTGATGGGAGAAAATTATTAGTGCTTTGGCCAGAGTCTTCCCACTGAGCACGATGACTTTGTAATAAACTACGCATCCATAAACAGTTGACTCTTTGATCTCTGGCTGCTTGTATGACTCTAAAGAGAAAGACATTCCAGTCCAAACCACACAAAGAGAGAGAAACACAGATTATTTATGGGAGCCCACTGACTCTAAGTTTAGCCTGGCCCTTTCAAGATTCAAATACACACATCATTTTGACTGCCAAGTCTGCTCCCTCCCCTTATGCTGTCTAATGGGGCAGTAGTGTAGGAATGTCTGATCTCTGGCTCCTCCCTGGGGTGAGAAAGGTAGCTGGTTTGGCAGAGAGACTGACATGACAGTATTTATAGAGACAGTAGAAAATCGACTCCATATGCCTACAAAGGGAAATCAGAGTAAATCACTGGGAGCTAAGACGACGCCTGAACTCCTTTTCTGAGGTCGGTTCAGCTTCTGGCTGAGCGTAAACAGGACCTACCAACCAGCTCCCGAGCTGCACAGAATCCAGCATCCACATGCCCTCTTTCATCTGATGGTGTTCCACCAACTGTCACTTCACTGAAAGAAGAGAAACACTCTCTTTGGTCCCTCAAATTCAGAAGCTGTTTTGCAAGTCTGACTCCTGCATTGTTTTGGGGAAGCTAAATTCGATGAGTTTCTGTTAGTGATTTTTGGGTCATGTTGTTCTCAGGTGATCTGCAGTGTGGCTGAGTGTTGACTGATACTGCTCACTAAGGCAAAGTCCAAGTTGAATAGAGACTGCACTGGGCCAGTATCTATTCCTTTTTTTAACTTCCTCTGGCTCAAATATCAAAATTTTACAGTGTGGTGTCAGAATAGTGAGGGTTGTATGAGGACTTTGCTAGTGGAAGAAAATCCAAAATGAAAATCACTTTTATTAGTGTAAAATATTAAACTAGTAGGTTTATGATCATTATTTGGACCAAACAAATACAACAAAAGCTGGGAGGTATATCCGGTCATCCCATCATTCCAGGCTCTCAAGTCCATCTGTGTAGAATGATTTGGGAAGAGCAAAAGGACCTCAATAAAACTGGAAAATGTATCTTGCTATTTTGTGGGATCCTGACATTGATCAAAATCACACTACTGGGAAGGCCTAAAAAAGACTCTTGTCTTTGATTCATTCTATTCATTCCATAGACTCAAAGTCATCAAATATTTATATAGGTCCACATACTGTCCACCAAAAGTTCATGTTTTTCGGATGTTCTCTTATTCTTTAGTCATTATGATGGCTTCCAGTCAGAGGCTGAACACAAAGATAGGCATATAAGTGAACATAAAACACTGCCTGAAAAGCAACATGTATGTTGATGGCGCTGCCTGTGAACCTGAAGAAATAATAGCTAAAAAATTAAAATGGCCGCATATAAGAGTGAACAGACGTTGGGAGAGCTCACACATGTTGTCCCACTGAGCTCAGGGAGGAAGTCAAGAGCCAAGATGTATAGATAGGCCTTTCACTCATAATTCATTCACTGTCAAGATGATGAATGCTCATCTTATGATTTAATAAAAAGTTAGACATTATCTAAAAAGAAAATGAGAAGGAAGAGTACTCACAGATAAGATAATGTGGTCTTTGGGGGTGACACTGAGGGTTCTGAACTGGGGCTCCACCTCTCTCTCCAGGACTCAGAGAGCACACAGTGCAATCAGTACAAATTCAGGACCTCACACTCTCCATCTGAAAAATACAGATAATAATGTCCTTGTATCCACCAAGAAACTGCTGCCGAGTAATTAAAAATTCATGCTAAATGAAAAAACACAGGAAGGACAAAGAGTAAAAAAAATCTATGTATTTATATTTATGTATATGTTATTTATGTTATATATAATTTATAAATATATATAATTTATTATATATATCATATATATGTGTATATGTATATATAATGTATAGCATACAATGCCTTGTAATCACACATACACCTTTGTCCAATATACCCAAAGTTAGAGGTTTTAACTTCTGGTTTTCCACAAACATTAGTTGGAAACTACAAAGGAAGGTAAACACATGAAACTAGGTCACCCGTGAGAATAAGAGCAGCGTATGTAGTTGAAGGCGGGAAGAAATCAGAAGAGGCCAACCAAGAATCAGAGAGGCTGAACGAAAAGCTGAAACATCCCCCATTCGCCTCTCTGCTCCCTTTGTTGGGGAGTGACCAGGCAGCTGCGATTGTCGTATCATTTGAGAAGATGTTGGTTTCCATTAGCCATACCTCATGGGAAATAATCATGAGATTGAGAATGAGGTCGGGGAGGCTGGGCCACCAAAGTACATGAGATGCCCAACATAAAGATCTTGAAATTATGGACAAAGATGAGAGGCACCTCTTCTGTGAAGTAAGATTCCATTTCTGTGGAGAAAGATACCAGAAAACTGAACTTGACATTGCAATCTTCCCCTGGAAGCTGTGGTTACGTCAAAGAACTGAGTAGTACACACAGAATAGTACAGTGCTTCAGAACATTTCCCCAAGTGGAAGTCTATTTACATCTATCCTTCTTAAGACCCAGAGAAATGTCTAAGTGGAAAAAAAAATCATGGACGAAACTATGAAAAAAAGTCTTGCTATTACTGAACACAATTAAAATGTGTCACACATTACTAAATGTTGGTACTAAAATAGCCATGATATTAAAATTTGAAATGTGAAAAAATTAAAATCTATCACAAAAATATTATTGAGTTTTGACCCAATAGTGCTGTTATTAAACTTTAAAAATATTCGCTACGTCTCTACAATTTAGATGATTTCTGGCGCTGTGTTCAATTAGTTAATGAATGCTATTATAATGGTGAATAGTCCCCCCAGCCATGCTAACCTATATTCTAGGCTCTAATGCAGATTCTACTTTACTTCATCATGAGATTTTAAGTGCCTTCTTACTTACTCTGAGTTCTGCCTTTGTTTAAAATCTGACAACAGTTCCTTCACTCAGCATACTAAATTTTGTTGGCTATTGGATGACACAAATGCTATGAAATGCTGAAAATTTTAAATCACTACAGCAACCACCTGACACTTTAATAAGGCCTTCTACTAAGCCCATTAGTAACACTCTAATCTTAACAACTCTCTGAGAAAGGTAGAATTAGTCCCCTATTACTCACTAGGAAAGAGAGTCTCAAGACTAAAAATTATATTCCCAGTGAGTAGAGAATCCAGGATTTGAACCCAGGCTAGGCTGATTTCAAAGTCTGGGATCCTTCCACTTAAGAAACCATCAATCAGTCTAAGGAGTGATTATTTTACTAAATAAAATATTTTAAGCACAGCTATTTATTAACAAGAAAGACAATAACAGACTTATATGAGTGTCAAGCATTGCTCGCCACACATTAGGTCACGTGATCATGATGACACTATGCCTGAAGCATTATCAGCCTCATTTTACAGGTGATGATGCTGAAAGTCATAGAGCTTAAATAAGTTGTCCAAAATCACATTGTAAGTGGCCAAGCATGATCCCAAACCTATGTCACCTCACTCCATAGCCTGTTCTCCCAATGGCTACTCTCTGTATTTTGATATTTTGCAATTTTGTGTGAACAAGTTTACTGTTTGGGACAAAAAGTCAGAAGCTGTTCCCAGCTTTTCCTTCAATCCTGTCATCTAATCACCCATTTTACCTCCTGTGACACCACATCAACTTCCAGGTTACCCTTAGTTCTGAGGGTCACAGCCCAGTGTTCCCACAGGATTTGCCCAATTCCATCCCTGTTCCAAATGTTAGTCTTCTCTCCTTCTCTTCCCAAAAATCTTTGCTCCAGTGGTTCCATTTCACTCTCTTCTTTCCCCTTCCTACTTATACCATACATCAGAGAGAAAAGAAGGGTAATATGAGAATGTTATATCTGAGAAAGCAGGCAACTAGTGTGTGCACAGAGCAGATATGGCAACAGAACAGGGAACTACATCCTGAATTATTTGTTGGTCACAGGGTTTTGTTGGGAAGTAATCAACATCAATCATCATCATCATCATCATCATCATCATCATTCTCATCCATGGCTTGGATATTTTTGTAGAAAAGTTCTCTAGGGTCAAATTTGATGAATTCATATTAATTGAGCAGTGTATTATACTGTATTTTGATGTAGATATTCATATTAATTAAGAAGTATATTATACTATATTTTCAAATAGATATAGTTTTATTACTTTTACACAGAGTAGCTTCAGTTACACTATTAAAAAGGGCCAAGTGGTAGTGCTTAATTAATTTTGTCATAATGAATGAATAAAGACATTTGCAATCATTTGTTGTTAAAAAAATAAATGACTGCCTTAAAAGCACTTGGTGTTATCTTGAATAAAATAAAAAGGCTCCTGAAATATTTTGACTATTTATTGCTACCCAGTTTGAAAGATTCTGGAAGAGAGAGTTTACTTAGTACTATTAACTTCAAACCAGCTGAACTCCAAATTATTTCAAAATTTAAAGACTTTGAGATAAGAGGGATATGAGAACTAGTGAGTCAATGAATCAATTTTTATTGTTTGACTACTGCAAATTACTATTAATAGTGGAATTATGGAAAACATCCTGTGATTCAGAGTGGCGTGTTAATCATCAGAGGGTTATCCTGTGCCAGCACAATCTTCATGAGAAAAGCGATTGTAAAACGTTTTGCACAGAATTTCTCCCTCTGGCTCACTGGCTACCAGTCACATTTTCTTATTTGATAAATGCGAACTGGCTGCATAACTTGACAGAATACAAGAGTGCAAGATGAGATTTCTCTTAAATGTGAAACAGTTGATGATAATCAGAGTTTAAAAAAAATACTTTTTAAAGAGGCAAAAGTTCAAGGGTTTGGGTCAATTTAGTTGCTATTAAATAAAGCATTTAAACCCTTTGTTAGTTGTTGCTGCCTTAATGCGAACCAAAGGTGATATCTGAAGCTGAAGACAAGACATCACCCCTATGACACACATGTTGGATTCCTCCACGCCTGATACCAACTTCGTAACGTAAAGGTGTGCTTTCACTGAGATGGATGTAAAAAGTACACAATGCTAGAAATTACAACAATATGTTAACCATGTTTATAACAGTGTTATGAGCACTAGAGTAATCTTAATAAATCAGCAGAGGGCACATAGAATTTTTATTAGCCAGAGTCTGGCTAATTTTTCTCTATAATGAATGGGGCAGGGGGAGGTAGCAGGAGAACGGGGGGAGTTGCCCTAAATTCAAGGCCCGTTTCCATTGCTGGGAAGTTCTCTCCAGTGTTCAGGTTTGTTGAGAGAACCCATCCCCTTGTTCTTCAATC
Source organism: Macroglossus sobrinus (assembly GCA_004027375.1). Lineage (NCBI taxonomy): Eukaryota > Metazoa > Chordata > Mammalia > Chiroptera > Pteropodidae > Macroglossus > Macroglossus sobrinus. The sequence continues at coordinate 223,240 of PVKZ01001262.1, forward strand.
TAAAGAAGATGAAAGAGTCAGATCTTTCTCTGATCTTTTCTGCTCCTTCCACCTATCACATGTCAGCAGTCCTGGCAGCCAGAATCCAGGCAGGTGACCTGGGATCTTCTCTAAGCCCCAAAAGAATGACTCAAAGATAACAGGATGATTAGATGTAGTGGTGGTGCCAAGGAATGGCAGTGGCCTTGCTTTTGTCACATTGCTCCTGCTTTTTTATTGTCAAAGCCCTACTGGCTTGTGCCGATGGTCCAAGCCTGGCTTCAGCTGCTCAGGGTCTGTCCTCAGTCTCCTAGCCCAGGTTGGCTTCTGTTTATTGCAATTAGGAACTCTCCTAGAGCAAAAGCACAGCCTTCATCTTGTTCTTTTGAATCTTCCGATTCAAATCAAGCAACAGACTAAACAAAGCAAACGCCATCAAATACACACACAACACTGCAAGGCATTTTATCCGTATTATTATTTTAAGCTGAAATGCAGTGTTTCTTATTGATCGTTTAATATTAGCGGCCAGAAGAAAAGTAGAAAAAAATAGAAAAAAAATGGCTATTTCAGCGATAGAGATAGTCTCAGAAATGTGAATATAAAACTATCCCAATGAGAGATAGTCAACTTTGCATATTTGAAATCATATATAAACATACTGTCTGTTACACTGTGACTTTGTCAACGCCTCCTTTTTCTCTTGGACATATCTCAGAGTCTAAATAAAGAGCCCTAGTCAAGCACTGAATCTTGAACATGCATTCAGCTCTGAATTGTTTCTAAGTGGTAACCATTCTCTGTAGAACCATGCTTGTGTCATTTTTGCTCATAGAATAAAAGGATTTTCAATGTAATACGAAGGCCCTCTACTTAGGATAGTCTTCATTGATCCACAGGATCACTGAGACCTTTTAGAAAGGTCTCAACCAGTTCTGCAACCAATTCTCCCCTATTGTTCAGAATTATATTCAGAACATAGTGTCATGGAAACCTAACTGATCTTTAAACTGGATCAAACGTACTTGAAAGACTGAAGAGCATGAGAAAACACATGTTCTTCGGCATAGCCTCCTCTGGCTGTTGGTTCCAATGTCTTATCCAAAAATCGGGAAATGCTATGTGGGCATAGCACCGCTCTCTCATCTGCCTCCCATGTAATAAAATTGGCACTGGGAAGAAGAAAAATTTGGAAAGAGAAACAGGGTCTTGAAAATAGGCTCTCTGGGGAGAAAAACATGCACAGCCACTGATGCCTGAAGTTATGGATTGAGATCAGGTCATTTATTGGGGTTCTTTTCTATACTGATGTTTGATTTTATTGAATTAACATTTCAGAAATAAAGATATTTCAAGATAGGGCCAGACTGCAAAGTAAATGAAAGTCAGGAAGGAGATTGCAAAAAAAGAAAGGAAGAAAGAAAGAAAGAAAGAAAGAAAGAAAGAAAGAAAGAAAGAAAGAAAGAAAGAAAGAAAGAAAGAAAGAAAGAAAGAAAGAAAGAGAAAGAAAGAAAGAAAGGAAGGAAGGAAGGAAGGAAGGAAGGAAGGAAGGAAGGAAGGAAGGAAGGAAGGAAGGAAGGAAGAAAAAAAGGAAGAAAACCATCAGGAAAAAGACTTTTGTTTGAAAGCTTTAGTAAGGTTAAATCTTAAAAAAAAAAAAAAATTCAAATGAACTTCACATTTGAAGGCAAAAGAGAAAGAGTCAAATGGAGAATACCATTGAAAATAGTTGAAAGTTCCTGGGGTGGGGGTATGAATTGTAGGGGTTAGAGGAAGTGGTATGGATAAGATCCAGGGCACTGGCAGAGGGATTGATTTTAAAATGAGAGCACCACCCTCTCCCCTCATTCTTCCTGGCTTCAGGGAACCTTAAACAAAACCATCCAACGTCCACAGAGAGTTGTCACTCCTGGTATAGGCATGGCTGTCTCCTCTTTCTGTCCACCACCAGTCCCTGTATCTCTCCTGCAACCAAACTGGCACTGAGAGGAAGACAGAGGCAAGAATAAGAAACAGGGCCCCAAGAAATAGGTTCTCTGGAAGAAAACACAGGACCACCGATGCCTGACACTTTTAATTCCCTCCATGGATCAAATACCATGGAAACACTGTCAGTCCAGTGAAGTCTGCATATCTGAGATTAGATGTAAAGTATATGTTTGACTTCCAAGGAATTTAATGAATTGTCCTGGTAAAGAAGGTTTTATTTAGGGAATATTATCCTGAAGCCTTCTAGCTTAAACCTTTTCCTTTTAACTACCTACCCCAAATTATTTCATAATAAAAATGAGCTTCCAGAACAAACTAATTACATGGGAGAGCAACTTACACTTTGCTACATATATTTTTTTCATCAAATATGAATTAGCCAAAGTAATTAGGAAAAAGGATTAGCAAAGCTCTTTATTGAATATGGATCCAAGTCGTTTTAAAAAAATACAGCATTTCTTTTGAAAATGGCTTTAAACCTACATTTTCTTTCAAGCAATGATCTATTTTCCCTTCAACAATAGTTTTTGGGGACACTGAGTAATCTGAGAGAATATAACTCTTCTTCAGAAATAATACCAAATTGTTTTTTCCTTTTATGATGGAACTTCCTATAAGTTGGAAGAAATTCTTAAAATGGGGCTTCCCCTACCTAAATAGCACTGAAAGAACAAGTTGCTGAAGTCCCAGTAATGCATATTCTGGAGGCGAGACTTGGGAATCACCTCTAAATGGGAAAAAGCTTAAACCACTAAGCTCTGCTGTTTCCAATTCACGAGTTACACTGGGCTTCTATTAACACGGGGTTTGAAGGCCTTTGCACCTATTCTTTATACCTTTGCATTTAAAAATATTTTGAATTCTAAGGCATAAACAATAATAAAATCCATCTGACCGAAACTGTATTTTCTCATGTAGGCTATTTAGATTTAGCTGGAAATTTCCGCAATAGAAGTATGGGAACTAGCATGTATCTCTCTTCATTCTGTTGTATTCTGGGCACTCGAGCTTCTAGAAAAATTTGACTGCTAACCCCCACCCGAAACCCCAACAAAGATGAATGTTAAAATTCTTTTAAAAAATATATTCAATTTAATTTTCTGTGTAATTGAGATATAATTGATTAGAATTACTTCCTATTATTTTATGATTATTTTATTATTTACATTATGGAAAATGTAGCTTCAAAGCACTTTGCTGTGGCTATTAGCAGTTTCAAGTGAACCACCTGATTTTTTTCCCCTACCATGCCTTCAGCAAACATTTAATGTGTGGCTATTGCATGTCAGTCACTGTGCTAGTTGGTGGTTATACAATAATAAAAAAAAAAAAGATCGCCTGGCTCCTACTTTTTTGCTCACTGTGTATTGCTGTTTCAGTCTGAAAACTCAGTGTTCTCCCATACTTCTCACCGCTTTTATGAGAAAGTTCATTGATTACCATTTCAACCTATGTCTCTTCTCATGTACCATATATTTGCAAAATTGACAGAGAAAACATTACTTCAAAACTAATGAACCCTTTAGGAGAAGTGTTCATAAAGAAGAAGTCATTTACTCTAATTCTGTTAAATACACACACACACACACACACACACACACACACACACACACACACACACCATAATTGTCTGTAAAGTAATTGATAACATAGAAAAATTCACTTAAGGAGTACTATACCATAATCCGAGATTACAAACATGTCAGGTTCCCCAAGCTGCAATGGTTCCAGAAAGTAGTCTACTGTGTTTTCTTTCTCCCTCCATTTTGCAAATTGACCAGGTTTCCCTAAAAGCTAACAGAGAACTGGCTCTTCTGTTATTTTCTCTGATCTCCGGGGAGATTGGGCAGGAGCCATGTCATTCCCAGGGCAATGCTTGACACACAGCCAGAGCTGAGCGGAAAATTAATCTGAGTGAGAATCTGTCTCTGGTTTGCCACACGGATCTTGTACACTTTTAAATTTTAATTATATGGATCAGAGGCAAAGCTTTATAAGATAGAGGAAAGCAAGTTTTCTGTTTTACAGCTCAGGGCAGGGGCATTACATAATTTTAAATAATGCATTCTTGTTTTACATGGTGAAACCAGTGAAAAATAGCCATTTCAGATGAGAAAATGAACAGCAATATACTCCTGGTAAAATCGAATTTGGTGTTGGTTATAAGGAGGAAACTAACCTACTCTTAGTGATGCTGTCGGATTTACTAAGCATTTCTACAGCTTGAAAGTTTAAACCTAAGAGATTTCATGAAGCTCCTGTACAAGGACAGAAAAGTTTGCATGGGGTTCATTTGACTTTTGAGAAGACGGAGATGATGAGTGATGGATACAGCTTCATACTGCCCCCTGGTGGTGTCATGCTCACTTATGCTTAGAAACTATCAATCTGCGTAAAACCCAGACGTGATCCGAGGCTTCCATTGGCAATACCGTCAAGCAAGGCTCCTGAGTTTAGACTTACAAACATAGTCTCAAGCCCCCACTCAACTTTCATATATTGTCTCTGTCCTGGAAGGATTGCAAACTGTTGCGAGGGGGGTGTTAGGATCCCACTGGAGAAACCAGCAACCTTGCCAGCCCATGTGTGAGATGGTTTTGAGCAGGGGGATTGTCCTAGGTCCTAAATTCGGCACTAAGAATGTTTCCTATCGTAAGCTGTCTCTGATACTCCATCCCTTAAACTCTTGTAAACCTACACTCCCAACTTAGGTATGATACGGCAGCTCAGAGATCACTGAGGTCATGTTCAGCTTCAGTAGTCATGAACTTGTGGCTTAGAAACCAGGAAAGGCTTTTCAGTGTGAGTGTTTTTCTAGGCCAGGCTGGGCTAGGAATACAACATAGTCATTACTGGGTTAGTTCAAAGGGAACTGCTTATATCACTGACATTTCTCTTTCCCTCTAGAAATTTCCCAAATCTATATGTAAACTGAAGCAGTTATTAAAATTTGGTGCGTGCCTCCATCCACTGGATGGGAGATACAGGAGGGCTTTGAACCTCAGGACCCTTTCTTTGTTCTCCTGAAGGCCTAGGAGTGTGGGCTGAGACCCAGATACTCAGTAGACCAGTCCCCCCATTCAGCATCTCTTAAGAGAAGCTGTCTCAAACAGCCAGACTTTGAACTCTGGGACATCTGAAATGGCTGATCCCCAGAGCTTTGCAAGAAATTCCCGAAGATGCTGTCTGTTTCTGATTAGGACTAGGGTCTGGGCAAGTGGCCTAGGGCAAGATAGGAGAGAAAGCCATAAAGGGATTCGGAGGTTGCTATTCAGTCCATTTACACAGGTGGGGGTGAAAATAAAGCTATTAGGGTGCCTGTGTCCATGGGGAAAAGTGATTGCAAGCAGCTCTCAAATAACATGTAAACACAGAAGGTGAAGTAAAGCTGACATCGCTGATCCCATTGTCCTGTAGTGTAGATTCAGTGGCATCTGGCTAGTTAACTCGGTTTCTCCTCCCATCATCATCTCCACCCCTTCCTCTTGCACCCCATATGTGTCCCTTCACATATGTCCTACTCACAGAGTAGGACACCTTCTATGACCCTACTACAACTCCCAATCAGGCTCTTTGGGTCCATTTATAGGAACCAATAGGGACACGGAGCTTGACAGTGAATAAAAGGGAAGGGTGGGGCCCCATGAGAACTCATATCCTGACGTCAAAGGCTCCTTCCAGACCATTGGCTGGGACATGCTCCTTCTTATCCCACCATGAGGTGTCCAAGAAAAAGTGATGGAACTTGTTTCCCTTGACTTTTTGTTATTTGTCAAACCTATCTCAGGTGGACTGTCCCTTATCCCAGTGGGTCCTGGACCTCAAATCAGGCCATGAGCATATTTGAATTAATTTCCTTTAGTTGCTGTCTCTTCGTCAGCCTGTATCACTTTCCTTGTTCCTCTCCGGGCTCATTTTGGATCTTTAGGAGATGGCTAAGAGATAAGCATCTGCTTCTGGTTCAGTCACATGAAATTTATATATTGACTGAAAACTCAAGCCTCATTTCTATTTCTCTATTACTCTGCCAGCTCTATTATATTTTTAGTTTCTTTCATTTTTTAGAACATTCTTATGAATACATATTTGCCAAATAATTTTCTCAATGAAATAGCAATAAAGGCATAAACCCACACGGGGAGCACAACACAAAGCACTCTAGTTTGTTTCAATGTTCTGGTTTGAAGACGATTCTTTTATATTGTTGCAGAGTCAGAAAAGTAATTTTATCAGAGGACTATCTCATAAAAAATAATTTTTATTTTTTATTTTTGTTTTTAGAAATCAGGAAATGTAGATTCATGTCATTATTTTAATGGATCACAAGGAAATTTGCCTTCTCTACTTTTTACCAATAAAAGGTTATTTACTCCTAGGCTCGTAATGAGTAAATATAAAGTTATTTGGCCTTGTACTCAAGTCCTTTAAAACATATCTCTCTAACTACTCATCCCCATGAATCCTTGCTTCCTAACAGATTATGTTTCTTTCTAATCCTGATAGATATGGTGTTCATTACCAACTTAAAGTGGATGCACATGATGTTCCCTTCCCTAAAATATAGTTCCCTATCTTCTTCTTCCATCTAGAACCTGCCCACATTTCCTGGTCTAGCTCCAATCCAGGGCAGTGTACAGAAGTCAACTGCTTTGCCAAACCACAGCACTGACTCCTTATAGACACAGGCACACGATCTGTCACTTCACTTCTCCACCCATCTATTTATTTCCCAATTAGATTGTAAGCTCCTAAATGACTCTGCCTCATACTTTTATATTTCCATTAAGTACGGAGGCCAGTGCCATATATCTCTTGGATGCTTATTAAATAGACAATGGGCTACATGAAAAATAATGGAAGTCAGCGTAAACAGAATTGCAGGAAGATAGTTTCCCATCACAAAACTGAGCTGCCTGTGGTTCTAAAAGCTGCTGAGGTGGTAGCTGGGTTGAAGGGCCTGACTTTTACTTTTCTGTAAACACACAGGCTGGGTTGCAAAGCACAACTTTTCATAGAGATTAGGAGAATACCTGAGTAGTTGGATGACTCAATCAACACAGGTAGCACAACTTGACAATTCTGGTTCCAAACCCAATTTAAGCAGAGAGAAGGGCTTCCATTTCCCACTTTGCTTTTCACGTGCAGACAAAGTTATATGTAACTCTTGATTTTCCAGGGGTAGGTTCTCAGTTTTATGGTCAATTTTATCTCTTGGCTGCAATTTTCTCATTTGAAAAAGGAAGGATTTGGAATATTGGCTTATTGTCTGAGATTCTTTCTACCTCGGGCATCCCCCATCCTTATAACCCACTTTCTTTCTCTATTGCTCCTCCTTTCCTCTCTGGCCTTCACCCTATTCATTGGTTTATTGCCCATTAATACCCACTGCTACCAGGTAAAGGAAGCAGTTGTTTTTCTGTTCTTTTAACAGCTTGTAAAAATGGTGTAGAGCAGTAATTTAAAAATAATTAAAACACAGTTCCTGTGTTTTCATTTGATCATGGCTCTGTCATTGTTCCTGCAATAACTTCATTTTTATAAAGCTATTGGTTCTTCAAACAAATGTGCCTCCTTTATTATGAAAAAAAAAACTCAGAAAAATAAAGTGCATGCTTTTTAAAAATACATTTTAGGTAACTTTTTTTTTCTTTTAGTACCCACAGGTACAACTCATCAGGAGAAGAGAGGTACCCATAGAAAATGAATTAGGAAAAAAAATATGGATTCTTTCAATTAAATGTAAATTAAAAGGCCACCTCATTTTTAAACGGCTATTAATTTAATGTCACAAGGTATTATATTGCTAACTACTGAAAAGAGATAAAAATGATTTCCTAAGGCTTTAATGAAAAGAAGTATAAAAGAAAAAGATTTAAGCAGAATTCCCGAATAAAAAAGATGAAAATCCAATCCCTTAACTTGTATGGTGCTTTTTATAGCACCTGCTTAGTTGGCAAATTTGTGCCATGATTCACTTTTGAGATTAGGAAACAATACGTTTAGTCAAATATTTCTTCTCTCTTTTTTGTATTGCCTATTACCAATGCATTCATCCCAAAAAAGATACTCTTGCGACATGCCCAAATCCTAGTATTTCTGAGCTTCATTATACGTGATCTAATGAAAAGGGTGACATGGAATCGACTTACTTTCACAGCTTGTGCCCATGGCAGTGAATGTGTGAGAGAACTGTCTGTAGATATCTACTCTGTGCCAGTACTGACCAAGCTATTTCACATTCATTGACTGGTTTAGTTCCTGCTACCATCCTAGCAGTTAGGTGTGATCACCCCTTTTTTGCTGATTAGGAAACTGGGGCTCAACAAGGTTGAGTAACTGGCAGTTACTCATGTGTACAACAGAATTAGATTTCACTGAACTCCAGCACTGTCTTCCTAGGTCTGCAGGACAAAGAAGGTGTGAAATACTTGTCAAATAACTGTACAGTTATCTAAGGTAGGTGATGCCAGTTTCTTCTTATTACAGTACACAGCCTTCCTGAATAACAATTTCTAAATTTAAGTGTAAGAAATTCACTTTCAAGTTCATTCGTCCTCACTTTCTTTAAACACAGCTTCCTCTAAAATCTCAAGTTGGGAAAATTCTCTCTTGAGGGATGAGATTGGGAATGGAGGGACATGCAATAATCTCTAAGGAAGAATACAAAATCATTGGAAAGTATCGACAACATTATAAAAAGTTTATATTCAGAAAAAGGTTTAAAGGTCTATTGTTTTCATAATGCAAATCCAGGAAAGCGGAACTCTGGAAATTCTCCATGGCTGATGGGTCTGGGGCTCCACTAACTACACAGGAACTCAGGGAGTAGTAGCTGCATTCTGGGTGTGCCCTGGGATGAGTCACTAGCCCTATTTGTTTCTGAAAACTGGAAAATGAACCCACTTGGATATTTGACTTCTAAGGCTGTTTCTAATAACAAACTTGTGTATCTCTAGGTGACATCATTTTTGTCTAGTAGACCCGAGAAGACAGGTTATGTTTCAAGGAAATTAAGTTCTACTGACCTCTCTCTCTCTCTCTCTCACACACACACACACACACACACACACACAGACACTGCATCCATTTTATCTGATGAATATAATTGCAACATTTATGTCTTCCTTTCAACTTTGGGAAAATAATTAATTTAAATAATTATTGATGGTGAACATTGCTTATATCTGCAAAGCCAAGGTACAATATATTTTGTTGCTGTGCTCACTAGAAGTAGTGTTGCCCATAACTTAGCTTGTGCTGATACTTCCAGAAAATTAATAAAGTAAAAAAAATTTCAGAAATTAAAATAAAGATTAATGAAAATTTTGCCTTTCATTAATCATATCAGAAAATCAATGTTTGATATCAAGCAATTGTGTAACAAGATTCTAAATTATGTTCTACTCCCAAGAATTTCTGTGTAAAACATTTCCATATGGTAAGAGTCTGTAAAATTTTATAACATATTCACAAATCATTGTGACAAGGAACACTAGTATTAATTTATTACAGTCAATGTCATTTTTCCAATATAATTTTGCAATTTTATTTCCTCATGCCTTGAAACTTTAAAAAAATTGCATGTCTTATTAAAAAAAGATACATAATCAACATAAATGAACAGATTATATAGTTCTCATATATACATTTTTTAACCTTAAGCAAAGCCTCTATTCTTAGTTTGTATTACAACACTCATTTTAATTCTCTTGTGGTACTTATCATCTTTGTGCATTTTGTAATTTATCTGTTCATTTGGTCTTTGTTTGGCTCTCCGAGTACCAAGTAAGCTGGTTCAGGAAAACAAAATTTGTCCCAATATTCCAGGGATATAAAGAAAGGAATTCGATGGTTACAAAAATGTTGAAAGGGTGGGAGAATGATTAAAGTTTGTCACTAACTTTAAATCAGGAAATTTCTGGAACCACAGACTACTATTGGTGGTGATCATAGCAGGAATCATAGAAACCAGTGATTATAGCAATATCCACAGCTGCTGAAAACCTCAGATCTGCTGAAGCCCAGGTACCTGTCCACGAAGTATTATGTCTGTTTTCCAAATTGTGTGAGAATGCATCTTGTTGGCAGAATCTAATCTGAAACCCTCCTGGCAAAGGATTGTAGAAAATGAGTTCTGAGGCTTCCAGCTCTGTGGTAGTGGGCTGTGCATAGAAGGGGTGAGTGTTGCTGGGTGGCCTACAGATAATTCGTAGAAGCTCCACCTATCAATATTTACCATAATGTCAATTAAAATTGTGACCACTTAACACTGCTACTCTGTTAATTAATTTTAAAATAACAATAATAAAATCATTATGTATTAACATAAATATAATATTTCTTATGAAAAAATGACTTATTTTTCCAAAATAAAACAAAAAAGTGAGAAAAGTGGCATTGTATTTGAAAATATTTTTACTCTAACACACTAGAAGATAGCTTCTCTATCTCCTATTAAGAGAAGATAGTAAAAACAAGAGTAAAAAATGCAAATAACTTTTGGTATTATTATGGAAACAGTTTTGTCTTTGAAAACCACCTTAATTTTTTTTTTTATGCCTACAGCACCTGGTCTTCCTAGGTGGTCTCCCATTCACCTAGGACGCTTATCTTCTGAAATCATACAAGATCGGGCAAGTTCAGGGTGGCATGGCTGTAGATCACCTTAAAATTTCTAAGGATCACTCAAATTCCCTAGACCACTTTGTTAACCACTGTATAATCATATCCTAGCCACTGGCCACTAGCATTGTTATCTGACATATGGTAGATGCATAAAAGATATTTGTTGAATGAATTAATGAGTAAAAGGACATTCTATTCTTGTACTGTGTTTTTTGTTGTTATTTTGTTTTGTTCCATTTTGTACTTCATGTAGACAATAATTTGTAAGATTTTAAAGAAAGATTTTTTTTAAATTCATTCTCAGTCTTTATAATTTTGTTGCTGGAAGACAGGGAACATGTGAAGTCACATTTCAGAAATAACATAATTTGACCAAATTAAGGAAAAATTGTGAATTGGATGAAGTATTTGATATTTTCTCATCCTTTGTCATAGAATCAGAAAATCTTTATTGGAAGTGACCTGCGAGATGATTGTCCCTCCCAATGCTTGAGGCACATATTTATTTCCAAATTGGGCAATATGTACCCCTGAGGGGCACTTGGTAGAGTGTCAAATGTTTTCAAAGCCATTGAATAATTTGGGATTATCAATTTTACTTAAAGTTTTCAGGATACCAATATTTAAATAATTGCATTAAAACAAAGAGATATTATTAAATGCAACATACATTGGATTATTGGTCTCAATTATTCCCTTCTTTCTGACATGTGACTTGTAGAGCAGTAGAACAGGCATTGATTTGGAGCAAGAGAATGGAGGCAGAAGTGACAGTAACCTCCTTCTGACCTGAGGTTCTGTGAGGCATCATTTATGATCTACCATGAGAACATGCTTCAGGTAGTCACTGGTCCTAAGAGAATAAGAAAATATATGGAGTAGACTTGAACACAGCATAAAGCCTAGACTCATGCCAACCAAACTTGACCACACTGCGAGCAAGAAAAATACATATTTGGTCATTTTACCCTTGAGATTTTGATTTTGGTTATTACGTGGCAAACACTGACCGATACATAAATTGATACCTATAAGTAGAGTACTAATTGACATCTATGCAGCATGGGCTATGAGATACGCTGACAGGCAATAAGGAAATCATCACAGAAGAACAGAAAAATGCGAACTACGTTATGTATAGGTATACCTAAGAGATAATTGGGTTTAGCTCCAGACTTCCACAATTAAGCAAATATTGCAATAAAGCAAGTCACACACATTTTCTGATTTCCCAATGCATATAAAGTTATGTTTATGCTATTCTATAGTCTATTAAGTGTGCAACAGTAGTATGTCTAAAAAGCAATGTACGTATCTTAATTTAAAATTACTTTATTGCTAAAAAATGTTAACTGTTTCCTGAGCCTTTAGCAAGTCTTAATCTTTTTGCTGGTGGAGGGTCTTTCCTGATGTTGATGCTACTGACATCAGAGTGGTGGTTGCTGAGGGTTGGGGTGGCTGTGGCAATTTCTTAAAATAAGATAACAATAAAGTTTGACTCATCAATTGACTCTTCCTTTCATGAACAATTTCTCTGTAGCATGTGATGCTGTTTGATAGCATTTTACCCACAGTAGAACTTCCTTCAAAACTGGCATCAATCTTCCAAAACCCTGCCAATGCTTTAACAACTAAGTAAATAGAATATACCAAATCCTCTGTTGTCATATTAGCAATCTTTTCAACATCTTCACTAGGAGTAGATTCATTTCAATAAACCACTTTCTTTGCTCATCCATAAGAAGGAACTTCTTATCCATTAAAGTTTTGTATAAGATTGCAGCAATTCAGTCAAATCTTCAGATTCTACTTCTAATTCTAGTTCTCTTGCTATTTCCACCACATCTGCAGTTACTTCACCGAAATCTTGAACTCCTCAAAGTCATTCACAAGGATTGAAATCAACTTCTTTCAAAGTCCTGTAAATGTTGATATTTTGACCTCCTCTTAGGAATCACAAGTGTTCTGAATGACATCTAGAATGGTAAAGACTGTTTTCAATATATTTTGTCCAGGTCCATCAGAGGAATCACTAGCTATAGCTGTTAGAGCCTTAATAAACTTATTTCTTAATAAGACTTGAAAGGCAAAATTACTCCTTGATCCATAGGATGCAGAATGAGTGTTGATGTAGCAGATCTGAAAATAACATTGGTCTCCATCAGAACTCCTGGGCGACCAGGTGCATGGCCAATGAGCAGTGCTCTTCTGAAAAAATCTTTTTTTTTTTTAAGCAGTAGGTCTCGACAGTAAAAAATATTCAGTAAACCATGTGGTAAATGGAGGTGTTGTCATCCACACCTAAAATGGTTGCAGTGAATATGTCTTTTCTAGTGGCTGAGCAACTTTTTCTGCATGATTCCTGCTTATAGACTGTTGGTAGCCCTTAGGTCTTTTAATAGCTAATCATAAGCTTTAATTAAGTCTGGTGGTAGTTCTGCCAATATAATTATCCCAAGAGCTATGCAAGTTTTTGATGTATTTGATTTCAGTCAATTCCCCGTGCCTAAGCCACACCCCCCATTTTGGACATTGATCTCTTCATAGACATAAATGATAAGTTCTTCGAGCTTAAAAGAGTTCTGAGGGATCATATCCTTACTCCATGCAGAAGCACTTTCCTCTTGGCAGACAGAGCCAAGAACGATGAAGAACAACATACCGGGGGCTGCTTCGAGGGCATGGCACGGGTCCAACTGAGGAACGCTCCATTATTTATGATTTGGCAACAGTTTTCCCAGGGGTGTTTCAGAATTACAGTGGATTAGTGACTGCTATGGGCCTCCAACTCTTTATCTGTCAGTGTTTTGGGCATTTAACCTCTCTCGCTTCCACCATTATGTGTTAGGTAAGTAGTAGTGTGTGTATGATAATCAGGGGTGGGTAGGTAACTTGTCTTTTTTAGTTTATAAGTCTCCATAACAAGACAAGTTCCATCTGGAACTGATGTCAATCATGGGATTTTGTACTTTGAGCTTGACATTGGGCCTAGAGGAAACTTTTTGGGAGGCTTAGCATGGAGATGAGTATATTTAACAATTGTGGTCAGGAGGGAAGGCAGTGGTTGACTGGATTACTTGTCTCAATTCTTCATTTCCTCTCTCGTGCGACTTTGTGGTACAGTAGAGCAAACAGAATGTATATTTTGCGCTGCTGACTTTGGGTTCAGCTGTGTAACATGAGTCAGCCCTCAGAGTGAGGTTGGAGGTGATTACAGCCTTAACAAGCATGGACTCCATACGCTTGCTCCTCTTGCATTCCTCTGATCTGCCATGGGGAGAACATGCCCTGGGTCGCTGCTAGTCCCAGGAAAATGACAAGTCCTGCAGATCAGCCTTGAGCTCAAGACACAGCCTGGCCTATCAGCCACATCTACTCAGTCACAGCCAACTCACAGATCCATGAGTGAGACAAGAAATACCATCTTAATCCCTGAGAGCATTGATGTTGCTTCTTACAAAGAAAAAGCAGACTAATAAAGAGTAAAATACAAACTTTCCACTATTTTTCAAGATCAAACGTAAGGCTTCAAGGAAATGTCACACTTGCTTTTGGCCTCCTGAGACTATATATTTAGATCACAATACCCACTGGTCACTTCTACTGCAGTTAGGGTTTTTTCAGAGAAAATTTTGAAAATTTTGCTTAGTGAGGAGCCTCAGCCTAGAGTCAGGACACTTGGGTTGGTTCCACTACCCATTACCAATTGTGTGACCTTGGGAGTGTTCACACTGTTTTCCTGGTACCCAATTTCTTTGTGTATAAATTCTAACTTATTCTCCTACTTCATAGGAATCACAGAATTATTGGAAATAAAGGAAAAAAGATAATAGATATAAAAATGTATTGAAAATAGTATTGTGTTACGTAACTAGGGGAGCTATTGTTATTACAAAATCTCCACCAAATTTCATCTGGCACCTGAATGAATTATTCTAGGGGCATGGCTCACTGCCATAAGAGGCAGCCTGACCCATTCTCTGTCTTGAGAGATTCCCACTTCCTGTCCACCTCTCACCTCTGCAGTGCTGGATGGATAACACTTTATGCACCAGCATTTTATTTGGTTCGGTCTTATTAAAGTTTATCTATACGAGTCTCTTAAGGAACTGTTGAACTCATTATCCAAGACAGCAGTAGCTAAAAATGTTACTGGTCTATTTGCATTTTAACTGGAATTTTTATGAGCAAACCCAAGAAATGACTAGTAATGAAAAGTTCAGGGCCCCGTACAGTTCTCTGGTGAGTCAGGAGGCCTGCAAGCACCTTAGAGAACAGATTGATTACAGGTAGTGCCTGTCTTGGTGTGTGTGAGGGAAAACATAAATTTCTAGGAGACAAATATAAAGAGAGTCAGGTAGAAAAACAAGGCCCTTTGCTCTGACTATAAAAAATTAATACTAGAGTCCTTATGGAAACAAATAGGTTTTTTTACCTTATTAAGTTATCTGTTCTGAAAATGACCTTTACCTGCTTATAGATGTGACAAAGGCTTGCAGAATCAAAACTAGCCTCTGAAATAAAGGTCACCAAAGCCCTGGGGACTTAGCAACTTAGCAAAAAACATGAGAAAAAGTTTCAGTTGGCTGAACTTCATAGATGCTTTTAAAGAGAAAGGCTATGGTTATAATTCTGAAATAAAGTTGTTAAAACTTCAAAGAAATTATTACAGAAAAATTCTCTAAAATGAAGACTTAATCTAAAATGCTATAATTTGAAATGAATATCTGAATTAAACAAAGTTTCCTTATAATTTCAAAAAGTATCCAAACATTCTTTTTTATGGCTGAGGAATATTCCATTGTATATGAGTACCGCATCTTCTTTACCTAATCATCTACTGATGGGCACGTAGGTTGCTTCCATATCTTGGCTATTGTAAATAATGCTGCAAGGAACATAAATGTGCAGATATCTTTTTAAATTAGTGTTTTCAATTTCTCTGGATAAATACCCAGAAATGGAATTGCTTTGTCATAAGATAGTTTTATTTCAAAATTTTTGAGGAACCTCCATACTGTTTTTCTTAGTGGCTGCACCAGTTTGCAATCCCATCAATGGTGCAGGAGGATTTCCTTTACTCCACATCCTCACCTACACTGGTTGTTGATTGATTTATTGATGATAGTCATTCTGACAGGTGTGAGGAGAAATCTCACCATGGTTTTAATTTGCATTTCTCTGATGATTAGTGATGTTGAACATTTTTTCATGTGTCTATTGTCCATCACTATGTCCTCTTTGGAGAAATGACTATTCAGGTCCTCAGCTCATTTTTTCAATTGAATTGTTTATTTTGGTGTTGAGTTGCGTATGTTTTTTATAAATTTTTAATATTGACTTCTTATTGGATGTATCATTGGTGAATACCTTCTCCCATTCAAAATGTTGTCTTTTCATTTTGTTGATGGTTTCCTTTGCTGTGTAAAACTTTTTAGTTTTATGTAGTTCCATTTGTTTACATTTTCTTTTATTTCCCTTGCCCAAGAATATAAATCAGGAAAAATAATATGAAGAACAATGTCAGACAGTTTGCTGCCTATGTTTTCTTCTAGGCATTGTCTGGTCTTGAGTCTTACATTTATGTCTTTAACCCATTTTGAGTTATTCTTGTATATGTTGTAAGAAGGTGGTCTGGTTTCATTTTTTTGCATGTATCTGTCCAGTTTTCTTAACACCACTTGTTGACTTTACTATCTTTACTCCCATTATATATTCTTGCCTCCTTAGTCATAGATTAATTGACCATGTAGATGTGGGTTTATTTATGGGCTCTATTCTATTCCATTGATCCATGAGTCTGTTTTTATGTCATTATCATGTTATTTTGATTATTTTGATAGCCTTATAGTATAGTTTGATATCAGATAATGTGATATCTCAAACTTTGTTCTTTTTTCTCAAGATTGCTGTGGTTATTTGGGGTCTTTTGTGGTTTTAAATTTGGGGAATGAAATCTTACCATTTGTGACAACAGAGGTGAACCTAGAGGGTATTATGCAAAGTGAAATAAGTCAGACAGAGAAAAAACAAATAAGGAAACAAAACAGAAACAGACTCATATATACAGAGAACTGGTTGTTTTCAGATGGGAGGCAGGGTTTGGAGGCTGGGTGAAAAAGGTGAAGGGATTAAGAAGTACAAATTGGTAGTTACAAACTAGCCACAGGGATGTAAAGCAGAGCATAGGGAGTACAGTTAACAGTATTTTAATAACAACCTGTGTATTGGACTAATTGGGGGATCACTTCATAAATTGTACAGATGTCTAGCCACTGTGCTGTACACCTAAAACTAATATAATATTGTATGTAAATTGTAAGTGAAAAATAAAAATTAAAAAAAATACTAAAACAAATCTCATATAGATGTTATTAATCAATGTCTTCACCATTTTTAAGTCATTGTTATCTAAGCAAGTAATAAATTTTTTTTTAAAAGGATAACTGGTGTATAAAAAAATTATCTCTATGCTTTGGCTTAAATATAGTTTTATTTAAAAATTTTAAGCAACCTTGAACAATTGACTACATAACTGAAGTACTTTATGAAGACATTGACTAATTTTGAGAATGCAAATGAAGCCTATTGATAGCAGACAGAAAAATAGCAAGTTAAGCACACCTATTTACCTCCTTTCTTTCTCAAAACTTAAAAATGCATTAACTAGACAGACATGGAAAATTAGAGGAAACAGTCATGGATGAGAAGTTTTAACAAATATTAAAGAATGGAAGGGAAGGAGAAATGATAACAGATTGGGAAGAATTATAACTCAGTACCTGTCAAGGGACATGCCAATAAGCAGCCAGCTGATTCGACCCTGCAAAACCCATGACAGCGAATCTCCAAGAAACAGCAGGTACCACGCAGGGTGGGGGGAAGTGCAGAGGGGGACAAGAACAAAGCAGGAAGGTGTTTGAAAGAGTAGTGGGCTTCTCTGATGCATTACAAAATAGCTATCCATTTCCTTTTTTATCCACCTACCCCGCAACACGCCCTGCCCACAGGAAATCTGGGCTATTGTCTCTGGATGAATTCAGGACTCAAAGCCCCAGGCAGAAAGGACTACTGCCAGGGAGAGAAGGACTCACAATGGGATAAAGTGAACTCCACATGTTGGATGGTGGAATTCTCAGATACCTTCCCTAGACCTGCTTCCAAAATGCTGGCAGCCAGTCAGATTGGATGATTCCACTCTGAGGAATCAGAGACAGTCTCCAGATAATGCCATCTGTCATTTGTTTGATCAGCTCCCTGATCATCTGACAGTGACACTCACTGGTCAGCACAGCCAGCCTTCTCAAATATTAACTCTCAGGAAAACCTTCTTCAGTGCCCCTGTCTCAAATAGGACACACAGCCGAGGTCATTAGGACATACAGCTGAGGTTGTCAGACACTGAGGCTTCGGCCTAAAAAAACAGACCAAGACAAATATCGAGAAGATCACATTGGAAAATGGGAAATTGCAAAGAATAAAGGAAAACTTAAAATATATTTGACCCTATCGTGAGACAAAAAGAGAAAATATTGTATTCATAAAGTAAACATAGGATGCTGTAAAGATGAAGCAATCAGCAAAGGCAAAATAACTCTCAAAAAATAAAATTAATGTAGCCAATGTTTTAAAAAAATTGATAATCAAGATGGAAGATACAGTCAAAGAAATCTTTCAGAAAGCAAAGCAAAGAGATGAGGAGTAAGAAACAAAGATTTTTTAAAAAAGTTAGAAGAAATCAGTTGAAATCAGCAAAGGAATATCCCAGGTTGAGTGTTTGTAGCAGCCCATCCAGAGACAGGATAGGTGGCCCCAGGAGGGAGGCAGGTTGAGAGTAATCCTGCCAGCTAGCTTCCTGACTAAAGTATCATTTGGGAGAGGACAGGAGAAGAGTGGGGAGAGGCAATGCATAGAAAAGCAAGCACACCTAACCTGCTAAGAGATAGGCAAGAATGCTCCCAAGTCCCTCTTGGGAAAACAGCCCCCTCCCCCTAAAAAAGATGTGTGTTGTCTGATTTAATATATCTTTGTTTTATTTTACAATAAAATGATAAGTATTTTAAATCAGAAAAAATGTGCCACATGTGAAACTTTGTTACAATATGTTTTTCATAAAGCAAAACAAGAAGAGAAAATAATTTAGGGGAGCATTAAATATGGGATTGTTTGCGCCCTAGGAATCCAACACTTCTCCACCTTAAAATATAAATGCTGCTAGAGTAAGAATGAACATAGAAGAATCTGAGCTTCCAATCTACCATCCACTGGGATTGGCTACGTAAACTTGGGCATGTCATGTCACTTCTCTGGGACTCAGTAAGGACGCCTGCAAAATGACTTCTAAGAATCTACTAAAAAGAGTAATATTTATTTCTCCTCTTCTATTTTCTGTAGTTCAAAGTGATTTTATATAAGAGCAATTTAATCAAGACTTATAGTCATTCTTCTGAAATACACCTTTGAGTAAAAGATTCAGCCAGATCTTTGTCCTACTGTTCTTTATCTGATGTACAGATATTTGGGAACATGGGGCTCCATCCATGTGCCTTTCTTACTTTGCTAGCCAGCCAACAAGCAAGTAGAAAAAAATCAAGCAAAGTGCACTAAGGTTGCTCCTTCTCACCATATCTCAACAGGGCTACTAGAGATAAAATGGCAGCTGGAATATGATGGTTAGTCCACTGGCCTCATAAAAAGACTTTAGAACTTTGGTTAAAGAGGTGTTAAGATAATTCAGTAAAGTACAGGAAAGTACAATACTTATTTGTAGTTATCTCATCTTTTTCTTTTTTGCATTGTCTATGCATATGCTAAAATGCATATTGTGTATTGGTATATATTTGTAGAGTAGCATGTGTACATTATATATATGTTGCATATATTTTGGTAATATTTGGAGTCTATTAATTCTACAGCTAGTCCATAATTATCCATAATGTGTGTCTTCAAAACAAACTTAGAGACTGACAGGAAAGGGGCAGGCATATACAAAGGCCTGACACGAATTCAACATGAAATACTCACTGCACCTAAGGAATTCCATTCTAATTTAGGCTAATTTATCAGAATAATTTCAAACCAATGTCAGAAAAGATTCCCACACATTTCCTTTGTTTCCTGTTCAGAGAAATAATTATATCTCACATCAGAAGGTAGG
This sequence comes from Macroglossus sobrinus, assembly GCA_004027375.1. NCBI lineage: Eukaryota > Metazoa > Chordata > Mammalia > Chiroptera > Pteropodidae > Macroglossus > Macroglossus sobrinus. The sequence continues at coordinate 242,990 of PVKZ01001262.1, forward strand.
GTAGGACAAGGAACCTGGGAACATTTAGGAGGTTCTCTGTCTTTGAGGAAAGTTAGGCTAAAGGTTAAATGAGGATGGGTTGCAGCCTCAGCTCTTCCAATATAAAGACTTGACTTGAGATTTTGCAGAATCTTGAGAATATCTCTGAATACCAAGCTTGGATCTCAGACTTAGGATGATTCCATTCTTCATCTGAAATCACCATGATGATGATCATTGCTCCTTTATGAGCAGAATGTGTCATCCTACTCCCTTATAGGTTGCGGAGTGAGCAGTCATGTTTAAGGAAAATGTTTGAAAATGAGTGATGGAAGAGAAACTCAGTGGGAGTATTGTGATAATGGAATTCTATTCTACAATTACCAGGAACCCACACGTTTTCTGAAGAGTAAGAAATAGCGGATGTTATTCCGAAGGAGTAGCTTGTGTGCATCTAATGACCGCAGACAAGGTCCCAATGGCAGAAACTGGTCCTGAAGCTGTCTTTTCAAATTAGAGGGCTGCTGAGTGAACAGTTTGAGCTGCTCCTCCTGGTCTATTTGGCCTCTTCCAAATTACCTGGCATCTTCATTAATTTAAAAGGAAACATTATTGGGAGCAGCTATTAATATAGAAAATAACATTAACTTTAAATTGTGGCCTCTGAGAGCTGGGCAATGAAATCTTTCACAGGTGTTCATTAATTTTTCATTTTGTAGAACACTACTGAGGGCTTTAAAACATATAAAAATGGAGTAGATTTTAGTTTCCAACTGTTTTCCTTTTTTGGGAAGCTGGTAACCTTAATAAGTATCCATCAGTCCTAACCTTTGCCTTTATCTTACTTATTTTCCTCTTTCTTCCTTCTAACACTAGGCCATTAGAGTGTGACAGAAAGAGTGCTGGATGAAACCAATGAAGACTTTTCCTCTCATCCAACTCTGCCACTTATTAGCTATATAACCTTGGGCAAGTCACCTAAGCTCTCTGGAGCTTAGTTTCTTCATCTATAACACGAAGATAAAGACAGCTACCCTGCCTTCCTCTCAAAGCAGGAAATTGGAAGTGCTTTGCAAAATTCGGTTATATGAATTTATAACATTCTAAAAATTAAGGCTGGAAGATGGTACTTAATTCATTAAAGAAAAAGTCTGACAAACATCGAAACCATTTCAAGATGTGACTTTCCTCTTACACTGAATCAAAAATTCTTTTCAAAACTTGGGTCACGAATCATCCTTATGGAACCAAGAAGAACCTAATCTAGAATCAACGTTTTTTGTTTTTTTTTTTTCCAAGAGTACTCATATTTCATTTAGATGTAAAACACACATGAAAAAGGTCGCTGTCAGCAGAGAAGCTCACAAACTAAAAGTCACAATCATTTTTACCTTTTAGGTATTATTATGATGAGAAAGAAAGTGGTATCTCGTGGGGTTAGCGCTCTGACTGCAAACGACTTTGCTCCCATATTCCTTTTGTACGAGTTAAACCCATTCACAAGGAAAGTAAAGCATATCTCATCTTGAAACATCGAGAGTTTCCCCTTGGCTTGGTCAGGGTGATATACCATCAGTGGGACTCTATGTAAAATCTTTGCTTTTAACTTGCAGACCAGAAGTCATTGACACTTTTAAATCCAGCATGTCTTTAGAAACCCAAGATTTTGGACTCTTTCCTCTCAAATTCCTCTATCGGCTTCCTCAGTTTTCTAAATCTGTACTGATGATTTTTCTCCCATCCAATCTCTTTAGCACCTAGAAGAGTGCTGAGCATACAGGAGATACTCACTAAACATGCACTGACTGATGATTGAGGAATATTCCCTTGTATACAGAATATTATGTGAGTCTAAGTCAAGAGGGAAAATTTTGGCATAGATGTACGTGTTGCCTGCCTAGAAATAGAAGTTGTGCCTTTGGGCAAGATTATCATATTTTAATAAGCCTAAAATGTCATTAACAATTGAACAGTTGCAGTTCATTTGAGAATAGATGATTTATAATCTTGTAGAGGAAGAATATGTCCAGGTAAGCTGCTACTCAGCAAGCTCCCACTGCTTAGTGACAGGAAGAGGGACATTCTGAAAGGAGAGAAAAGGTCTTTTCTAGTCTCAGTGTTGCCACCAGCTGCTTGGGTGACTGTAAATTAATTGCTTTATCTCCCTGAGACTCAATTTAATCTTTCATCTAAAAAAGAATTGTGATTGGTTGATTTGGTTTGTTCCGACATTGAGTAGGGAGCCTTTGTATTCATCCTGGCTCTGTAGATGATGGATCAAAAGACAGGCAGAGACTGCAGGTGGGAGCCGTGTCTCCATCACAGGTGAGTTTCTAGAAACAGCATGGTTAGCCCTAGTAAGTTGTCTGAAAAATGGGTGCAATGGTTCAAAAAGGAAATTGGGCATGGCATTCTAACAATCACATGGAACCATCTCTGTTTCCAGATAACTCATATGACAGAGCTCCATTGTGACATTTTCAAAGGCGAAGGGAAAAAAGAAGAACCATAATCCTTACTCCAGGGACTCAAATATAATATGGAGGACTGTTGTTTGGTGGTGGTGTAGGGCCTCTGCATGGCGAGGCTTTGAGTAAAATCATTGGTGTCTCAAAGTTAGCTAGAAATAGTTGACCTTCACGCTTCCCCCCACCAATAGCATCTTCCCCAGAAGTCACTTTGGGCTGGTAAATGATTTGGGCTCCCCTCTGTGAGTTCCTTTTGACTCATCCAAGGAAGTTAAGGAAGCACTGGCCTGTGCATTTTCATCAGAACCAAGGACGTGCTTCATTTTTTACCTCTTATTTTCAAAGGAACTTTTGGTATTTCTAATTTTGTTTCAGGGTAGAAAGTAAAAGCTAGAAGAAGCTGCTGTGGGGACAGCAGTTTGAAATCCTAATTTCAGATACTTGATTTTTAGAAAACATGTCCTGCCTGCCTGCCAGCCAAGCATTTCCTTGAGTCTAGATCTCCCTTCTAGTTGGAAAGGAATGTGGAGAGCCAGACAAGAGGAGTGAGGGAGTGGTAAAATCAGCTGGCGAAGAAAGTCTGAGGGGCCAACTTCTCCTGACAAAAATAGTCTCTGCCTCTGGGCCCAGTGGCTTCCATGAAGATTCTTAATTGAAAATGCATATTTTCCATGTAAGGAAAAGGGGCAACTGGCAAGCCATCACCCAGCTCCTTCACTTCTGTGTGTTTCAGCTTCTGTGTGTGAATCACCAGCCCAGGCAAGGCGTGCTTTCTGCAATGTGCTTGGAATAATTAAACCACGACTCTGAAATTAACTTCTAAGGAGAAAGAAATAATGCAGCTAGACCCAGAACTCATGGAAGGTGCCAGAAGTTTTCTACATTTACGGTATGGTCAAAAAGGAAACATCTGTCCAACAGAAGAAAGGAATATCATTAAAGTTATGAATATTCTTTCACATTATAAAGTGAGGAGAAAGATGTAATGTGTACTGAGTCCCTGCTTCATGGTCGGCATTGTACTGGGTGTTTCATGTAGCAAGAATAATAGTATTGGGAGTAAAGACAATAAATAAAAAATGGTGTGTGTATTTTTATCGTGTAAACTGAGCCAAGTTCAATTTTATGTGTGTTACATGTTATCTTACTTAAACCTCACAAGCTTGCTCTATTAATAACTCCATTTGTAGAAGAAAAAATGGAGATTCAGACAGGCTAGCTGTTTACCCAGCATCACTCAGTTATTAAGAGAGGAAACTAGGATTTGGATCCTGGTATAAATAAGTACCAAGCCCAGGCCCGTGTTTTCTACATTAGACCACATATTTAACAGTTAATAGCCTCCTCATTTTATAGGCAAAAAGACTGAAAATTGAGGTTTTGTCATTTTTCCAAGGTTAGCATTTTAGGAATTGTTGGGCATAGATTTCAAACCCAGTCCTTTATAACATATGGTTTTACCCCTCTACCCAAAACAAATCTTTCTTTTTGTAATGTGCTTAATAATGAGATGCTGTACAGCTAAGGGCCAAGACTTTCAACAGTGTTTTTCAACCTGGGGTATACATACAGTCAATGCGAATGCTTCTTTCTTTTAGTCAATGAATTAACCCAAATGGTCTTCTTTATTAGTCACACTCTTTTTCATTTTCAACTTTCAAAAAACCTGTTTATGTGTTCGGAGACTATAGGATTAACATCTGATTCCAGGATTGTTCCAGAGAATTGAACATACAAGACCAGTGGGAATGAATGTTGCCTAGTTTTTTTCCAGAGGTGAAATGACAGTTTTGTTTTGTTTTGCTTTTTTCCCAAGGCACTTTCTTGATCAGAGGTTGGTCTCATAGGAAAATGATTGTTGGCCAAGATCAGTGTAAAATCTAAGACTTGGTAGAAGCAAAAAGACTTGAAATATGAACCACAGTTTTTCTTATTACCTCTGATAGCCTGTAATAAGGGGGAACCTCTCCACAAGGAAGCAATGTGCTGGTTTGAAAAATACTTGGCAAGTTATGAATTGGGTAACCGGCCTTCCTTGATCTGGGCAAAATAATTGCCTTTTATCTGAACATATATATGTATTTGCCTCCCTAAAACATGATGCCATTTTATAGATTTTTACCATGAACCTTCTGTGAGGCTGGGGACCATTTCCGGAAGGGGCACTGGGCTGCCTTTGAACTTTAGATTTAGGTAGATATAGCTTTGAACTCCAGTTCTACTATTTATAAATAACATGACTTTGGGTATATTAACTAATCTTCCTAGTCTTAGTTTCCTAACCTGTAAAATAGGTGGCTTTAAGAATTAAATTAGATAATATACATAGAGCAGAGTAAATGCTCAAGAAATGATAGTTATGATTATAATGCTCAAGATAGTTATGATTATAATGCTCAATTCTTCAATAATTCATTTTTCCCTCTCTAGAACTATATTTCTCCTATACTTGATTCTCCTGTGTCCCTAACTAATGAAGATATAAAAAATTTAAATCATAAGCATCAGCTGAGAAAGTGATATCACATATTTACAATGGATAGAGAAAAAGCAAAGACATGCTTTTTAAGTGAACCTTTTCAATTCCAGTAGTCTAAATACTGATAACGGTGTGTGAAAACTGGAGTATAACAAAAAGTTATATGGCAATTTTTTAATGAAATGTAATGTAAATTCTATGTAACTTCTCTCACAAAGAAGGAAACTTTTGTTTAACAAAAAAAGTCATAAAAATTCATCAACCATCAATCAACATTTGATTCTAGAATATTCAGGTGATGCTGGCAAGATAGTTCAATTAGGGAAAGAATATCGTTTTCAATAAATGGTATTAGACCAACTGGATAATCAAATGCAAAAGAATGAATTTGAACTTCTTTTTTTACAACATCAGTAAAAATTAAATTAAAATGGTTCATAAGAGCTAGAACTATAAAACTCTAAGAAGAAAACATAGGTGTGAATTTTTGTGAGCATGGATTAAAACTGCATTGTTAAAACACTAAAAGCATAAATAAAAAAAATAAGTTGTAGTTCAACAAAATTAAAAATTTCTTTGCTGCAAGTAATTCCATTAAGAAAGTGAAAAGACAACTCACAGATTAGGAGTAGTGTAAATATTCAAAAATCATAAATTTGATAAGGGTCCTATATCCAGAATATATTAAGAAGTGTTACAACTTGATAATAAAAATATATATGATTCAATTGCAAAATGAGCAATTCTGATTTTTTCATAGAAGATATAAAAATAGTTAATAAGTACATGAAAAGATGCTCAACATGCAGTCGGGAAATGCAAATCAAACCATAATGAGATATCATTTTATACACAATGGGATGGCTATAATAAAGAGGAGATAATAATAAGTATTGGTGGAGATGTGTGGAGAAATTAGAGCACTCGTACATTGTGATGAGAATGTAAAACGGTGCAGACACTTTGGAATTTGGCAGTTCCACAAATGCTATATACACATAGAGCTTCTTTGTGACCAAGAAATTCCACTCTTGGGTATGTACCCAAGATAAATGAAAAGATACAACCACAGAAAAATTTGTACACCAATATTAATAATATCATTCCTCATAGTAGTGAAAAAAATGGACACAATCTAGATCTCTATAAACTGATAAATAGATGAATATAATGTGGCGTATCCATATAATGGAATATTATTTACAATAAAAAAGAATGAAGTATTGATACATATCACAAGATAGATGAATCTTGAAAGCATATTTGTGTTTTATAGATTAAATTCACAACCAGCCCTCTTTCTGAATTACTTATTGATGTTAATGTTTTTAATTTAATTCTATTGTGTAATCGAATTTTACATTCATATACTGTACATCTGTAAATAATTAAAAAGTATTCTCCTTCCTAATATAGTGGGGCAGGGTAGGCTCAAAGGGGGCCCATTGTGGCAGGCTTTATGAATACAATGGAAATACTTCCTAATATATATTATTTACATATAATATATAATACATATGTATAAATTATATATATATATATATATATATATATATATATATATATATATAATACATATGTAAGTTTTATGTTTAGTTACCTTGGCTAACTTTTCTGAAACTATGTTAAATATAAGTAGTGACAATAAGATTTCTGGAATTAATTCTGTCTTTAATAAAAACACCACTGTATTTTATATTAAGCATAATATTAGGGTATATATTTCTAACTGGCCTTCTCACTGTTCTGAAAAACCTGCAACCCTTTTTATACAAAGAAATTACTGCTGCTTCTCACCCTGCAGCACATGAGACAGTTGCCCTGGGAGAAGTAACTTTTGCTCTCATGCCTTTGGATTGCTTTGAGGCATATCTTGAAATCGCTGCTTGCTTTTACAACCGTCTGGAAGATGATTGCCTTTTCCTTGGGATATCCCCCTGGAGCTATATGGCTTATATTTCAGTCATACTATCCCAAATATACTCTTTAAATTTATTAACACTCTATATGTATAGCCTTTTCATGTATATGATAAAAGGCAAAACTAAATTTCATTTAGATTTTAAAAATTGAACCATCCTTGCAATCCTAGGACAAATTTCCTTTGGTTGTAGTGAGTGATTTCTTTTTGTACTGCTGACTTCCATTTAGTGAGAATGTAGTTCATATTGTGCATTCATATAAATAAATGAGTGGTCTGCAGATTTGTTGTGTGCGTGTTTGCTATTATCAGCAGGTTTTAGTCCTTGGCCTTGTAAGAAGGATTTGGAAGTTTCTTTATATTTTTCTGTGCTTTAGAAAAGTTTATAGAACATCCAAATTATATCTTCTGTAAAAGTTTAAAATAAAATCCTCCATGAATTCATCCAAACCTAGTACTGATGCTGTGTATATTTGCAGGAGGAGGTGTTTTGATATTATTAATTTATTTGGGGTTCATTTGTCTGTTTAGATTTTTCTCTATTTCGTTAGCATTTATTTTCCTTGAAAACTTCATCCTGCCTTTCAAATTTATTTGTAGACTCATGTAAATTACTCTTTGATTAGCTGTTTATTTCTCTATAAGTATTATTTCTCCTTTTTCACTTCTATTCTTGTGAATTACATATCTTTTTTCTTGAATAAACCAGCCATTGGTTTATCCTTTTGTTTTTTCCTTTTTCTTTTTAAATAAAAGTTATTCTTGCTTTACTTATTAATTATATTATTTACTGTTTTCTTAGTTTATTATTTTTTATTTCTTAACTTGAACTCTTAATTTATTTTTCTTTATTGGATTTAGGTTCTATAAGCATTAAGGATTATATATTCAGTCTTATGTCATATTTTTATGATTATTATTTTCTACCTATGTTGTAATTTGTTTTCACTTCTTTCTTTGAAGAGTTGTTAAAAAGGGGTTTTATATATTTCCAAGTGGTTGTTATTTTAAAACTTAATGATTCTTTGCTTGTCAAATTTAATTCCATGAAATAAAAATTTTTTGAAAAACACTAGATTGTAATTTCTTCAATATTTGTTTAGTTTTAAAATAAAGGGGTCATCTTTGAAATCAAGCACTATACACTTTTTGAAGAGTTTCATAGCTTACTTACTGGTGAAAATAAGAATTAAACTGCCTGCGATGGTTTAATAATATTCACTTTACTGCCTTCCCGGAAAGAACAAATTATATAATTATGAGTTTTTTTATGAGTCTTACTACATGATTATTGTCTTTGAGATGAATGGTCAAAGAGGTCTTCACCAGTCTTGATCATAAATCTATAATCTCCAGCTTTCTTCACATTTTTCTGTAAGACCCTCGTCTAAGGAAGAATGGAGTTTCATAAACAGTCATGACTATATCTCAGAAGGAATAAGAGCACCTTTTCTAGTCTACTGCTTCCAACATCTGCTTCATGGTTAGCAAGAATGAAGGCTATAGATAGTGGGGCAGGGTAGGCTCAAAGGGGTCCATTGTGGCAGGCTTTATGAATACAATGGAAATACTTCCTTTCTCTATATGCTCTTTTTAAGAAACACTTCTTTCTCACAGACTTCAGAGTCTCATTCCTCACATGCCTCATCTTTGAGATTCATTTTGTTTCCATAAACAATGCGTATAGTGTTTTGTTCAGGCTTTTTAAACCTCTCCAGAGATGGTGCCCACAGAGCTTTCTTGTCCCAGAGTCAGCATTGGCAATATCACATGTAGGTCCCAGTGGAAAATGAAAATGTGGGATCTTGTTCAGAAATTGAGCCTTTTCAGGTAGAAACAGCAGAGTATTAAACTAGGCATGAACCCATTTAAGCACAGAGTTCTGTGAGACTGCTCAGCCCACATGCCCAGGGAACCAGCTCTGCCACCAGAGGCCTCACCACTGACAACCAATGTCCTCAGAGCAATGTTGGCTAAAACATGTCAGAAAGGATCCTGGAATGTCAAGGACAAGCCATTAAATCAGTGTCAATTACAGGAATACTGTTACCCTCCCTTGCTGAAATTAAATAGGCATCTTTTAAAGATATTAGAGTAACAAAATAGCAATTTCTGCAAATGCCCTTTGGGAAAAAAGTAGTGTATTCTCTTCCCATGTATCCTTAGCTTCAAGTGCTGGAAACCACACCCTGTCACTCCAGTCACTCAGATGTTTAGTTATTGGTTATTTAAAAAGCCCATTTTCTGCTCTCCTCCACTTCCTACATCCCCAAAGACCTCATAAGCACCCCTGAGATGGCAATGTTGTGAGTTTTTGATGTGATGGTGCCCCTATGTAGAGAGTTCCAGCTACTTACACTTCAGTGGGTTCTCAGTCCCTTCTACATATAGCTGTAGACCCAGACCCTAAAGTGGAAACTAGCTGGAAACAGGGAAAGGTACCCAAACACAAGGTTCTCTATTCACAACAACTGAAGTAACCTCTGCCTCTATTGACCAGCCTAGGAACAGGAGGCCTTGCAAGGTGTGTGCCAATGAGACCATGCACAGGTGGGTGTGAGACATACATCAGTGCAGCCCTCAGGATCTAAGGTCACACTCTCCCCGAGGACACGTGCAGAGGCCTTTTCCAAGATTGGGCACTGTCATATCGGAGATAAGGTCTTCACAGAGGTACTCAAGTTAAACAGGGTCATTAGGGTGGGCTTTAATCCAATGTGGCTGATGGGAAAATCTGGAGAGAGACAAATACAATTAGAGGAAAGACAATGTGAAGAGACAGAGGGAGAAGACAGCCATATGTATGCTAAAGAAAGAGGCCTGAAACGGGTCCTTCAGTCACAGCTTTCAGAAGGATCCAACCCTGGTGGCACCATGATTTTGCACTTCTATCCTCCAGAACTGTGAGACAAGAAGTTTCTGTTGTTTAAACCACCCAGTCAGATACTTTGTTATAGCAGCCTTAGCAAACTCATACACCATCTTAGCTCAGCTGCTAACAAAAAGTACAGTGTTCATAGCTTTAATTAGATGTTTGTTGTCATCACATTTAAAAAAGAGGCATAGGGGTTATTTTTAGATAGTTTATAGGTGTAATAGCACATAATAAAGTATGTTTATGTTTTTATCAGCTAACCTGCAATAAACACAGAGAAAACCAGGGACAACTATGAATGTAATACTTGCTGAATAATTTTTTTAATGGTAGAATCTACCATGAAATTTGTTGCTGCATAAACTTCTTATTTAGAAATGTTTGAAAGTCTCCATTTCAACCTGCTTTCAACACTGTTGGCTGATAGCTTCACAAAAAATGTTTCTCAGTGCCATTTCAAATATTATTTTTTAGATAACATGGTTCTCAAAAGGCCACATGAAATATAATGAATGTACATATTTATATCTGAATATAACTATAAGAAAGTAACATAAAAAGTAAAAGATGGGATGATTGTTAGGTTACAGATGGAGGAAAGGCACAAAGATACATAAACTAAAATATATCAATATGGTATTTTATAGAAATTGCACTTTTATGGGACTCTACAGCTGTCCTAAGTGGCCCATGAAAATTCCTGCCTTTAAAGTGTTTTATGGAATTCCACAGAATGGCTTCCAATGCAAATTCTAATACTCCCTGGAGGCTTTGTAAAAACCTTACAATTTAAAATCTATAAAAATATAATTTGAATATTCTTAATGCATTATAATTTCATATTTTAGTGGCTTTGATTTCCTAAGAGTATCAAAATCTCTGTTTTAAATATCATGTGCTTTAAATGATCTGCCCTCAGATATGGTTGCTCAGATCCACAGCTGTCAAATCCTATTTTGCTATTATAAAATAAATAATGGAAGAGTGATTACAGGAACTATAATATGAACTATTAAGCAGTTAGCTCACATTCACCTTTTTTTTTTAAAAATGGATTATTTTGTACTTATATAGGAATAAAGGCTTAATGAGCCCATTAGGGTGTGTCAAACTGGGTTAGGGTTAGATTCCCAGAACTGTAATTGTTACTTGTTTTGCTTTGTTTAAATTTCTTAAATGAAATATTAGTTCCATGTATTTATTTCCCCTTGGCTATCTAGGACATTATCCAACTATGAAACAAGGTAGAATTAAAAGAAACAGAAATATTGTATTCAGCTATTTCCTTTTCTACACAGTCTTTTATTTCTGGAATGAAGAGTGTTCTCCAACTTTATTAGAAGAACATAATTTTCTTGTTAACCAAACTGAAGATACATAAAATTTTTTAAAAAGATGTGGGGAGGGGCGAGTTATTTTCTTTTCTTCAAATTGCAAACAGGGCATGCTGGAAAAGATATTTTTGATTATTCTAACACAAGTGAATGAATGCCAGGAAGAGACACATGAATAGTTGTGCTGATCTATGGTCCCCAAATAGGTGACAACATGAAGCACTTCAGATGCTGTATGTCAAGGTATATGTAGTAGACATCTACTGTTTTGTCTCAGCAGACCTTGGCCTTCTTTCCATAACAGAACCCCCTTTACATAGAGATCCAACCCAGCAGAAATGCCAAGTCTATGGTTCCAGAGAGCAGCCAGCACAGAACACTATTTCTAGACATCAGGAGTGGAAGTCCAACCCAATGTGGGTCACTAAGACCCCTTCTCTAGAAATTTTTGAATAGCCTCTAAAGAAAGTGTGGTGATGACCACTGCAAGAAAAAGTTCAGAAAGTGCCTGTTTGAGAAAGTAAAACTGACACCCAAAATAAAACATAGATGAAGAATGAAAAGAGAGCCTCCAGCAGCAAATTGGCCTTTCTACAGCATGATAGACGGAAGTTGGGTTAAATTAGTCTCTCTTGCACCTGAAACAATCAACTAAAAAAAAACCTTTCTCTGTCTCTTTCTCTCATTTCCCAGAAAAGGTAAAAGTTGTTTTATATGAAGGAATCATTCAGAAGGGAAAAGTTACAGTTGCTTTCACCAAACTCTTTTATTAAGCTTGTATTTGATTTCAACGTGGAAAGAAACCTTGATTTTTTTCACTATCTTTTGAATCTGTTCCCTATTTTCATTTTCCTCATTGTCAGCCTAGTTTAGGCTCTCCCTACTCGTTTTTTTTAAATCATGTACATGAGTCTCTTCCAGCCATAAATCATCATTGCTGAAATCATCTGGGGTTATGCTGTTGTCTCTCACAAGGACGATGAAATCTGTCTTTTATCTACAGGCATGTCCTCCTCCACCCCAGCTTTTAGATGTGGCATTGAAGGCCACCTTCCAACACCTTCTCTTCCAGCCACTTGCCTCCATATCTGGCCTCTCACATCTGCTCTTCTAGACTTCTCACCATTCCACAAAAGTGCCATATACTCGCCTGCCTTTGGTCAAATGCTTATATTACCATGCGAAAAACTTTCTCTCGATTTTGCATATCTTAATTCTGCTTATCCTTAAAGATCCATTTTAAATCTATGGAGATTTCCTCTACATCCCATTACGAAAAATGAATAGTCTTCTTCTCTGTATGCCACAGTATTTCCTTCCTTCTGTTTTATGTTAGGATAATTGCAGCTACTCTTTTTCTCTCCAAGAATACCGAGCTATTTCATGTATTCATTCAACAAATATTTAGCATCTTTCTGTGTGGGACACTGTGCCACACTGCAATCAACAACTTCCTCATGGAAGATTTTGAGTTTGTTTTTGTGCGACTTGCAATTTCTACAACTAAGTATGTACGTAAACTACAATGATAGAGACATAAAAATGTACAGAGTGTTCAGAGCCGTGAAGGAGCTAGCTAGGTGAAGACAGGGCAGAAAGCTGCACAAACGGAAGCAGATGTGTAAAGGCTGTGAGGCAGGTAGGGACCGGGCTCATTTGAGGAAATGACTGAAAGCAAGTGGGACTGGAGAATGGTGAGACTAGAAAAGGAACATGGGGATGCTGGCAGCACATGCAAGGCCTTGTAAGGTTTGACCTGATTTTGGTCACTATAATGAGAGCAGTGGGTACCACTGAGGAATTCTCACTCGGGGAGAGGATGACGAGATGTATGTTTTAAAGGACAGACTGCTATCAAAAAGGAGGGAAGAGGCCTGAGGAGGCTTGTGAGAAGCTGGTGTGGTGATACAGGGCTGAGACAATGGTGGCAACCGGGAGGCAGAAAAGTTGGAGGGGTGGGGGGAAGCAGCACTTGCAGCAGAGTCCCAGGATTTGGTAACTGATTGGATGTGGTTAGAAGGAGCATGGGGTGACTGCAGTAGACATTGTTTTTAATGCAACGAAGTAATTAGCCTATTGTCTTGAACACAGTATGTCTTCAGTGATGTATACTGGATTGAACTACTGTAACGTCTCCTTAAGCTGCCAAGGACGCGCAGCAGCTCATCAGTTCATAGGAATACAATAATGCTAAAATGAGTGTGTGTGCTGCATATTTTTTAGGTCTTAAATTTGGGATAAGAATCTGTCAAAAGATATAAAAACACAAAGGTATCATGAAATACCACTTTCTGACTTAACCCAGGCTTGTACTCTTTTTAATCAGTGTTCAAGAGAAAGAAGATTAAAACAGGGCCATCTGAGATGGCTCATAAGTTGTAGCTCCCTTATGGGTTTACTTAACAAAATGACTCTGAGAGTTATTTGTCTTCACCAAGTTTGTGCTTTAGCCCAGAGGTTTGGAACACACATTTGTAGTAACTTACTATGACTACTCTCTGTCGTCAAGACAGTTAGTCATTTTTTCTGTTGAGCTAGCAAGTACTTTCCTCTTTCAGTGTTTCCTCCAAACTCATTAGATGCCTTATCTATTCTAAAGATTTTAGGCCTTTCTCATTTGCATTTTCTCTTACTGTTCCTAACCATTTAACTGCTCATCTGAAAATAGAACTTTTCTTCATCTCTTAAGATTTCTGCAATGAGTTGAACTGAAAGGAAATGAAGAACCATTCTTAGTGACTTGGGCTAACAACAGGAATACCGACTAATCAGTTTAAGAAGATTATAGTTAAGCTCTCCATTAACAGAAACCAAATATGATAAACTCTCTAAGCAATTGCACCACCCAACTGTTGGATGAACAATCTTCTCAAGGGCCATGACTTGACTCCTTAATGTCCTCGCATTTTATCATGCACAGCTTTCCCTTGAAGGAGACAACCTACCTGCTACAGACTAATGGACAGTAAACAGTCCTACACCCAATTTACTTATGATTAGAGAAATTGTAAATGCCCATTCTATGGAATGGCAGAATCCAAGACAATAGAAAGGGTGGGAGAGGAGCCTTTTGATGGATAAAGGGAGTGAAGAGTCATTCATACTTGGGCCAGTGGTCAGTGGTCTCCATGCTAGATCATCCCTTCTCAGAGAGAAGACACTCCCTTTGTAATAATATATCAGTATTTCAGAGTGGAAGGGTGATGATGACAATGATGTGTGTTCACTGAGGCCCTCCCAAGGGCAGGCACTGCCCTTTACCTGTTCTCTCACTTGTTTTGCAGAACATCATTACCTTGAATGGAGGACAGCTAGGACTCAGGAGCTGCAGAGCTTGGGTTTGAACTCACACTCTGCTGCTCACTAGCTGTGTGACCTTGGGCAAGTTGCTTAGTCACTGAGCGTCTCAATTTTGTCTTCTATAAAATTGAGATAATAATGTTCCCCACCTCAATCACATAATTGTGCATATTAAGTGGATTAACATACATGAAGCACATCAAAAGAACTTGGCACAGTAAGCTCTATGTAATAATTCCTGCCAATAAGCCCTGTGTAAGTATTAGCTGTTATTGCTGTCATTATTATTTTCATTATATAGATGAATAAACTAAAATAAGTAACTTAATCTAGATACAAAGCCAGGATTCAAACTCAGCTCTTTCTCATTGCAAAGTATTCTATTGTTTCTCTCTCCTTCTTCAAGGCCCAGTTCATTTACTAGCTTTGAGCTCCTGGGCTTGTTATAGGACTCTCCGAAGACTTAGTTTTCTCATCTGTAAACTGAGGATAATACTGATTTCACAAATTTGCTGTGATGATTAAATGAAATGATATATCAAGTACTCAGTGCAGAGCAGGTAATATATTCATTTCCCTCCTTTTTCATTGACTCTTCAACCAGTAGCCAAGACTTAGAAGAATTTTCCTGTCTGCTTGGTACACCTGCTTTAATCTTTCTGGCAACTGGCTTTACTAGAGGAAGAAAGCTCCAGATGGTTTTAAATACAAACAAAACAGCCTTCTGAAAAAAAAAATCATGCCATGGTCTTATGCAGTGGATGCAGAAAATGACAAATCCTTCAAAGAGCTGACATCGCACAAATGCATTTTCATCTGGCATTTGGCTGAAACTGACCTAAATCAAGAGAGTACTGGTTTCATAGCAAGAAAAGAATTTTATCTAGAAATTATAAAACTCATGATTTTTTATTGGTTGGTTAAAGAAAACTCAAAGCTTCCTGAAAATGAACTGATTCTCGTGCTATAGGCTCTCCACTAAGTAATTCAGAGGTCAGCCATGAAGTGCCTTCATCAATTCCTAATACAATTGACTATTAGGTCATTCAGTTAATCAATAACAACAATAATAATATCTAATATTTATTGTGTACTTATTCTGTGCTAGGTATTATACTGTTTATGTACACTATCTTGTTTCATCTGCACAATAGCCACATGAGTTAGAAACTATTATTACTTCTATTTACACATAAGGAAACCTAGCTTGCCCAAACTCACTTGGCTAAAGATGGAGAGGAGCTGTGTATGGTGGACATTCCTAATGCTTCCTTTCATTGGTTCTACCCTCCTTCCTGGCAACACAGGAAGACCATACTCCCCGGATTCTGGCAGCTAGGCAAAGCCATAAGACTTTTCTAGCTAATGAAGCATAGATGGAAATGACAGTGACATTTGAGTGCCAAGGCATTCAAAGCTGGTGTGTCAAGTTAATAGTAACTTTTCCCCTTGTTTCGGTAAATTTGAAAGTCGCGTGTTTACATAGCAATGTCTCAAGTTGGAAAGAGCCTGAGACACTGGATAAAGGAGAGCTGTTGCTGACCTGCATCGGATTTCACATAAAAGATAAATAAATAAACTTACAGTATATTAAACTGTATTTGAAGATTAATTTGTGCCTGTAGCATGGGCTAGTATAATCCTAATTAAACACTGTGTTGGAATATGGAGCAGACTCTAGAGCTCAAATCCTTAAACATTATGTGATATTTTCTGGAACATTTACCTCATGTTTGCTAAGAGCCCAATCTTAAAGTTAATCTTTTAATACTATTTAATATATTACTGAATAAAAGTATAGAACATCTCAGCTGTCTTCTCTCATCAAGTAGACAAGAAGTGACGTTAGTAAATCCCTCGTGTGAAACCCCTGAAATCTGTATTGTTGTTCTTGTTCACTTTTGTGAATGAAGGCTGTGTGGTTGGTATGGAGGCACCACTGACACTGAGCAATGTGTTTCCACATCACTGAGTCAAGTCCTCTGCTGGATATGATGGCTGGTCATAGTAAGAAAGCTAAAATGAAGACACCCAACTATATCTCCATCTCTGGATGATGATAATAATAATATTAACAGTTTACATTTATAGAATATTTATAAATGTTTTATAAGTTTTGTTTGCACATATTATCTCATTTGTCTCTCATGACAACATTATAAAGTAGGTAAGGCCACTATCACTATTCTCATTTCACAGAGTAGGAAACTGAGGCTCAAGAAGACTAAGGAATTATAAATGGCAGCGCTAAGGCTGAGACTCAGATTTTCCAAATCCTAGTACCTTGTTCCTACATAGGAGAAAATAGCCAAGAAGAGTATTGAAGAGTCTTGTTAATACTTCTATGATAGAAGAACTCCTGAGACTTCATGTATTTAGAACTGCTCTGTTTGTAGCATTCAGTCAGAGGCAATTTCTCTCAGCAGTGGACATAATTACAGCCCTCCGCCACTTCCATGGTTTGAAGACAGATCACAATAGGACTGCCTCTTACAGACTTGAAGTTCACTATATTCCCATCTTTTTGAGCTACCTGCTGAGTACACAAAAGACGAAGAAGAGACAGAAAGGTCTAGGTCACATGGGCAGTAATGATTATAGCAGAAATGTAAAATAAGAGGACAGAAACATTTTCAGTGCAAAAAAATGTGTGGTTCGCTGAGCAAGGGCAAAGGAAAAGCTGGCTAACAGATAAGGCAGGATAAGTGCTGCACATGCAGATGGTATTGGCTGGACATGAGCCTGATCTTCCATCATTTAGTCTCTGCTTATTACAGAATTTGGTCCAATGATTGTTGAGCAATTATTCTCTTGGCACAGGGACAATAAACACCTGTGTGTGAGCCATTTCCCAAGAGAAAATCAGCCTTTTGGGATGGTCCATGAATCCTTCTAGCCATTTAAACTACATTGACTAAATGCACATATTAGTTCACAAAATGAATCTCTGGTGTTCTAAGAATGTGAACACAACCTCCTATATGTTTAGCCTGGTCCCAGTCTACATTACAAAACAAATAAACAAACAAATAAACAGAAAAATTAGCTCTAGGGTTCTCTGAAGAATATGTTCAATATGAAGCAATAAGACTAATGTTTTCCACGTAGAAAGCTATAGCCATATAAAAAGGAGGTGGGCATGTGATATAATAGGAGGTGGGCATTTGATAAAGGAGACTCTGGTCTGTGAGGACATATGCCCACAGCACATTGGAAAAGCTGTGGCATTTGACTGCAGACAGAACTGAGTGGGAATCTTGATTCATTGTGATCTTGAGCCAATTATTTTACTTTTCTGACCTTCAATTTTCTCAAAACTAAAATGAGGACATTAAGAACAACTCTACAGGTCCCTGAAACTGCCATGCTTTCTCTTACCCATCAGCCTTTGCCTATTTTTCCTTTTGTCTAGAATATTCTTCTCCCCAACTTTTTTGGTGATACCTATATTGACTTAGGCCTCAGCTTAGATGCTCTTGTCTCTTCTAGAAAGGTACTCTGCCTCCCCAGGATGGGATTATGTTCACAAGATCACACAAGTGCTTCTTGAATTCCTGCTGTTGCAATAGTACCTTTCACATCAATGGTAAGGACCTATTTATGAGTTTATCTCTCAACTGCAAGTTATTAAGAGAAAGGGCAGTTCCTTTTATCAGGGGCATCCCAGCACTAATGAAGCAAAATGAATATTTATAAAATCATTCATTAAGAATTTATGCCCAATTTGTGTTCAACAAATGATTCTTTTCTCCTATCCTGTCTGCAAATGAGTCATGTCATTTACTTCTTTAGAACCTTGATGGATCAGAAATGATGAGATCTAAAGCTAACACTATGAAAACATATAAGAAAAATGCTGAAATATCCCAACATGTAGCATTTGAACTTTACTTGAGCTGCTATCTTCTCAAAAAGCAGTCATAGAATTTTCATAGCACTTCGGTGAAATGATTACCAAAATAATCCTGGTAACTTTACAGGGAAAAGGCCTCAAACTTTGCAGGCACAGTTGCCACAGTTACACTATTTGTGTGGTGGTCAACACTCTTGGTACAGGGTCACTGTGGATTGTAGAGTTAGAAGGAGTGGGGTCTCGGTTCACATTCTGCTCTGTCACTTACTGGCCCTGGGAGATTTCAATTCTCTTAACACCTTTCATTTGATTTGTTAATCTCTATGATTGAAATAATTAAATCATCAACCGCCCATGGTTTTCATAAAGATCTAATGAGCTAAAAAAATGTAAAAGTCTTAGAAGAATGCCTAAGATACAGAAGGTGTTCAATAAATGTTAGCAGCTTTAAATCTTATTCAAGAATGTAATGCTCAAAAAAAAAAGACTGTCATGCTCTCCTACTCTAGTCATTTTATAATTCAACTGAAGATGTAGGTTAGCCAACTAGATAATTTTAATTATAAAGAAGTTATAATTTTCTCATTTTGGTATTCTCAATTACTTTATATGTACAAAATTGAACATTTTAAACTTTTTAAAATAAAAAATTTCAGAGTACTTGCATTATCATGATCAGTAGAGCAACTTAAAGAAAAAACTAGAAACTAGACAGTCTTTCCTTTAATAGTATAAAGATTAAATCCATAAACGGTAAAAAGGAAAGAAATCTTTATGTCGACTTTTCTGGTAAATGAAATCTGTAGCTGCAATTTCATTTAGTATCTGAATTTAACACATGTGTAATGTTACTCTGTACAAATATAAGTAATCCTTGTCAGAGAAACAAATTCTCACTATATATATGTCCTCCAATCTTGTGTATTTCTACAAATTAAATAACATAGATAACTCTGAAAATAACAAAATCACTGGAAGTGTAAATATCCATGAATCAACTAAAAAATAACCAGACTTACAAAGTCTCAAGCATCCCCTAGAAAACAACTGTGTCATCTTGTTTAACTAGAATGCCCCTATATTTTATGTCAGGGTTTCCCAAGGTTTGTGAACTTGACAAGTATTTTAATTTTCAAAAGAATCGTTTAAGAAGACTTCATGGGAGGATCGCATGACTCAGCCCAACTATCCCTAGTAGAGAAAAGGCCAGTTAAGGAATCATCTGATTCTTCAAGTTCTCTCTCCCCTTCTATTACTTTCACTTTCCTTTTCAGAACACCGAGCTTCCTACCTTGTTTTATTATTATGTCCCTTTCATATCTATGCCACCAAATTGTGAGCTTGTTGAGGGCTCACAGTTTAGTAGATTACATTTTACAGATTGGCATTCAAAAAAGTTCCAAAAATGAATAAATTTTACAGATATATATGTAATAAAGCTCTAGTAGGATTAGCGACTAAATTAGAATTAAACCTAGATCCTTAGACTTCTATTTATGTTCTATTTAATTCATCCATTCATTCATTCTTTTGTTCATTTTTTTAACTCAATGTATTGAATACCCAAACACCATGTACCAAACACTATTCTGGGCACTTGAGCTACACCTGTAAACAACAAAAACAAAACAAAAATAAAATTCTTGCCCTCGTGGAGCTTACCTTCTAGTGAAAAAAAAAATAACAATAAAGAGTAAACAATAAATGAAGTCTTTCTCCTATAGAGCGACTCAGTTTTCTTTTCAAAACCACAGCATTCCTAGGAAACACAGCATCTATCACTTATTTAATTCTTACAGAAAACTGCACTAAATCCATTACTGCTTCAAGGTTGCATTTACCTGCAACGTTGGAGGAGTGGGTGTAATGTTGAACATAATCTTCAATGCAACCTTAACAGGAAACCCTGTAAACTAATGCCTGAGCTGGCCTTCTTTGTATTGTGTTATTTAATAAACATTTTGTCAGGCACCGCTCTAAGTGCTTTGTATATACATCAATGCAACAATCCTATGAGATAAGTACTATTATCATCCTCACTGTACAGCTGAAGAGGCTGAAGCACAGGGAAGTTCAGTGTCTTTCCTGTGGTCTGACAGCTGGTGAGAGCTGGGATTTGAATCAGGCAGTTTTCTCTAGATCCTATATTCTTATCTACTAACAGACTAACTTTCCATGTTTCTACTGGATTTCCATTGGTACCAGCAACAAACAGTCCAACCAGCCAACATCATGACGGTGAACACATTGACGATATGCGATATATTTTTGCATATAAAAAACACAAAGAACTCTGATAAAATATTAGACTAGGTCACAGACATGTTGGAAAGTCTCTGCATTCATGTTGCAACAGGTGCCGTGTAACTGGGTAAATGGCCAGGGTTGGAAGGATCCAGGTTTATGAGTTAAGGAAAAAGATCTTCTCTGTCAGGGCTCAGAGGTGATGAAAGGCAGTAATTTATCAATTATTTAAAATTAGATTTGGTACATTTCCCCTTATCTAGAAGTTTCTTCTTAATTCTCTCTGTTATTAATCATCACCATCTACAGTATCATATATGTAATTATCTTGTTGATTGTCTGTATCCCCACACTGGAGTATAAGCTCCACAAGGGCAGAATTTTTGTCTGTTTAGTTTCCTTATCAAGAAGAGTGTCCACCACATAGTAAGGCTTTCAATAAAAATAGTGAATGAAAGAGAGATTTAATAGCAATTTCACAATTTTAACATTACTGTTGTCACCATCTATTAATATCTCTTGTGGAAAAAAGAGAGGAGGAAAGGAAGGATTATGAAATGCGAACATGTGACTTACTGCTTTGAGTAATTAGGTAAAAAGCCTTGGTATGAGATGAAATTTATAGACTTAGCTAAATGAAATGAAAAGCTTGGGATGTTTATCCATGGACCGCATATAATGTGATTAATTACAGGTCATATTAATGGAGAATTAGTTAATGAGATCAATTTTCACTGCTTCAAAGTCAAAATTCTGATTTTGGCCAGCTAAACAAAGGCTCTTTTGAAATATTTTCATTTAATAGCATTTTCCAGTCATAAGTGTTTCATTATACATATATACTTATTTGATCCTTATATTTTAATTCTACTAAGAATAAAGTGGTCTTTCCAAAGTTTATCCTACCCTCACTCTTTCAAACTTTTTAACTTTTGGAAAGAGGGGTTCTTATGGACTCTTGAAGAGTCTATATGTAATTTGTTATGTAATAATGATATTTTCCTGCAGGTATTAAAATAATAAAAAAAGGAAAGGAAATATGAAAACACTCAGCAGTGATCATTTTTACATAGTGCTGTTCTATATTAGTGTTTTTTAATTTCTCTGGAAGGTGAAGACATCAATTGTACGTGCTTGAAAATTAGTTGTTTGTTATGGGCAGGTGAATTTAAATTTGATAATACCTGTGAGAATGAGTAAAATATGAATTTAAAATAAACACATACATAATTAAAGAAACACTTATAACAATCTGAGCCTCTGCAATAAATCAGGAAGCCTTAAAGAGATTTTAGTCAGGTTGTTTTTCTAAATGGTCTTTTCTTCTATGTACCCAAATGCTCCCTTATTTCTTTCTAACAGAACAGACATAGCCTGTGTGTATTTTCTTTAAGCAGAAGCCTGTGGAATGCCATGCTGCCTAAAAGAAGGGTTAGCCAAAATTGGCTAACCATAAAATGGGTATAGCTAAAATTCTGTGTGGCTTATAACTATTATCTACATGGAGCTTTACTAACCACTAGACTGGGCACCATAGTCAAATCGTCTCAGAGTATCAAAATCAGACTTTCCAGTTACCCAAGAGATGAAAATGGGTACCAGGATTTGAAGAGCTTTTCTGTAGTATGACTAGTTTTCACATGTTGTTATAGACATTTGATTTCTTTCTTGCTAACAGTTCTCATTTCATATGTGTGGAATCCTATAGAGGTGGACCCTTAAAATAATAACTCTTACTATTATTAAGAAACTAAATGTATAAGAGAATCATTTCCAAATTCCAGCAAATACCCCACTTAATGTAAATTACGAAATATTTACTTTAAAAAATATCTTCTGTAGAATAAAAAAAATTATAGCATCTTAGAGTTCCCTGCGATGAGGAGGTTTTTTTGAGATAAAGTTTACATAGAGCAGAACTTAAACATAAAATTTGTTGCGTTTTGAGAAACATATACACTTCTATAACCACATCCTCAGTTAAAACATAGAACATTTCCATCACCCTAGAAAGTTTCCGTTATATTCCTTTGCAGGGAAGTCTCACCTCCCTCCATAGGCAGCCATTGTTCTAATTTCTACACCACAAATAAGTTTTGTCTCTTTCTGAAACTCTTATTGATGGATTAATGAATTAATGAGTCTTTTGTGTCCAGTTTCTTTTGCTTAATGGTTTTAAAATCCATCCAGGTGGTTGCAGGTATCATCATTTCATTCTTTTTTATTGCTGAGTTATGTTTCACTTTCAAATATATCGCTGCTTCTCTATCCATTCTCCTCTTGATAAAAATTATATTATTTGAGATAGTATGAATAAAGCTACTATAAAGATTTTTGTAGGAGTGTTTTCTATGGACATATATATTATTTTTCTTGTTTAAATACTTAAAGTGAATGTACTGGGTCATAGAGTAAATTTATGTTTAAATTCATAAGAAATTATTCAACTTTTTTCCCAATATATATCTGTATCAGCAATGTATGACAATTTCAGTCTCACCAACATGGTGCCATCTATCTTTTTAAGTTTATCCATTCTAGATAGTATAAAATGATATCTTGTTGTGGACTTGTTTAGGATTCCCTGATGACTAGGAATTTTGAACATTTTTATATGTGCTTATTGGACATTTGTTTGTGTCCTTTAAAAAAGTATGTCTTCAAATCTTTCCCAACTTTTTAATTGGATTTTTGTCTTTTTTATTATTATTATTATTATTGATGTACAATTGACATGCAACCTTACGTAGGTTTCAGGTGTATAACACTGTAATGATCTTTTTATTTTGTTTTGTAGAGCTTTTTACACATCGTGAATTTTACCTTGTTGAGTACTGTATGTACTTACACACACATACACATACATATGTATGCAAGAGCTTTGTTCTGGGACATAGTTTAATTATTTGGAAGCAGTTTGGTTCTTTCCAGGCTTGTATTTAAGATTAGTTGGTAGGATCAGAAAATACTTTAACTTAGGGTTCATTTTTTTCCCCACTACTGAAGCAATAAGGCAATACCTGTCTGAGCATTCTGTCTAATGTTCCATGTGTTATGAAATATTCCCACTTGCCCAGTGGGAGCACCAACATTTCCAAGTCTTGTGTGAGCTCTGAAGAATTTTTGTTTGCTATTTTTGAAGAGTTTAGTCTCTAACTTTAGGAAGTCTCTTCATACATCTGTGTGGAATACACACAGTGACTGGGAAGAGACCTTTTCCAGAACTCTACTCTCTCTCTCTCTCTGTCTCTCTTTCTGTCTGTCTGTCTGTCTCTCTCTGTCTCTCTCTGTCTCCTTGTCTCTGTCTCTCTCTCTCTGTCTCTTTGTCTCTCTCTCTCTCCCCCTTTAACTCCCTGTCTCCCTGTCTCTTTGATCAGCTCTTTCCTCTCTAATTCTCTACCCTGTGAATACAGCACACCTTGGCTGCCCTGCAATCCCAACTCCATCTTCTAGACTCAAGGATTTATCTGAACTTTGCTTAGGTTTCCTTTCCCTGTACTGGAGTCTGGAGACTCACTTCAGGAAATAAACTGAGGCAATGACAGGGCTCATCTCATCTGCTTCCTCTCTCTTGGGAATCACTGTCCTACATTGCCTGCTGCTCAATGCCCCAAAACCATTGTTTAGTTTATTCCCCCAGTTGATTAGTTTTTCCAGGAATGAGGGAAAAAAGTAAACCTGAGGTCTCTTTCTCCAAACTGGCCTGAAGCAGAAGTTCCTACTTATTTATGATGATGTCAAAGTAAGCAAAATGCTGTAGGGAAGCAAAGAAGGGATTAATTGGCTGGTCTATGGATCATCCTATCAGCAATCTTTTGTAAGCTGGCCATTTTTGTTTTGAAAGCAGCATATGCAATCTTGGTTGCTGGGGCTAGGAGAGGCACAGATTCTGGCGAACAGAACTGAGGCAGGACTGCTTAATGTATATGGTGGAGGTAGAATCTTGAAAGAGGATAAGTACAAACAAGGTCAGCCACAGGGAGCTGGAAGGACAAGTTTTAGGAGTAAGTCCCAGGGAATCCAAGAGAAGGCTGACTGATCAATTTGCCACAGAGTAGCCACATAGGGGGAGCATTTGTTTAGGTGAGTATGATATTATCTAACTCAAGTGTCAGAGAACACCATTTTTCGGTCCTAGTATGTACTCTCCCTTCCTCACTTCCAAACACCTCCATCCTTATGATTACATCATACATAACCTAGCTTTAGGGCTATGATTGCTTAACAAATAGAATCAGATTTGTGGCCATGTTGAGCTTTGGAGGCAGACGTAAAGTACAGGGGAGGGGAGTCATCTCAGCTAAACTGTCCCTAGTGAAAGACTTGGAGGATATGAGATTGTAATATAAGAAATATATGTTTGGTCTCTGTTGCCAGTTTCTGACACAGAGCTCCTAAAACCCTTTCAATCTTCTAGGTGACGAGAGCAATAGGAGTATTTCTTGTTATAATGCCTGCTTTTTGTCCCCAGATCTTGAAACAACTCTAGTAGACAAATGTAGATGAAAAGAGCATCCTTCATTACTTATAACAAGCCCTCTTTAACCCCACCTGAGTTTATGCTAATGAGCTGCCTTTTGGAAAGCCCCTTGGGATGGGGGCTGGTGGCCAGGGCAACTAACCATGTGATTGGAGAGCTGGAACTTTCAGCTCCACTCCCTACCTCTGGGGATGAGTTCACCATCAATGGCCAGTGATTTAACCAATTATGCCTATGAAATGAGGCCTCCAGGAAACCCTCACTGAAGGGGTTCAGACAGCTTCCAGGTTGGTGAAAACACAGAGGTGCTGGGAGGGCAGCAGGCATGGAGAAGGCGTGGAAGCTCTGCACTCCTGCCCCACACCTCGTCCTACACCCCTCGTCCCCTGGATGGTAAACTAAGTAAATGTTTTACTGAATCTGAGGAGCGGGTCATGGGCAATTCCTGATTTATAGCCAGTCATTCAGAAATACAGGTGAAAACTTGAAACTTGCAATTGGTGTGTGAAATGTGGGATTAAAAAAAAAGGGGGATCAAATGAAGGAGAATTCGACTGTAGCTGGACTGTACAATATGACTGTACAATATGACTGCTCTATGTGTATTCATTTCCTGTGGCCACCATGACAAATCACCACTAACTGGGTTGCTTAAATCAACAGCAAGTGATTTTTGGGAGTCCAAAAGTCTAAAATCCAGGTGTCAGTATGGCTGTGCTCCCTTTGTAGGCTGTAGGGTAGGGTCCTGCTTTGGCTCTTCCTAGGTCCTGAGGGTTGCTGTCAATCCTTGTTGTCCCTTGGCTTGTAGATTATTACCCCAATCTCTGTCTCTTTTGTTACATAGGCTTCTTATGCACTGTGTGTATCCTCTGTGTCCCAAACGCCTCTGCTTTCTCTTATAAAGACACCAGTCATTAAACTTAGGGGCCACCTTGGTCCAGTATCAATGTGATCACATCTGAAAAGATCTTATTTTCACAGGCACTAAGGTTAGAATGTGAACCTATCTTTTTTGGGGGAAAGGGAGGCACAATTCAACCCACCACAAGTAGTGTGCCAAATATTTTCCCTTGACCTTCGATCTATAGTCCACCTTTCTCTACCATTCTCTCAGCCCCTGGAAGCTGACCTCCAAGGGCTGCATCCATGAATTCCCATGACCTCTGGCTTCTAGTCGGGTTCAGTGAATGAGAAACCCCAGGAGGAATTGGAAAGACTGAGAAGAGCGAGGTTAGAGAATTTATTTACCAGGTTCTCTTTTGTGAGGTGACCCCAACGTTGCTGTGTACTTGATAGAAGGCTGCTAGGTCTCCTGCTCTGCTGACTCTGTCTCATTCCTCATTCAGTAAATTCTTCCTCTTGCTCTTTGGAACAAAGGGTAGAGACAGCCTGGCTTTCATTAGCTCCTGCAGTCTATCTACAGTCATCAGTCCCTTTACTAACAAGCCAACTAGAATTATCCTAATTTGTGTACCATCTGTTTCCTGTTGGGATAGATATTTATCCACGTTCAGTTGGACTTTAATTCTCCTAAATAAATGATTATTTATATATTTATATATATATATGTATATATATACATATATATGTATATATATACACACACACATATAATTTTATATATATATATAATTTTATATATATACAAACATATATATGTATATATACATATAGCATCTCCTATAACACCAAAAGCTAAAAAAAAATAGAACCATTTTGATGAAACATCTAAAGATATTATATACTATTTCTTAAATGAATGCTGATGCAAATAACTCAATATATAATTAAGGATATGGAAATCTTATTATAAATATTAGTTATAGTAGCAATCAGACAATTTTCTGTCTACCTTTTATTTATTTTATCTATTCCTCAAATTTAGGCTCTGAGACCTCACTTCCCTTGCCTTTGTAATTTGTATTGCTATGTGTCTTCCTTTGCCTAACTCCTAGTTTATTTAAACTTTGGTCTGAGGGATCAAATAATCTAGTTTCTAGAATTTCAGGTTAAACTGAATGTTACGTTGAGAATTCCAGTTCACATCAGAGCCAATAAATGCTGAATGAGGATAGATAAAGTTCATTGCTTTAAAGCAAATGTTTGCAGGCTACTTCTGAATGTCCTGATGTTTTACTTCAGTGGCCTTGGTTGACATAAGTCTGATATTTAAATAAATATGTCTATATATATTGATTTGAAGTCAGTTTAATAATTAGTAATAATCCCATGGTCTTTAAATGTCTCTCTATTCAATTTCTGGCTTTCTCAGCATTTGAGAGGGGCCAAAGATGCAACACATAGAAGGTACCATCATTTTCTCTGTTGTCACTTATTTCCTGATTTATCTTAATGAGAATGCCACCAGCATGATGGCAGAAAATATAAATTGTCCATGGATTTTTAGAGTCACCAATTCCACTCTCAGGTCAATATTCATGGTGGACTTTACTTTGAGGCTGGAGAAATTAATGTACATTTATTTTGAATGTGTTTTATCTAGAGAACTTAAAAATAGGCTCTAAGACCACTTTATATTTTGGTGAGCAGAAAATTATGAAACTTTAGGGCTAGAAAGTGACTTGGTGGCCATGAAAAGTCAGCATGATGATTTTACAACTGAAGAAATGAAGGCTCAGAGAGGGGAGAGCCTTGCTCTAGGCTCAGGGTTGGTCACCTAGCAAAGATCCTGGCCTGCATCCCTGGAGCCTCAGTCTAAAGCAGAATGTTCATCTCAGAAACTAATTCAGCCTTTGAGTAAAGAGAGTGTTATCCTGTGAGGCTGTTCAAATAATATCCATTAATCTGAGATTCTATCAACTTCTATTATCAGCTCTCCCTTCAGAGTGTCATTAGACAGCTTGCAGGGAAGATGCAAACTCGGAATACATGCCAACAGACCCTCTCTCCACAGTGCTCAGCAAAGATTATGCCGGTTTTACTACACAGGAAGTGAAAAAGGCAAAATAGCAGCACTCATAAGCAGTTTTGAAATTCCAATACAATGCCTCTCCAGCACTTACATGATAAAACGCCCGTAGTTCTAGCTAATCGACTAATTGCTCCTCACAAGTTCTTAGGATATTCAATTCTCCAGTCAAAGTAACAACCCAAAACCAAGGGCATTACTTTAACATGGCCCTCATTTTGCCTTAATATTTATTAATTCTTCTAAACAATTTTATTCATTTATTTGTTTTTGATTAATCATATCACGAGTATTAATTTAGGTCAGCATACTTTGAAGAGACTCCTTTTGATGTCAACAGGTTCTTTTATGATCTGCAAACCAGCAGCAATGGTCGACACCATCTATCTGTCTACTGTGAAGAAAGATAACAATGACTTCAGAACTCATGTTTTTTAGGGCAAAAACAACTGTATCAACAGTATGAGGTAAAAATGATGTTAAACTATTACTATTTAAAACTCATAAAGAAAATTCTCCATGAAGGGAGTATTTGATATTGCCTGAGGGGTTTCTGCATGTGGAAACTTTTATCCCCAGGTATAAATCTCTTCAAAGTTGTGTGTTAGATCTCTAAGTTGATGCATTACATTACTCAAGTGTCTGAAAAGCTACCGTTTCCAAGATTCTCTAAAGTTAGTCTTCCTTTAAAGACTAGAAGAATCTGGCAGAATGTGTGTACTTTGCCTAGCACCCATGAGACCATCAACAACTAGCTGCTGAATAAATGAATATTGTATGGAGTGAGTGACAGCTTACATCAATTTAGGTTTGAACTATACAAGCTACGCGGTCAGGCTTTCTCGCAACGTGGGAGGAATATCGTCTGCATGCTTCACTGATGTGCGCTCGCCCCTCTGTGCTTTGTCTGTGTCCAGGAGGCTGACTCTGGGACTGCAGTAAGGGCTCTTTGCATCTGGGCTTCTGGTTATCTTCAGCTAACAGGAGAGAGGTGCAGCAGGAGATGAAGGTGGGAGGAGGAAGAAGCCAAGGTGTTTATTCTTCTGCTCCTGCCTGCTGGGCTCCCATGGTGGTTTTCTTCTGCGAAGGGCCACAGCTCTTTCCAGCTGGTCTTCTCCATTCAGCTCTCTGGAGTTTGTCTGGACTCCAACTGATACACAAGAGTTCTACGAAACTGAAGATCTGCCATATATTCAATTAAAACATTGGAAGGTACATCTAATACCACCGACGGGAAGGGGGAGCTGTGATGATTTGTTGGAGGTAAGCTGACACTTTCAGGCCAATCTGATAAGGTTTCCTGAACTTGAGTAGGGATAATCCATCCATCAAAAATTAGCATGCAGATATTTTTGTAAGGCACTGGGCAGGGCACAGCCTAGAAAAACGCTAAGACACAATTCCTGTCTCAAGGAATTCAAAGTCTAGTTGGTGGTCTAGGTAAGCGTTAGATAGCGTGGCCCTGACACCGTGAATCTTCTTTCTCTTGGTATCTCTAGGCACAGGGGTGAAAGATAAGGTCAGAGGTGAGTTGGGGCGGGGCACAAATGTAGGATTGTCTAGATTCAAATTCTAGCTTTGTCGTTGACTGGCTATGTGACCAAGAGCAAGTGATTCCTCTCTGGGACTCAGTTTATTCATCTATAAAACGGAAATGCTAATACATCCAGGGTTGTTATAGGACATACTCAAGGCATTCAAACGAAGAACCCAACAAGGTGGTTGACTCTCAGGAAGGAAGCACTCTGTTGTTGCTAGAATGCTAGTTGTTGTTAGAAGTGACATTCGAGAGAAGCACTATTCTACGTTTGTTATATAAAAGCGTAGAATAGCGTTTACTATTGCATTCTGCTGCTACAGCCTATACAACGATGATACTCCCACCAGACTTGAGAGATGTGTCGTGTGTCTTAATTTCAAAAAAGACAGTGTGGTATTTGAACTAAAGTCTCATATAATTGGCTGGGTCCATCGGGAGACAAAAGGGAGGGACACGTCTGAGGAAAGACGGGTCAGCACCAAGGGGCTATCTGCGGCTGTGAAACAGACAAGGTCAAGTGACGGTCGAAAGCATGGAACCCAGGTCTGAACTTCAGGAACCCACTGAGTTAACTTCTGTGACTCAGACGGAGCTGGAGTGTAACAAAGAAAAGGTGGAACTTCCTTAAATGTCGAACTCCTTCCCAGGGAGTCACCAATACACGGAACCACCTATTTCACTGGCTCTGGCTTCCGCTGAAATTGTAAATAGCTCAATTTTCATATTGCCCTTTCCTGGCAAGATGCAGAAATTGCAGCTTCTGAAAGACACTGCCAATTATTTTGGTAGTGTGTGCATGTACCACTTCGTTGTAAGATGCAAACCCGTTCTGAAAACATTCAAATGCCTGAGAAAATGCCTGCCGAAGAGCTGAGGGCAAAAGTGTGTAATATAGAACAAATGTGGACACTGCTCTTGGTGAAACCCTATCACCGTTCACTAAGAATTTTCACTGTTTTTCAGTTTGAATGTTTAGATAATAACTACATAAGAAGACACAGAAGCAGACATTACAGAAGCCTAACGTCTTTCTGTATTTATTCTGAAAAATTCAGGGGTTGATCTTAAAATACCTTATTTCAATGTGGCCATATACTTTTTTTTTTCTTTCTAACTGGTACAGAATTCATAGTGATTATGCAAAAACGAGCAAATAAACAAAAAAAAAACAAAAATGAAAATGAAAAAATGGTATGCATAGTCAATGGTAAATGAAAGGTTTTTTTTAATTTTAACATTTATTTTATTTGGCATAGCAATATTTTTTAGAATAACAAATGTCCACACTCCTTTTCTTGGCTTACTCAGTCCTACCTGATTTGGCCTCTGCATAACCACCTCATCCTGTACTTTTTTCTCTGACTCGCCAGCCACGCTGTTTGGACGCTCCATTGTGCCAAGTTTATTTGTGCCTTAGAGCCTCTGCACATGCCATTCTTTGCTTCGGTCTTGGCACAGTTGACTTCTTCTTGTCATTCAGACCTCGGCTTACAGGTCACCTCCTTGGTGGCCTGCTGAGACCTCTCAGTTTAAAGCGGCCCCTCAGCAGCTATGCAGCTATGGCTTCGCCGTATTTTAATTTTCCATAAAGCCACGGCACCTGCACGTAAGTTATTTACTGCTTGTGCGAAGCTGTAAGACCTCATTTTCCTCATCCGTAAATGCAGGTAATAATAGTGTATTTTGATATCAGCATGATACCTCCAACTTTGTTTTTCTTTCTCAAGATTGCTGTGGCTATTTAAGTTCTTTGGTGGTTCCACATAAATTTTAGGATTATTTGTTCTAGTTCTGTGAAAAATGCCATTGATATTTTAGTAGGGATTGCACCAAATCTATAGATTGCTTTGGACAGTATGGACATTTTAACAATGTTAATTCTTCCTATCCATGAACACAGTCTATGCTTCCATTTATTTGCATATTCTTAAATTTCTTTATTCAATGCCTTATAATTTTCTGAGTATAGGTCTTTTACCTCTTTGGTTAAATTTATTCCTAGATTTTATCAAATGCTTTTTCTTCATCTATTGATATGATCATATAATTTTTATCTTTCACTTTGTTTGAGTGGTGTATCACATTAATTGATTTGAGGATATTAAGCCAACTTTGCATCCTAGGAATAAATCCCACTTGATCATGGTGTATCATCTTTTTAAACGTATTCTCGAAATTCAGTTTGCAAATATTTAGTTGAGGATTTTTGCATCTAGGTTCATTAGGCCTATAATTTTGTGTTTTTTTATAATGTCTTTGTTTGGTTTTGGAACCAGGGCAATGCTGATCTCCCTCTGCCTTGAGATTATGTTTAGAAAAGAACTATAATCATGTTGTAATATTGTCATGGTTTGCTTTCAACTTGCTAGGGGGCAAAATTATGGTCAAGAAATATTAATTTAAAAAAATGTTCTGTATTTTTTTTTGGCGGAGGGAATGAGTTCACTATTCCTGTGTTATGCCAGGAACCTGACTCTTCAAAGTCCTTGGTAGGGGCTATAGACTGAATGCCTGTGCCCCTCTAAAATTTATAGGTTGAAATCCTAACCCCTAAGGTAATACTATTAGGAGGTGGGTACTTTGGGGTGGTGGCTAGGTCATGAGAGCAGAGATTTCATGATAGGGTTGGTGCCCTTATAAATGAGGTCCAAGAAAACTCTCTTGTCCCTTCTGCCATGTGAAGATACAGCAGGAAGTGAGCACTGCAAACCCGGAAAAGGGCTCTCAGAACGGTAAGCAATAAACTTCTCTTTATAAGCCACCTCGCTTATGATATTTTTAGTACAGAAGCATGAATGGAGTAAGATGCCTTCTTTTTTTTTTTTATAGCTAGTGCCCTTTACTTTGTCCCACACTGGCATATTCCTTAGCAAAATTCTCTGTTATTAGAATAATCCTCTTATAATCTTTAATATCTGCCAAACTCTGAAGCTTGTCATCTTTTGAGCCAGGGATACACATAGTTACTACCTGGTAAATAACAATGTTTCGCTGATAAGTTAGGAGTTGTTCTATGAACCGAGTACACTGGCACTTATTCTGAAAAGGCAATGGATACCGCTCGGCAAGAGTCTTCCTCCTCTGCAAGAATCTCATCCCTGAGCACCCCTCCAGGAGAAAATCCCTGTACTGCACAAAGAATATCCTGAACACCCATGTCAAAACATCACACATTTTAAACAGGGAGTATTTGAGACTTCTGGTCACTGAAATCTGATTTCCCTGGCGAAATTTAAGAGATACCCTTGCACTGTACATGAAATATCTTTATAAGAGCAGATAGGCAATACCATGCCAATCATGTGACAAGAAAGTGACCACAATGTGCTTGAAACTCAAACTAAATCTTTTAACCAGATAGAGCCCGGAAAAACTGAAATGCTCACCCTGATGAAATCTGATCACAAGAAGCCTGCAGTTGTCTGTTTTTGGATCCAGTTACAGTAAAAGAGTGTCCTCTCTGACCCAATCTTTCAGAGACATAGTTCATTTTCTGTTGAGTACAAGAACCCCAACACATGCACTTTCCAGAGACAAATGTGCTAGTTGTTGAAATGGTCTTATAGTAAATGAAAGTAATGCTTTATCTTTAAAATAGAAACAAGTTTAATGTAAACTAAAACTGGGGACAAATAACAGGAGAACTTCTGTTGCAGCTATCACTGGACTGGGCCATCTCGAGAAGTCCCCATCACTGATTGCGTTCAAAAAGAAGCCAGATAACCACCTCTCAGAATGTGGCGGAGGTGATTTAAATGACAAATGGGGGTATTGAAGAGGAGATTAGTCTTAATGTCCTCAGAGGTTCTTGCAAACTTGACCTTTAATCATTTTAAGGCCAAGTCTAAAGTGGTCTGATAACTGCGATTATCAACTTGAAAGACTTCAGAGAAACCACTGAATCCTATGGCTACCTTAAAAAAGTTTTATAAATCTGGAAATGAAATGCACTTTAATCAATCTAGCCCGTCAGAGATTTTCCCAAAGGAGAGGACAGGCTGGATCGGGATGACTAGAGACTGAAAGAGAAAGTGTCCAGTCGTCTCCTCTGGATTTGTATCCCCAAGGTTGGCCCCAAATGAAATCCTGAGAAAGGTCAGTTAAGCCCTCTCCCTTTTACCTGAGTGCTCTCTAAAGTGAACTAGGCCAGAAAATGGTTGAGAGTCACCTTGTTGGTGGATATACTGGCACAAAGCAGGGTCAAAGCCAAGGATCTTCCTGTCCTAGAGTTTTGGGGTGTGTAGCATAGGGCTGATGACCTTTGTGTACATATGGCAAGGTCACCTTACTTAGAGTCTTCTCTTGGAGGACTCTTTCTTGGAAATCTTTCATTCTGAGTATGTTCCATAAAATTCTTTGCATCTAGAAGTCAGTGAGCTCTAGAGTGCTCTGTTCCAGAAAAGCCACATAAGAACTAGGTTGTCAGAGGGAAAGGGACATGGGGAAGAACGTCTGATCTTCTCGGTCTTGTCACAGAGTATCTTCTAGATTCAGGTCAGTTCTCTTTGGCCAGCACCAGACGAATGGGGTTTGGGACCAAAGTATTAGGTTAATAGGGGATTAGTCTTAATGTCCTCAAAGGTTCTTGCAAACTTGATATTTAATCGCTCTACACCACATTCTGTGAGATAGTTGTCTGGTTTCTTGGGTTCTTCTGTTCCGAGAGCCTAGGGCAGTGCCTGAGCGCATAGTAAGTGTGAATAAACATTTGAATGTTGAATGAATGAGTGAACTTCATAGCTACAGCTTATTGGAGATTTAGTGGGGGTAACTGTAGATTAGTAAATTTTTCAAAGACTGTAATTCTAGCTTTTAAGAAACATGACTAACACTCGTCATTAGGCACCTTGGTTATAGAGACACCAAGATTACTATTCAACGAGACAAATCTTCACCTAAATAGTCTCAAACCAGTGACAATAAACACTGAGTAACAGAGTGGGGTTGGGATGGGGAGATCATTTCTATTTATTTCAACATAACAGACTCACAAAGAGTCATTTGCATCTGTCACTGAATCCACCTGGCCCTGCAGCCTTATTCCTCAGAGACCTACCTTCTTCTACCTCCTGCTTGTTGAAGACCTGTATGGGTAGCTTCCAGTCTGGCTCAGGGACACCCAGCTCTGACTCTGTAGCAGTGGTATAGAGGCAACTGTCCCATCATCTGCTCTCAGCAAACTTGCTCTCTGAGAGCTCTTCTTTTTTGCAGTGGGGTGGGGGGTGTAGTGCCACAGATTGTACACTCTTCTTTAAGTTCTTAAAGATCACAAAATGATCACTATACATGGGACACAAAATTATTCATGCTCCATCCAATCTTGGGAGCACTCTGGACCTTGCTGTTTTTGTCCCAAGCAGGATCTGGTGGCAGCAAGTCTGCGATGGAGCAAGGGCTCATGGGAGCCTTCCCGCTGAAACAGTTATGGGAATGGTAACTTTCCCAGGGGGTCTCAGCCACGCCCCAGCAGTGGAGCTGACCTCACGCAAAGGTCATCGTGGCTACAAACCGCTTCCCAAAAGGACTGGCCAAGGGTCAGTTACGCTACATTATCATGACAAGTTCCATTTGCCACTGCTTGTTTTTCCATTTACTTTTCTCACGGATGAGATAAGCCAATTTCTCACGAGCCTATTGGGTTTTCTTTCTCTAAGAACTATGAGATAAAAAAGGCATTGTCTCTCCATTGGAAAAAAAAATATGTATCCTTTCTAAAAACGTTTAACATAAAACTGGTTTAGCTCATTTTATACACACTTACATCCACACAGATATACATAATACATACCAAGAACTTAAAAACAGCGGTCAAGTGATCGAACCTCACCAGAGGTGACGTGGAGACACGGGCCCTTCCTAGCTTTAGTTAATGGAATCTATTTCCTAACTCTCTCTTGCTGATCACACTTGGGATGAGCTGTGGGAGCAGGAACCAGAAATCACTTGTCATGACAGCTGCTGGGCCAGCTGGGGAGAACCCTGTGTTACTTCCTTGGAACTCTCTTGCTGGTTCTTTTTCGCTGACTTTTCCACATTGCCTGTGACAGACGAGCTCTGAGAATTAACATCTCCCAGCTCAGACTCAGTCGCTTTCCACTCACAAAGCCAGGGGCCAGATCTCCAATCTGTTAGTCGGTCCTGCTGCCTCCTTCTCTCCGTCGCTTTCAAACACACCTGTTCCCCACTCCCTCCTGGCAGACCACAATCTCCTACTTCTACTGCCCTCTTTTAACCAGATTGTAGGCTTGCTGCCAAGTACAGATGGTCCCTGACTTATGGTGGTTCTACTTCGTGACGATACGAAAGTGACAGGCAGCAGCAGCTGCAGCGAGCCGCAGTCTCCAGTCAGCCACGTGATCGCAAGCGTAAACAACCGGTACTGCGCAGTGGCGTGTGCTGCCAGCACGTTTTGAATATTGCGTCTTGTGTTTCTGTAGCCCATCACTTCTACAACATGCCCATCTGTGTCTCCTGATTCTGGTGAGAAAAGGGAGATGAAACTTAAAATAATCGCCCAGGTGTAGGCTAATGTGTTCTGAGCACGTTTAAGGGAGCTTAGCCTAAGCTATGCTGTTCAGGATGTTAAGCGTATCAGATGCATTTTTGACTTACAATATTTTCAAGTTACGATGGGTCTATTGGGATGTAACCCCATCGTACGTCAAGGAATGTCTGTACTCACAGGACAAGCTCTCGAGGATTTCACAGTGAGAAATGAGGATCTGCATGTCCCCCTGTCCTGGAGGCTCCTTTGTCCTGACTCCTGATTGGACTGAAATCACAGTGGTTCCTTTCTGGTGAGTAACAATGATTTTGGAAACTGCAAATCAGGAAGACTTAGTGAATCAATTTAGGGTCTGTGCAATGCTGTCTTTATCTGAGTTTTCTTCCACTATTTCCTGTTTAATTTGGGCATGATAGTCACAATGGTGTCTCTAACACATTCAAATGAACTGGAGCTATGACCCAAAATGTCAAAACATTACACTTTGGGGCCCAATTGTTTTGCACACATTCTATCCTATAAGAAGAAAGAGAGAAAAAGGAAACATTAAGCCAAACATTTCAAATTCCAGTTTACTAGGGTAGAGGATATGATTCTAAGCTACATGGGTGAGAAGCTTTCTAGTCTAGTCACCGCTTCTAGCGATAAAAGGAAGTACTTTTATGTCGAGCATTTGAAAGGTACAACGTGTTTATTTTAATCTAGTTCAAAAGCATTAAATAAATCAGTAAGTGACTGCAGTACAAGAAAATGCTACCTCTTGGTGAGGCTTACATAAAGTGAGTTACTAACTGCCTGGGTGGGATGGTGGAGAGTTCAGGAGAGGGTCCATCTGAGTGTGGCCAGGTGAAAACCACTTAGAGTCAAAGAAGGAGGCAAAGGATGAACAAGCTTTCCTTAGAATTCCCTCAAACCCACAGCTTAAATAACGTTTAATAGACACGTTCCGCGCTGGTTACTGTGAATCTAGACAATTGAAAGTTCAGCTCACTCCCATTGGATGTTAGTCAATCTATAAAGCTACGTTCAGATGAACTTTTTCATTGAGATGGAGCAAGTGGATGATCTGACAACAGTAACCTGGCCTGTGCTGTACCGAACTGGAGGCTGAACATTCTCAAATGACAGTGTAGAATATTGACAACCAGCACACAACAAAGTGCCTAAAATCCATCCATGGCACTGATATGCTTCCACATGGCCCTAAGCCTTCCTTCTATCCCATTATCTCCACTCCCCAAATCTTCCATTTTCTTCCTCCCTCAAACTAGCGAATGATAGCACTTGCTCTCTGACAGAGAAAGCAGATGCCATTTGGACATGGCTTTGAACTTCCAACCATCCAATCTACAAATGGACTTCCTCTCTGCCCAGTCTTCCCTCCTAGGTCTGGTCATCGGCCCTGCTTTCCCACCAGTCTCTGTTCTCTTCTCGGTCTCCCATTCCATCTCTAGAGGCATCTTCCAAACAGTTCATTTTAAGATAAACCTTTTTTTTTTTGGAATGGTCATTAGATTTCCAGAAAAGTTACAAAAATAGTACAAAGAGCTCCCACACACCCTTTCCCAGCTTGTGATGTTAACATTTTTTATTACCGTGGTATGTTTGCCAAAATTAAGAAACCAACCTTGGCACATTATCACTGACTCAACTCCAGACTTTATTTGAATTTTACCAGTTTTCCCTTGATCTCCTCTT
This sequence comes from Macroglossus sobrinus, assembly GCA_004027375.1. Lineage (NCBI taxonomy): Eukaryota > Metazoa > Chordata > Mammalia > Chiroptera > Pteropodidae > Macroglossus > Macroglossus sobrinus. Next base: position 280,595 of record PVKZ01001262.1, read on the forward strand.
TTTGTTTCTAATGGCATTTTAAACATACCCGAGTCTACAATATTAAAAACAAACAACAAAAAGCCTCTGTCACAAATTGACAACTTCCTTCCATAACGACCCTCTGTCTCCCTTCTTCCTCATTAACTGTGGTTTATGCCTGAGCCCACAGCATGTGCTCCAGCAGCTCTGCCCTGGTGTTTGATGACTCATCTACTTCTAAACCAAGGACCACTCCTTTTTTTATCAGCTACACTACCTCTCGGCAGCATCGACCACTTCCCCTCATTTCTACGCAGTTTTGCTTTCCTACTTTTCATCCCCTCTTCCAGCTACTTCGTTTTCTTCCTCTCTCTTTCCTTCCTTCTCCTCTCTTCTCTCTTCTCCTCTGCCCTCCCCTTCTTTCTCTTGTAAGGTTCTCTTGCTCCTGCTTTCCTTTAAGTGTTGGTTATTTCAGGTCTGATCCATCCTTTTTTTTTTTCTTCTCACTCGAGGCATTCTTGCTGAGAGGTCTTATTCAATTCTTCAATAATAAGTAGATCAAATGATTAAAATCCTACACTTACCCCTCAAATCTCCCTTGAGCAGCACACATCAGAGCATATGGCAAAGGTCCCTGGGCCTCCTCTTCACACAGCTAAAGCCCAGCTCTGCTGCCTCATCTCCTAACTCTACTTCTGGGTCCCAGTCCACTGTCCCCTATCCTGAGGGCATTGTTCCATGCCATGCCCTGCCACTGGGTTGAGAGTTTGATTGCACCTAACTGTCTGTCACACATAACACAACGAGCAGTTCACCAAGCAATTATTTCCTCCTTCTATGAACAGATTTGATTGAAAAGGAGACTCACCCTGATCTAAGAACAGAAGGTTGCACACGTATTCTCGCTGTCCCCAAGCCTGGGCTGGGAGACTGAAGGGTAAGGGAGAATAACTCGCTATGCCAGGGTGGCTGAGTCAGAGATGACATCAGGATTTTGTACTAGGATGGAGGAAAAGACAGACGTGTATGCACCGATGACTGGCCTCAGAGGTCACGCCCTCATGCAAGCTCCCTTTGTAAGTTGCATTCTGCCTTTAAACATAAGTTTTCTTCTGCCTGGAAGATTATATCTTACCTGAAAGCCTGGCCAAAACCTACCTGCTCTTCAAACCTTGGCCTAGTGTCCTCTTCTTAAGGCAGTTCTACCTGAGCCTTCAGACTAGGTTGGGTCATCTTGCCTCACTCAGTCCTCCTGGGTTAGCGTTGTGTCCCAGCCCTCCACTGGTGCGGGGAACATGTCTGTGCTAACTGCCACATCCACAGCACCTAAGAAGTGATTGACTCTGAGAAGGTTCTAATGAATGTTGGTTAAGCGAAGGGCTGAATGGGTGCCTACAGATTGGCTGGCTCTGCCTTGCATGTGTGTGGACCACAGATCAAAGGAGCAAGAAGCAGTTTTCTACTAATCCTAGATGCCCCAAAGATGCTTCTTCATTTGACTGTCTGCATCCTTGGTGCGTAAAGGCAGAATTAGAAAAGGAATAGGAGAAGTAATATTTTTATTAGTCTATTTGAGGAGTCTGGCTGAATTTTTTCTCTCTTGGAGTATATGCCAGCCAAGAGTACCAACATTATATTGGCAGCAGGAATTTCCCTGGCAGCCTGTCTCATGCTCCACCAACCCCACACTCTCCAAGGGCCTCTGGGAACCCCTTCACCCCCCCCCCCCAACACACCAATTATTCTCCATTCCAGGTCCTGATTCTCTCATTAAATACATCTTTCCAATCTCCTCACCCTCCTCACTTTCATCCAAAAGCACCTCCAGATCCCCATGCAAGTTCACAAGGCAAGTTGAGGGGGCAGAGCTAATACCACAGTGGGGGAAAGCCTTTTTTTTCCTTCTATTTTTAGTGAGAGAAAAGCACTAGCAAAACAACAACAACAACAACAATAACAATAACAACAACAACAAACAAAAGCAGTACAATGGGGCTCTGCTAGTTTTTCTTGCCAAACAAACTCATACACCTGATGGGATATCTGTTCTCGGGGCGTGCTTCAGTGTGACTCCCTCTGCCCTGCACTGAAGGAAGCTAATGCACAGTCTCCAGGGGAGTTCTTCTCTGCAGAGAAAAGGTCTCCATTAAGACTCAGGTTGGCTGTAACAATTCATCGTAACTCACAGGCTGTCTTGGGAAAAGGACAGTTACCGGAATGACCTTTGTTCCTAAGGATAAATGAATGAAAATCACATTGCTTTGGTTATTTTTCCTGCTGGCCCTACTGTGTTGTATGCTCCACAGACAACTCAAGAGGAAAAGTGACATTTTAAAGAAAACACCAGTGACAGACTGGCCGACACAGGCTGAGAGTGTGTCACTATATTTACAAAGGACAATGAAGTGGCCCTTGGATGGCTGGTATTCCCAGTGTCCTAAATGCCTGCCCTGTATTTCTGCCACTCTTGCCCGGCTTCTCAAATTATTTTCAGTGAGACATGTATTACACTCCTCCAATCACACTGAAAGGCAAGTGACTTTATTTTATTACGCACTGTCTTAAATTTTACCTTGGAGCCTCCCAGTGGTTCTTGCTGGCGCTGTCAGACCTTCTCTAACAGACCACCTTAAATGCTCACTTAAATCTAGGTGCAGAAGCAAGGGCACAGTTCCACAAAGGCTCAGAACCTGAGGCCTGATCCACCGGGAACCATCACCTCTATGTCGCTATACATCATTGCTACCTCCTTCAAGGGGATTTGCACTTAAAGCGCTCCTCGAAACTGAGGAGTGAGGGGGCTTTATTCTTTGTCAGTAGAATCCATAGTATCCATGAGCCAGAAAATGATGGAGAAAGTGTGTCAAGAAACCACATCTCCTAGTAGCGAGTAAGTGGCTACCTCCAAGAACTATAGACAGTTACAGAGCCATGGAAATGCCTCTGAACTTGGAGCCAGATGACTTGAATCCTGGCCTTTCCCTTATCCGAGATGGGGTCTTGGACTAGTTACTTCTTCTATTTTCAATATTCTTACCTTTAGAATTAGGATATGATACCTACATCACAGAATGCTTGTGTGGATGAAATGAAATTACATATGAACGTTCTTGACAGCACCTTGAACACTAAATATTCTTTAAGGATTGGTTGAATCTAAATTGCATATGCCTGAACTTCCAGGTTACGTATGTTATTTTTCATGCACAGCTCCCTCTCTGACTCCTTGGGTATAAATCTCACTTTTCCTTACTGTATTTGGAGTAGAGCTCGATCTCTCTTCCCTACTGCAAACTCTATTATAAAAGTCCCCTCAACTAAAGTCTTCTTTACCATCTTAACGAGTCTCCTGAACCATTTTTTATTCAGAGTCAGCACATGCATTACTGACTCTGACCCTGAGAGGTATAGATGAGCAGATCACTGGATGAGTCTTGAAGTCCGCTATCTACAACTCCATGCCAGATCTGAGCATCTTGCTAGTGAGGACTGGACAGGGGTAGAGTCCTCTCTTGGCCAGCTCTCTTTATGCTGCTCAGGGAGAGCCATAGCCACTATAACGGATCGGCCCTCAGGCCTATGGCTGTTCACAGCAGTGGTCAGTGGATTACACTTAACATCCTACTGAAACAAATAGCTTCAGGTTGTCCTTATCTGCCTTGTCACTCAGGTTTCTTTACACAGGATTTAATTTTCTTCCTCAGAGTATTTCATTTCTTTTTACCTAATCTAGAACCTTGTTCTTAAGTAGAGATCATTTTTCCGGTGAAGAGTGTAATGTCTGCTGCAGTCAGGGATGCAGCTGGACCCCTCGCCCGGAGTCTCGACAAGGCTGTGTGGAGGCTTCCCTGGGAACTGGCTTATTCTTTTCTTCCTATTGAGAATTTCCACTTTTCTCTGCTTCTTTAGAAGGTAATTTCACTGAAGGTTCTACAATAGTATGTCCACTTTACCTTCAGCTTTCTATTCCTATGTAACTTCCATTTTCTAACCATTTTCTATCCCTTTTCCTTTCCCTCACGTCATGTTTGTGCTCAATTTCCTTTTTTTAAAAAATTGGACAGGTCCTTTATTTTTTTCTTTTTAAATAATTAAAATTTTTTCAATTATGATTGATATATATTATATTAGTTTCATGTGTACAATATAGTGATTAGATGTTTATATAACTTCAGAGTAATCACCTAATAAATCTAGTACTCATCATACATAGTTATTACAATATTGTTGACTATAATCCCTATGCTGTATTGTATATCCCCGTAACTATTTTTATAACTGGCAATTTGTACTTCTTAATCCCACAAAAACCCTGCTCCCATCTGGCAACTATCAAAAACCCTGCTCCCATCTGGCAACTATCTGAATTTCTTTCTGTTTTATTTGTTTATTCTGTTTTTTATATTCCACAGAGAAGTGAAATCATATGGTATTTATCTTATTCTGTCTGACTTATTTCATTTAGCATAATAATCTTTAGGCCCATCCATGGTGTTATAAATGATAAGATTTCACTTTTTGTTATGGCTGAATAATATTCCATTGTATATATATATATACCACCTCTTCTTTATCCATTATCCATTTATGAACACATAGATTGCTTCCATTGCTTGGCTATTGTAAACAATGCTGAAATAAATAGAGGAGTGCCTATGTCTTTTCAAATTAGTGTTTAAAATTTTTTCGGATAAATACCCACAAGTGGAATTGCTGGGTCATAAGGTAGTTTTATTTTTAATTTCTGAGGAACTTCCATACTATTTTCCATAGCAGCTATACCAGTAAACAATCCCACCAACAATGTATAAGGGTTCCTTTTTCTCCACATCCTCGCCAGCTCTTGTTGGTTGATTTACTGATGATAGCCATTCTGACAGGTGTGAGGTGATATCTCACTGTATTTTTAATTTCCATTTTGCTGATGATTATTGACACTGAGCATTTTTTTATATATCTATTGTCCATCTGTATGTCCTTTTTGTAGAAATGCCTATTCAGGTCCTCTGCCTAGTTTTTAATTGAATTACTTGTTTTTTGGTGTTAAGTTATATGGGTTCTTCATAAATTTTGGATATTAACTCCTTATTAAATGTATTATTAGTGAATATTTTCTCCTTTTCAGTAGGTTGTCTTTTAGCTTTGTTAATGGTTTCCCTCACTGTGCAAAAACTCTTTAGTTTGATGTAGTCCAATTTGTTTCTTTTGTTTCCCTTGCCTGAGGAGACATATCCAAAAAAAAAAAATATATATTACCAAGAATAATGTCAAGGAGTTTACTGCCTATGTTTTCTACTAGGAGTTTCTTCTTTTCAGTTATTTCTTCTGAACGCTTATTGGTTGCCCCAAACTCCATCACCCTCATCATCAACTTCCTCAGTCTCACCTATGAATCCAGGAGGTCCTGTCCATCTTTGTGTACTGAGCCTGGAGGGTACCACCTGACACATGGCAGGTGGCCAGAGGTTCATGGACAAGTTCTACAGTGATGTGCATTTAAGGAGAGAGTCAGGTTAGTGAGAGGAACCTACAAGCTTCTCTACTGGATTCTCATAGCTTTGGGAGAAAGATGCGGGTATGGCATTGAAGATGGAGTAGGGACAGAGCATATGGGTCACTTAGAGCTTTGTCTTTATTTTTAGGGACAGGGAAATATTAAAAAGGATGACACTAAAAGGACTGGTCATTTCTCAATGGGTGTCAGCTGGCCCATAAATTCTGTCAGGGCTGGATTAGAGAACTAGTGGTGATAAAACCGTGGTTCAAAAGAGGTCACCCAGAGAGGGTGTCGAGAGAGAGGAGATAATTGAGGGTCATACTTGGGCACAGCAACACATAAGGAGTAAGCTGAGGTGAGCTCCATGGAGGAGCATAGAGACAGGTAGGAGAAAAGCAAGGAGAGAGCTATGCCACCACCACACTGGGAGAGTAAAGGCTCCACTAGCCCTGAAATTGGAGGAAGTGTGGCTAAGAAGATGAAATCTAACTTGGGGGATAATTGTGAAACCAGACAATATACCAATAGGTTTTGAAATCTGAATTTCTTAGCAGCAAAATCTCCCAAGGTGACATGGGTCCTGCCCACCTTCTCATACTGCTCATGGCACCATCACTTGTGTGTTTGCTCCAGCCACGTGGGCTCTCTGAAATAAATGTGACCCTTTGACATCTGCTTTTGCTTTAGCTTCTCTTTCCTCCTGGAATTTTCTTCCCTTGGGTCTTCTTACGGCTATTGGCTCATTTCCTCAGAGACACTGCCCCTGACTGCCCAATCTGGCCTCACTGCCAAGCTCCATCTCACTGATCACACACCACTCACCTCTCCCTAAAGTGATCTTCATATATTTATTGCAATGCTTCCCTTTCTCCTCATATGTTAATTCCATTAGAAGAGAGGGATGCCTTGTTCATGGCTATTTCTCCAGAGCCCACATAGTTATCCCTCAATAATTATTTGTTAAAGAAAGAAAAGGGGGAAGGAGAAAGGAGAAAAAAAAAGGAACATAGATGTTGCCTATTTGTTGAATAACTCAAGCAAAGCAGCAGCCCAATAAAGGTCCTTAGGCCATTTGCTTTAACATGCGTGGGAGAATGATGTGCAGTTTTCCTGTCAATTATTTATATGCAGAAATCCATAAAGGGCTTTAAGCTGCCTCAGACAACTTCATATCCATTGGTTTCTCAATACCTCCGTGTATAAATACTTGAGTCATTGAGGAAGGCAGTTTTTTCCCCCACAAACATTTTTCTCTGTAAAAGAATTTAGAATTTAGCCCATTAAATTATACATGCTCTCAAAAAAGGCATTCATAAAATGCAAGGGAACTCAGTCATGGAAGCACTGGCCTGCATGATCATGAATTACAAAGAAATTGAGCCAAGATGAAGGGATTTACATCAGACCTTCTGCAAGACTTCTCTTCTCTGTTGATATCCATACATCTGTTGGGCTCTGCTAATAAGAAATGCAGTTTTTCTTGTCTTCTCCTACAGATTGCTCTCATATGCTCCAGGCTCATTACCTCACAGCAATCATGAAACTAAATGGGTTTTGGAGACTTAGTCCTGGAGATGATCAATTTTCTTAAGCGGTCCACCCAGAACTATTTTCCTAGATACAATTCTATCAGAAATTGCAAACTGGGGAACTTATGTAATATTTGGGGTACGAGAACTACTTTGCACAAATCAAGATAAATACTAACCTAATAAGAGTTTACCCCAAATAAAAAACTAAAATCACACATAACATCTAAAAAGCTCAAACAGCTACAAAAACAATTTCTTTCTCTTTTTCTAATTTGTTGTTGACATACACTCTATTTCACACCTGATTGTTCCAAGAAAGTAGGGAGCAGTGAAGAGATTAGGAACATAAGATCTCGAGAAAAGCCTGGATCATGTGTTTGGCGTGTGTGTGCACACACGTGTGCACATTTGTTCACAGTTCCCTGACACAATCCCAGTCTTGGAATGTGGGGGGAATGGTTTACTTTTGTTGTGCAATGCTACAAAATTTTGGGGGGATGATAATACTACTCTCTGATTAATGAGATTGTCATTAACTCTTCCCCCTTTACATCAAAGAATGGGCTCTTTCCAGCGAATAGGTGCCAGCTACGCCTCCTCTCCCTACCTCTTATCTGCTCTCAGAAGTCTGTGGCAAACCCTCTGTGGGGCCCCTTCCGGAGGCCATGTGGTGCAACCGAAGGAGTCTGCCTTAGGACTGTGGAGTCTTGGGCTCTTCCTCCCTGATCCCCTTAGCAATATGACCTTAGCAAGTGACTGAAACTTTTCAGGGGCCTGCTATCATCATCTGTAAAGTGGAAACCACACTTTAGGCTCCAAAAAGAAGGTCAAGGAAGGTCAACTGATGACTGAATTCCTTTATCTCTAGACCCTAAGTGGGAGGCAAGTCATGCTGTGGGACACACAGAAGGCCAGCTCCTAAGTGGGGAGAGATGCAGAGATGATGTCCAATTACTCACTCTGCTCAGACTTTCTAGGCCCACTCTACAGACAGTACATGTGTCCCAGGGTCCTTGGCAGATGCTCCCACCTCACCAGGAAACCTTGGCAGCAACATAATAAGCAGTCCCTCCCTGACATGAGTTTCAGATGGCAGGCATACTGATACTGATACTGACTACGTATTGGCAATAGGGTGGCCACTCTGCAAATGAAAAAAAAAATTGATGTGAAGTCTGTTACCAAACAGACCATTACTGTATAAGAAAAACTTACATAAGTCCTACAATAAAAGTGCATATTGTATATTAAAACTGGAATATGTACTGGGTGAAAGAAAGTTCTTAAAAAAATCTATATGGATATCCAATGATCACTTGTAGGACTATCAAAAGTTTTGTGATATGACAAATAAGTCTTCAATGTTTGGGACTGTGCTATGCATCACATCTCTGGTTTCTGGAAAGTCCTCACAAATATCAAAACAGTATTGTCCCTGCAAACAGTATTGTCCCTGTTGAGAACCACCATATTTGTGGATTGCAAAATCAATTTAGTTAGGGAAAATCAAAAAGAAGGAAAGAAAATCAAAAAGAAGGTAGGGAAGTAGGTAGGTAGGTAGGAAGGAAGACTAGAATAATAGTAAAAATATCAAACTATATTGTACCTGGCAAACAGTATTATTTTATGAAATTTTTGTTTTATTGTGTGCGATATTTTTATGTGTATGTGTGCATGTGTGTTTTACATTTCCACACATCCCTCAGTCAAAAAAGTTAGACTCTGGTCCTCTGAGCTTTCTCATGGACTGGCTAGTAGACCATGGACTGGCTAGTAGACCCCTTTCTTTCAAAGGCTGTGAGCAGCATCAGGACAGATGTCATTCAGCAGGGGATTTAAGAGCAGTGCTTGTTTTATACATTTAACCTGCTCTGATGGGGGAAAAAGCTTCCCAAACTTATGGTCAATTATGGAACTACAGTTACAGAGATCGGGTTTGGGTATAGAGCACTTTCACTTTTTCTCCCTCCACTTGTATCTCTTCTTTGTTGGTCCAAAAATAGATTTGAATATTCAAGTCAGACATACAAACAGATGCTCCAACTTCATTAGCTAGTAAGGAAATGCAAAATAAAACCACAGTGAGATGTCATTTCACACTCACCAGGTTAGCAGACACTAAAAATTCTAACAAAATTAAGCACTGCCAATGATGTGAAGCAATAAGAACTCTCATACAAAACTGTAGATTGGTATAAATATTTTTGTACATCAATTTGGCATTATCTAGTAAAGTCAGCATGATTATACTCTACCGCTCGGCACTTCCCTGGATTTATACGCTAGAAAGTCTTGCACAGGTACACACAACTTGAACAAGATTCCTTGGGCGAGACTGCTCCAGGAGAGTGGGTTATAAAGTAAAAAAAATAAACCAACCCTGGAAATGACTTGAAGTCCAGATCAAACAGAATGGATAAATAAGGAGTACTTATATAAGGAAATACATATCCATGAAAATTAATCAACAGTAGCCATATATGTCAATATAACTTATCTTATGAGAAGATCAAAAGAAAGTTGTATTAAGCCTTAAAAAGGAAGGAAATTGAAACACATACTACAATATGGATGAACCTTGAGAATATTATGCTAAGTAAATAAACCAGCCAAAAAAAAGACAAATATATGATCCCATTTATATGAGGTATATAACATTCAAATTCATAGAGACAGGAAGTATAATAGTGGTTGCTAGGAACTAGGTGGAGAAGAAAATGAGCTGTTTAATGGGTACAGAATTTCCATTTGCAAGATGAAAAAGTTTTGGAGATTAGTTGCACAACAATGTGAATTTACTTAATAATACCAATCTGAACACTTAAAAAGAGTTAAGATGATAAATTTTATGTTAAGTGTATTTTACCACAGTTAAACATTTTTTAATTTAAAAAAGAAAGTTGCAGAAGAATACACAGGGTATAATTCAATTTTTATGAATTTCAAACACCTGCAAACCTACCACATAATTCTTAGAGATAAAAACATTCATGGTAAAGTTATAATAAACAGTAAGGTGATACATGAAATGGGAAAGGGCACATAGGTGTCTTCAATGATGATAACTGTTTTTCAGCCCTTAGGTACAGTTTGGTGGTTGTACATATATATATATCTTATAAATATATGAACCTTGTTTTCAAGTCAAAAAGCTGTGGTCTGAGTATCAGAATTGAGATACGCATGAATAATTAATTATATGGAGCCAAGTTCCAGGTTAGAAAGTCATTCTGTTGCAAGGAAGCACCCAATCTCTTGGTTAGAGTCAGAATTTATGTGCAGCCTGTTCAATAATATATGAGTAGCCACTGTTTTCTTATACTCCCTTAGCAACAGCTAAGCACTGGCACCAGAGAAAACAGCCATATCACAGATGCTCTGGCAGTTTCTCTCTAAACTCTATTAGCCTAACCCCAAAATAGAATTCTACTTGCAAAAGATGAGAAATTGAGAATCCAGGAGAGAACTTTTAAAAAAACAATTAAAAAATTGTTTACTGTTAAATAAATGTAATCTCAAGTCAGACTATTTTAAGGAATTCAATTTTTATAATATGCTGTAAAATATTTGAGTTTTCTAATATTTAAGAAATGAACCTTTTTTAGTTCTATATGTGACAGTGATGTGTCCTCATGTCTAATAAACCTAAAAAATGTTGCCCTGTTATCATTCAGAGCTCAGCAAAGTTTGGAGACAATGAAAGGGTGCCAAGCTGCCAGTTAGCTTTTATTCCTCTCAGTTTCACATAGCTCGCAGGGGCCTAAATAGAAATATCTTCAATGTATAAAAGACTGTGATACACCCTTGAACCCTGACTCCATAGCCGTTCAAATCCACGAGTGATGGCAGCTCCCACCCTCAGCCCTGGCTGCCATCAGAGAAATTCAACGGACACCCTGAGTTCATTGTTCCTCTTATGTCAGTGAGAGCTAACAAAGCCTGGGGATAGTTCAGGCGGGAGCCAAGAGCAGAACGGAAGGGCAGTGGATACACAAAGGGAAAAATCAAACCAAGAGGTGCCATTGAGACAATTTTAGTCATGTCAGACAACTTGGGCCACTGTTGCAGATGAAAGAACAAAACGATTTTACTTTGATTTATAAATAAAATGAGAATGAAGAAAGTTGATGAGAACCCTCAGATCATATACGCCTGATTTGGTGAGCTGACAAGGCCATTTTCAATCTGTAGTATCTGTTAATAGAAAGTGTTATTGCTTACATCAGAACTTTATTTTAATGATGAGGAGGTTAAAGTAGATTCTGATAAACAACTTTAATGACACAAATGTCTAGGAAGGTTCATATTCTCATCTTCCAAAAATCCACCACTTATTTCTCCACCCCAAAAATGTTATTAAGGAAATACAGGGATGTCTCTGTATAGTATTAGCCTGACCACAGATGTTTCCATCAAAATGGAGAGAGGCCACCAACACCTTAAATCAGTAAAATTCTTAAGTGTCCACTTAGAGTTTCTAACCTTTAGAACTTACGAATCGCCACCCACACTCAAAGCTTCAATGTACAGTCTATTTTCACTTGATTCAACTTGATTTTTATAAAAATAAAAATTCCAAATCTCAGAAAACCTCGAGAATTTAAAACTATAAGAGGTAATGGAAAATATCTCGAGTTTAAAGATGTGTTTAAGAAGAAAGCAGTGTCATTCAGTTCCATCTACTCAAGACTTTCCTTAGAAATTAACTCAATCTTTGGGATGCTATTCCCAAATAACCTACTACAGCAGTAAAACAGGAGTTTGTTTTACCAATTGTTCTTTGCAAGTCTTCATCATCACATATCCAACAGTATGATAGATCAAAGATTTTAAGAGGCCAAAATGAAATCAGATATGACCTACTAAGAGTGAAATGCACTGTAGAGGTCACCAGCAAGATTTCGATCCACACCCTAAACCTAAGACATTACACTCAGTTTATGACTTCCTCGGTGTCTAGCGAGGGGAAGGGAAAGAAGAGGACAGAAATATACAGCAAGAATTCCTGACAGTATGTGGAGCATGAGTGCCAATAAAAGTGTGACAAGTTTATTCAGAAGTGATTTTTTACTTATTGAAATGAAACCTAAAGAAACATAAATGTAAATGAAACATAAATGTAAATTGGTTGGTGTGGATGATGATTACAGAATTAACAAAAAACAACCAAAAAATTGGAAAATGGACAAAAATGATCTTGTAAATAGAGTAAGAAAATATTTGCTATTTGCCTTTCATTATTCTTATACTTTTCAAAGAGATTTCAATGCTATCTTATATTTTCCATTGCATAAATCAACCAAGAGGAATAGGGATTCTATTTCTATTACCAGAATGTCATGATTTGTTAATGATGAAATTACTTATTTTAAATTGTAAGTTTATTTTTTTCCTAATTTCATCAAAATTCTTAACTGAGGTATCTTTTATTTATAACAGAAAAAATGACTATTTCTAATTTGAGAACCTTAAATAAAGTTTAAAAATAAGCCATCATTATTAAAAAACATTTAACACAACAAATGAGGTACACTGTGCAAATTATACATGAGATTTCTCGTCCCTGAGGAAAATAAAAACTCATTCTTAATGTATATCATTAATAACTCTTAATTCAATGGCTGATTTCTGTTACTGAGAGGCCAAGGTTTATCAGCGGACTCCAAGTCCTAAGGTCAGCAGACACTGAGCATATTATGAAAGATGACTCTACTTGGCTATACCATATGGACCAAAAAAAAAAACCAAAAACACTCAACAAGTCTTCTGAAGCATGCTATTGGGGACTAGAAACAGCCTTCCAGCTTACTGTCATGATAATTTTATTTCCATTAGTTAGAAGAAACCAGACTAAAGGAAAACCTCATAAAAAATACTATTTACTTAAATGTTACCCATGTTTTCATAAAAGAAACTTCTTTATCTATTTCTACCTGATAAGCAATATTTAAAAGGGAATTTGAACAGATATTAAAGCATTTAATAATTATTATATTTTTATATTTTGATTAATGGTTTAATAAATAAATGGCATTTAATTTCCAGTTTTAATTTTTGAAATCAAACAAAAATTCACAGGCAAACTAATTTTTTAGTTAGAATGTATAAAAATAAATAGTTCTGAGACTAGAAAAAGAACTTAAAAAGTAATGAATAAGAAATTTAATATCTGGAACTTAAGGAGGAAACATAAAAAGAATTTATAGAAAGAATTTAGGAACCTCAACTTCTATCCTAAACAGGACCAGGTATTGTTCCACAAACAACTAGACAAAATATATGAGGCAATAACTTCTAGGCAATGGGCAATAGGAAGTGCAAGAATGTAATCTCTGAGAGCAAAGGAACCCTTGGGTCCCATAATTACCTTGGAACTCCGCCTGACAACAATTTCTTGATTCACACAAGGGGTTGATTCACACAAGTTCTGCTGATCTTAAAAGGCAAGATAAAAGTTTAAGGCTATTGCAGCTCTTGAAACCTGAGTGGCTGGCTCCTAGAGGGTAAAGAACTGGTAGAGTGTGAGGAAAAAGGACTCAGAAGTCTAAATGTGTATTTTCTCACAAGCCATGGCTCACAGTAGGGCTGTGCACTCACAGAGCAATACTCAAGACTTACCAGAGGGCTGCAAATACCAGGCTGAGAGCCAACAGAATAGTCAAGATCAAGCAGTGCTGGGAGATTTTGGAGTTCTGGCTCAATCAGATGAGAGAGACCTTGATAATACCCCAGTATACAATAATGACACTGCTGAAACACCAGAAAGGCTTGTCACGGGAGAAAGGATCATAACTTGAAGTAAGACTTCCCTTATGCTTGTCTTTACAAACTATAAAACTACAGCTCAAGATCCACAAGGGAGAGTTTGAAGATTTCTCCATTCGAAGAACTTAAGAAACACTTTGGGTTTTCCACTGATATAATCTAACAAAGTGTAAAAAATCTCAATACCACTTCAACATAATCATTTAGAACTAGAACTTTGTATAAGACCAAAACTCAATATATTTTAGAGAAAGAAAACAGAATCTAGTTTTTACAATATATCATCTACAATTTCCAATACCAGTCAGATTTTACTATACAATGTCTCTTATTGTCGAGAGAAAAAATAATCACTACGAATAGACCCTGGGGGCAATCTATATGTTGTAAATAAGAGGACAAAAACTTTATAACCACTTTTATAAATACATTCAAGAACATAAAAAGGATGGTCATAATAAGTCAATTAAGGAGGAATATCAGAAGAGAAATAAAAATTATATGTAAAGTGAAGTTGTAGAATTGAACAGTACAAATGATCAAAATGAAAAATTCACTGGATAAAAAGATTCATAGAAGATTGGAGATAGAAAAAGGAATGGGTGAGTGAACTTAAAGCAAGACCAGTAAAAATGATCCACTTGGAAGAACAGAGATTAAAAATATTGAAATAAAAAAATGAACAGTTTCAAAGACAATTTCAAATAGCATATGTGTCATTGGAATCACAAAAGGAAAAGTGAATGATAAAGGGCTGAGCAGATATTGAAGAAATAATAGTCAAAAATTTCCCAAATTTGATTAAAAAATACTAACAGATCCAAAAAGCTCAGCGTGCCCCTAAGCAGAGTAAATATAAAGAAAATCATACTTAGGGACATTGTTACTAAAAATCAAAGAGAAAGAGAAAATTTTGTAAATAGCCAGAGAAAAAGATGTATAGGGAGCAATGATACAAACTACAGCAGACTTCTCAACAGAAAATACAAAGGCCAGAGAACAAGGGAAAACCATCTTTAAAGTGCTGGGAAAAAAAATGAAACTATAAACCCAGAATTCTATATCTAGATGACAACATGCTTCAAGAATAGAAAGAAATATGTATTTTAAAATAAAGGAAAGCTATGAGAATGCATTGTCAGTAGACCTAAATATGAAACTGAGAATTGGTAGAAAATGATGAAAAGCTATTTCCATTCTTGAGGAATGAATAACAAAAAGAAAGAAAAGAGATAAAAGAAAGAAATAAAGAAACAAAGAAGCAAAGGAAGAAACAAAGGAAGAGAAAAACAGATGAGTAAATATAAAAGACTTTTTCTTATAAAAGACAACTGTTTGTTTAAAGTAAAAATAATATCATTGTAAGATGTGGTAAATAATGTATATAGAACTAAAAGAAATAAAAACAATAGCCTAAAGTACTAAGAGGGGGCAGTTACATGGCATTATACTGATGTAAGACAATTCAGCATTGAAGGGAAAAACATGAATTAAGAGTCAGGAAGAGGAAAGTGGGAAGAGAATGTGAAGTGGTACAATAATAAAGCTAAAGAAACCCAGATGAATTAGAGGTGAATATTGTGTGTCCTAGAGTAACCACTAAAAATAATAAAACAGAAATAGTTTAAATAAATGGAAAATTAAAAGATTTTCAATAAACACAAAAGAAAACAGTAAAGAAATAACAGAAAAAGAAATAATAGAAAGGACAAATGGAAAAAAATAGCAAGATATACCTTAAACATAAAATAAATTGGTACATTAAATGTAAATGGATTGAACAATGCAGTTAAAAAACTTGGATGATCAGATTGTATATAAAAGATCCAACTAGACAATGTATTTTATAAACTAGAAAGACATTTTAATGTAATATGCAAGTGTGTTGAAAGTAAAAGGGTTGGAAAAGATTTCCATGTGAACAATAAGGATAAAAATAGTTGAGGCTATGTTAATACCAAAATGGTCTTCAAGGCAAAAATATTAGTTGAGTAAAAGAGAGATCATAAAAAAGACAATTCATCAGGAAGACCTAGCATTTTAAATGCATAAGCACTAATAATGGAACTTCAAAATATATTATTAAGCTGAAACTGTCAGAATTAAAGAGGGAAACAGACATCATTGTTGGAGTTTTTAAAATTATTGCTTTGTCAGTAAATAGACACAGAAGGCAAAAAATTAGAAAGGCTATAGAAGATCTGAAAAACACTATGCACTAACTTCACTTAACTGACATCTACAGATCATTTTATCCAACAATTGCATAATACATATCATTTTCAATGGCACATGAACTACTCATCAAAACAGCCCAAGTGTTGAACCATAAAATAAGTTTGAAAAATTACAAAAGTTTGAAAACCAACAAAATATGTGTTCTGATTATAACAAGAGTTAATTTAGATATCAGTAACACGAAGACATGTAAAAAATACTAAATGTTTGAAAATCAAACAATACACTTTTAAATAATCCAAGGATTACAAGAATCAAAAACAAATTTTGAAATCAGAAAACATTTCAAAATTAATGATAACAAAACACAAGACATCAAAATATGCAAAACATAGGTAAATTAGTGCTTATGAGGAAATTCGTGACTTTAAATGACTAAATTCATAGAAAGAGGAAGATTTAAAATGTATTAACTAAGTGTCCACCTTAAGAATGTAGAAAAGGAAGATCAAATTAATCTCAAAGTGAATAGATAGAATAGAGGAGATCAACATGAAGAAAATAGAGAATATTAACAAACATTTCACCTTTAAAAAGATTATTAAAAATTATAAACTAGCAACACTAATTACAAAGAAAAAACATAAGTTACTGATATCAGGTTGATTGTGGGACTACCACTATAGAGCCTACAGATTATAAAATGAAAATAAAAAATATTATTAAGAATTTATTCTAACATATTTAATAATGTTAATAAAATAAATAAATTCCTTAAAAGACATAATTTACCAAAAACTACCTCAAAAGGAAATGGAAAGTCTGAATGGCTCTATATATTTTTAAATTTTTAACTTTCGAATCAAAATGCTTCCCACATAGAAAACTTTATGTCCAGATGATTTCATTGGTAGATTCCATTAAACATTTAAGAAAAATTAACATCAACCTGACACATACTTTTTCAGAATTAGAGGAGAAAATGCTTGCAAACTCATTAAGCTAGTAGCCTGGGAAAACAGGAACAGATAGTTTAGTAAGCTTCTCCCTGCACGTGCCTTGGACTTCCTATATGAGACAGGCAGGAAATGTTTGGAAAGCTACATAAAAACAATTTCTAACTTGATTGTATTCTGTTTGCAAATGTAAAATTCTGCTAAAAGTGTTGCAAAGATAGTAAACTGTTCTTTATTTACAGAGAACAAACTTGCCTATGAAGAAAATGTTTAAAACGTACCAAAAATTTATGAGAATTAATGTGACTTATACAACACCATTAGGAGGACGACTTCATAAAATATATACAATATATTTATTAAATACTGGCCAGTAACTCAATAATAATTACTTCAGGTTTTGCAAGAGCCAATAAATCCCAAATCTTTGGTAAAATTTCTTAGTTGTTTTTAAATTTCAGGTTCTTATAGGACAAACATCTGGATCTTCACAGGACCCAATAAGGTAGATTTTTATTCTTTAAAAAATGTGATATAAAAGAGATAACTAAAAAGGATTACTTTTATATCCTGATTATAGTCAGTATAAGCAAATTTCAGGATTGGCTTCTAGTCACAAATACAATTTTGTTTTTCTTGTGTGACTGTAGATGTTGACCCCTCAGGACAGAGATGTGAAAAGACATTCTTTTAACACAGATTCTAGCTTATACTAATGGTTGCCTATAGCTGTATTTCTCCCTTTATTTACTTTTTTAAAAAACTGTTTTAAGAACATCAGTAATGGAAAAATTTCAAAGAAATGTGATTTAAAGATTAGAAACAAACACTACCTCCAGCCAATACACGGCCCATTTTCTGCATTCATATATTCTTAGACATAAGCTCTTATATAATGCTTTACATTTTTTTTAGAAATGCTTCGATGTACTTTATAAGATTTGATCATCAAACTGTGGTGTGAAATATCATTATCCTTTTATGATATTTCATAAATATGGGGAAACTGAGTTTCACAGGGATTAAATGATATCATCAAGGTAAGAAAGCTAGAAAACTGAAATGCCAAGTCTAAAATCTAGGATTCTCAACTCTTAATCTGTTCATTTATCAAACATAGGCAGAGATATTTTAGTGGTAAAGATTAAATTAGGAACTCACATCTCTTACATCATTGAGAGTCTTACAAGATAAGGCATGGAAACATATATTCTCTACTTGTACAGCAGTTGAGGAGTTTTTAATCCAAAATTCAAAATGACTAACATTCAAGCTATACATTCTTTTAAAAAATGTTTTTAAAAATTTAAAATGTTACCAGCTACTAGTGCCTTAATAACTAATAATCTGTTATCAAGTCCCATTTTTAGGAAAAAGAAATACTTTTGAACTATAATACAGATCATAATCACTCAGTCTCAAAGAGGCTGTAGTAGCAAAGAAGACATGTCTTTTCAGATCATGAACATGTGTAAAATGAGCCTGAACCTGAACTTTGAATCTTTCTGGGTTGTTCAGCTGCCCTTGATTTAAGGCAGTTGTTCCACCTTCAAAGGTTGACAGCTGCAGCCTCAGAGAACACACTAACTTCTCTCTGCTGCGCCCTAGCGAGCACGTTAAAAAACAAAATGAGTTTACAAAATCCCTGCAGATTCCTCAGTCTGAGCCTCTAATCTGAAAAAGCATGTTGGCCTATAACTGATACAGCTACTTCCACAATTGCTTTTTCCAGAAAAGAATGCTTAACACAGAGCCTTTTTCTTTCAGAAAGGGCTTTGCTAAAAAAGCCAGTGACTAGTAAGGTCAGGC
Organism: Macroglossus sobrinus; assembly: GCA_004027375.1. Taxonomy (NCBI): domain Eukaryota; kingdom Metazoa; phylum Chordata; class Mammalia; order Chiroptera; family Pteropodidae; genus Macroglossus; species Macroglossus sobrinus. Next base: position 299,293 of record PVKZ01001262.1, read on the forward strand.
TTACGTGTATACTGATGACCATCCTTTTGAATAAATATGAGACAGCAGATTTTCAAAAAGAAATGTGTTTTTGCAAAATATATTGCTTCTAATCCGAATATGAAGATATCCATGTTGACATCTAAGAAATTAGCAAGAGTGATACTTGGTGCTTGTGGCTGCTAGAAACCAGGAAAGCTCGGTACAATGGAAGCTTTTCTTTTCTTTCTTTCTTTTTTTTTTTTTCCTCTTTGTAAAGGCTACGCAGACAATAAATAGAAGCCAGGATAATGACTTATCTGTTAACAGTTGCAGATGCTACAGCCACTCTCGGCACTGAAGGCATCACCAACACTGTCATATCCAGGGTAGAATCAGAAATACAAATCATTATATTTTAAATATCAGGCAATGCTTCACATTTATAAAGTGACCATAGAAAATATTTATTTCGTCTGATCACCTTTGGTTACACAAATAATCCACTAAACGTGGGTACAACAATTCATTGTTAATATTTCAGTGATTTGAAAGACAGCTCAATTTAGAGCTGATTGTAAACATGGGTTATATAAGCACACCGTTTCAAACAGGGATGCAGCAGAGAGACTTGGGGATAAAAGCAGGGTTGAGAAGTCTATTTTTTTTTCTTTGAGCAATGCTCCACCAATTGCATTGTCAGTAGTTCACCACTGTCCCTGATTTAATTGTATGCATCTGTGTTCTGTTCAGTGCAACAAATATTTAGCAAGTACCTCCTAAGTGTCACACGTGGGGCTGCATACTGAAGATACAAAGATGAAGAAGACACTTTTCTGGAACTAATGGAGGTCAAGACTATAAACAAGCTGGTGAGAGAAGCATTTGTCATGCCGATTTGCTCCTGCATTTGCTTCTGTCTGAGACTCCTCCCTCATCTTCAGATCTGCTCTCCATCACTGTCCCCATCTGGAGAGTTCAGCTCAGGTGCTTTAAAACAGTACACTGCGAAGTATAAAACTCAAAGAACATTCAGTTTCTTTGGCTGGAGGAAGCAGAAATGCTTCCTTCTAGAAACCAGCAATTTGAGCAACTGGGAGAGAAGAAGGCAGTGTGATAAGACAGAGAAGTAAAGGAGGCAGGTGACCCACCCCTAGTTGAGTACTGAGTGCTAGAGTTGATGAGTAATTGCAGAGACCTACGGTTGTTATCATCCTGGGAAATCAGCAGGTCCCAGACCCTCTGCTATTCCCAAGAACATCCCAAGGATGCTAATATGCAAGTCACTTGGAACAAACCTGAGCCTCCAGCAAAGGGCAAATCTACTGGAATAATTTCTCTAATTCTACCATGTATCAGTGCCCGATCCAAAATAATTAGAGAGGCAACTGAAAAAGCAAGAGATTATGTATTATAGTGGCTGAATTTTAATTTTCCCTGAATAACAGTCTGGCTACTGGTGAGAGAGATAAATTGGTTTAAAAGATGAAGATGATGTCAGCTAAGGTGATGGTTTGCCTGCTTCTGCTCTGTTGTCCACATGTTTCCACGTCAGACATCTCTGGGCATCCAAATAGCACACTTTCATGCTTCAGAATAATCAAGAATGTGTAAGAAAAACATACTGACATTTCCTTTTGTATATAGCAACCAACGCTCAGGTGTAAAGATTTTAATTTTTTTAAAGCAAGCAACAAAAATAGCTCAATTGCATCACACATTCTTTTTATTCTGCACAATTTAAATTTTGAAAGCTAGAATCTGAAGTATCATCTAGTCTCACACCTATCCTTTAGGTATCTTCCCAAGTCCAGAGTGACTTAGAACATTCTCTCTATCTAGAACTCAATTCTTTTGGTTTAGGTTAATATCTTATCACAATTTTACTCAGTTCAAAAAATGCTATTTTAGTAAAGTATAATATTATTTGGCTGGTTCTCAGAGTGACCATAATAACTCAAATACATCTATCCCTGCCTTTGATCCTTTGATTTGTTAAAAAAAAAAATAGAGCATGAGCTCAAGCAGCTATAATGAACTATAATGCAAAATATTATAGGCAAAAGTGTCACCTGGTACTTCTAGTAAAGTCTAATCTAAAAGTGTAAACTCTTCCCCTATAGCTAACAGTTGTACTGTCTCATCATCTCTGCCCAAGCTTTTTGAATTATTTTTTAATTACTAATTGCGGCTTTCACCACATTTTTTCATTCTTTAACACATTTTTTGTGAGGAATCACACAAGTATCTTCCAGTCTACATCATGTCTCAAAAAGAGGAGAATGCTTAAGACCAAAGCAAAGTAGGAGATATTCTAGTACTTAATATGTACTTAATGCAAGAACTATTGCTGAGAATTACTTTTCTGCTGCCTTGAGTGGTGAAAGTTGATTTAAGTTCAAGTCTTGTTTCTTTTTAATGATTGTGACAATTTATTTCCCAATCGCAAATTAATCAATTAATCGGTAAACATAAATCAATAAAATGAGCACAAATTATTTCCAGATGCTATTCCAAGGAAAACAAAACAAAATGTAATTCAGATGTGAGGGAGTGTTGAATCATGTTTCCCAACCACCATTCAGGATGAATCTGAACACCTTGTACCCTCTTCCTTCATTTCCCAAGTGTCTTAGCTCTTCTTTAGTGCTTTCCTCTCCCTTATTCATGGGGTCCGCTTTAGAATATGTGTAACTTGTCCCTCCTTGGCAATGATAGGACCAGTTTTCATGAAACCATTAATTATGTACCATTGATCATCTAAACCACCATATTTGATATTCAGGGATGAATAAATCTCCCGAGTCATTGCATAGTGGAAAAGTCCACTGTACAGTGGCTGAAATTCAGAATATTGCCATTTTCATCTGTACAGTGAGGTTCATGTGAGAATGTGACTATGATAGTGCGTTTTGCCCAAATTATTTTATAGGAATGAAAAAAAAAACAGAAAAAGGAAGGCTCTGATACTACCAATATAGATTGTTTAGTGAAACAGCAAATCTCTAGCCTCAGTTGAACATATATTAGAACTCAGAAGGTGTCTGTTTAAAACACCTCTTGAATATTAAAATGTCATTGAAGATTATAGGTAAAATGTAATTAGGGATTTAATTTTTTAGAAATCACTTGTAACATTTAAGTTTATTTTTCAATTTTCCCACATTTGACTTTTCACATCTCGAGAACACATTATATGTAAAAATTGAGGACTGGTTATCATTTTCTTCTGCCATAATTCAAATAGAAAAACTTTACACATCCAACCCATATAGCATTATATACTATATGCAGATGATGTGCTGTATTTTTCAAAGACCTGTAACTAAGCATAATAGTTCAAGGTAGAAGTTCAACTGGGTTTTATGTCCCCAGAAGATTTGAATACCTGTATTGCAAAAATCACAATAGAGTAAGAAAATAAAAGAATATAATTAAAAAAATTTTTAACTTAAACTAGAATAAATTGAGGATTGGATGTATAAATGAATCCTGAACCACCTTATTAGGCTCACTTAGGCTCCAGACTGATCTTGTTTGAAGACGAGAGAACGGTTGGTGGGTCTAAACTGGAGAATCTTGAGGGAAAAAAAATAGTAAATACTGAAAAGTTAAAACTTGATCTTGAACATGTGACACTGCTGTGAACCAAAAGACTGACTTTGGGAAAAGACTGAGGTTACAAAATTCCTAAATCGAGGATTACAGGCAAACATTGAGTCATCTCACCCTAACCAGAAATTCAGTAAACCTCAAAATTATGGAGATTTTTAATGTTTTGATTGTTCTTAAATTTATTCAAAAATTTAGCCTAACTTTGATGGTGGTGAAAGTGAGGACACTTTTGAGACCAGAAAGAAACACTCCATTTTGCAGAACTGGATACCATATTTCCTCCTAAAGAAAAAGATAAAAAACACATTTCCATGTTGCCTCTCATACCTGTGATGTGATTATATCTTGGTGGGTGGCTGGGCAGTCTCTGGCACTGGATGTCAGAACATAAGCCAGGACAGTTGAGATGGAATCAGTGGAACGTGACCTGACCACAAGGCTGTGTCAGAGGAGAGCAGCTCTACATGGGCCACCATGCTAGGTCTTCGTACCAGCGGAAACCAGCAACCCTCATCCAGTCAGGGAAGCAGGCATGGAGCCAGGCATCCAAGCTGCTCGCTCCAAGAATGGAATAAAAGTCATCAGATTAGGTTGTAGGGTGGCTAAACCCCAATCACACATAGAAATTTTGAAGTGGAATGGACAAAATATTATAAAAGTCAAGCATTGTATAGCTCCGGCATCAGTCTTACATAACACAATTTTATCAGTTAGAATTTGAAAAGTGTTTCTTAACCACAGCAAATCCCTTTTCAGCAATTTAGCAAAATTAAAGTGATTTACAAAATAGGCAAAGAGATACATTATGTTGTTTGTCATCATTTTCTCAAACTACTGGGGTTACAGAGAAGTATAAATATTTTATAAGTGCTCAGGATAGTTTAATTCTGTCTTTGGCAATTTATTACTTTACAAGAGACGGATTACTGAGATGTATTCTAGTGATCACAAATTATTTTTAGATTATACACTAATATATTCATTTCATAATTATAAGTGAAAGAATGCATGCTAATGTTCAAAGCTGTGGTCCTTTTTGCATAACTTAACTAATTTTAATAGTTGAAAACTTAATTATGTAGATTCAAAGTGAAATCAGCTTTGATGATGAATGTGCTTACCTTTCATCAAAATAGACAGTAGTTTCATACCATAACAAACCCCTAGAACCATGACTTCAGCCAAGTTTTGACCCTATCCAGACCTTCAATCCATAAATCCTACTATTTTTTTCCCACTGTGCCTCACCCACTTCATGTCTTCACTTTCCCCCAACTAGTCTACATTGTAGGGCTTATCATTAAAATCAGACCATTGCATTTAGTTGCAAATCTGTAACCCATTATTCCTCCATTTTATTTGTCTGGCAAAGACTTCACCTCCTTGAATCCAGTGCTGCAAGTCCCCTGCCCAAGGCGATCAGCTGAATGTGGCCGGAAAACATACACATAGTTGTGCTGTTGGTCTCATGTCAAATCAGTGATCCTTGAACTGCTCATCAAGTTACATTTCCCTTGTCCAGTCACTTACTAATTTCTTTATGTGTATTTCATACTTTGATCTCTCCTCAAGCTTTTAACTCATCCTTCCCATCCCTTCTCTCTTGGAAGACCTTGCTTCCTACTTCCGTGAGAAAACAGAAGCAGACACAAGAGAATGTCCTTCAGCATCCGCTACCAGAAGCATTCATCTGTCTGCAAATGGCCCATAGATTCAAACCTTCTCTCCTGTTATTACAGAGCAACTAGCCATGCTCTCATCTGGAGTAAACCATCCATTGAACACACACCTCCCTCTCTCCTACCCAAGGGGATTGTTTCACTAATTCTCCCTTCTTTCTGCTACATCATTATTTTCCCTATCTACTGGATCCTTTCCAAAGGCATACAAATGTGCTATTATTTGTCCCATCTTAAAACAATAAAACTCTTACTCTTATCTCCCCCTCCAGCTCACTTCCCACCTCTCTGCTCCCTTTTATAGAGAAACTCATCAAAAGAATTGTCACATAAGGACTCGCTTCAATCTCTCTCCTCCTAATGTCTCTTGAATCTACTTCAATCACGTTATTGCCTCAGAGCCATTGATACAGCCCTTGTGAAAGCCACCAATGAACTCACATTGTTAAATTCAATGCTCAGTTCTCAGTCCTCATTAATTGAACCTGTCCACAGCATTTGATGCATTTGATCCCTCTCTCCGCCTTAATGCACTGCTCACTTGGCTTCCAGACCTCTTTGCTGATTCTTCCTGATCTCTTTGGCCTCTAAGCATCAGCATGCCCTGAATTTTGTTTCAGCCTCCTTCTTGTCTCTGACCACACTCACTCCCTAAGTCAAATATACTTAACCCACTCTGCATGTGCAAATCATCTGGGGCCGATTTTTACAAATACCAATATCTGGGACCCACCATAGACCAATTAAAGAAGAATTTCTAAGGGTGGAGGTGGGCACCAGTTGAGAATCACTGCCATGTATGATCTCATCTAGCCTGATAGCCTTGAATACTGTCTAAGAACTAATACCATCAAATGTGTGTTTTCATCACAGATCTTGCTCCTGAATTCCACACTTGAATATTCAACCTCCCACTTGACTTCTATACTTGGATGTCTAATAACATTTCAAACTGCACAGATCTAAAACACAATGTCTAATCCTACCCTCTCCAAACTTGCTTTTGTCATCCTCTCCATCCAGCACAGGACAACTCCATCTTTCAGTGGCTCAAGGCCAACACTTGAGTCATCCCTGATCATGTTTCTCTCCTACTCCACATGCAGTCTGGAAGAAAATCCTGTCCTTTCTACCTCCAGAATAGTTGGAGAATCGGTCACTTTTCACCATCTCTGCTCAAAAAACCCACCACTTTTCCCTGGACATGTGATGTCTTACTCTTTACTTCTCTGGATTAATTGCCCAAATATCATCTACTCAGGGAGGCCTTCCCTGTCCACACTATTTAAAATAGCACCCTCTCCTCACACTGCATGCCCTATCCCCATCCTCTGCTTTATTTTACTCCGTGCATTGATCACAATCTGACACACCACATTTTTAACTCAGTTGATTAATAATTCTCTCTCTCCCTTAGAATACAGGCTCAAGGGGACCAGGATCTGAAACACAACCTAGAATATGAACATAAGTATTTGTGGAATGAATGATTAAATCTTTTGTATCCTCTGGAAATAAAATTAAATAACTGAATCAAGAGGAAGATAATGTGATCATTTTAAGCAAGAAGAGCTGACCCAAACTGCGGCTGGAACACCATCTTTTGAGGCTATCCACTGGTTTGGTGATACAGATAAAACATTTTGTCACAGAAGTATACCTCCTCCAAAAAGTGCTGTATGTGAGGAGTATGTTCCTTCAATGTAAATCACGTCTGGATATTTTTTTCTCTGACTCAATGTCTTGCACTGCTCACAGCCAAGCTGTCTCATAAGTCAGTTTTCTTGTTTGAGAACCTTCCTGTCAGGGAAAAAACAGAGGGCACTCGTGCCCTTTTACTGTGACAATATACATCTGTGTTACCGGTAACTTCTCTGCACTCACTGTGAAAGCAGCTGAACCCCGTGCCCTGGGAAATCTGGCTCCCACGGTGCCTCTGTGGGAGCTTGACAAGAAACAGTACAAAACCAATGCCTTTACGTGGCTGCAAATCAAGGTTTTGCTGTGTCCGTGAATCCCTTCAGCATCACGATATGTATCTTTTTATACCTCGGTTTATTCGGTATATGACAAAACAGACACTAGCCAAGTTAGAAGAGAGATTTTAAAAGCCTATTTTATCATCAAGTGTCAATTTACATCTAATGGTAAAGCCTTTGATAGCGAACATTTATTCAGAAGCTATCAAAGAGAATTAGCTCCCTAATTTTTAAAGAAAATTGTGCATATCTGACAGGGCAAAAGATATATGGCTCACTGAAACCTATCCATATACTCCTAGGGAGACTGTAATTACTTTAGGCAAAAGTACATTAACTTCTCCAGATACCAAGACATGCACACTGTTAATGCAAACACGTCGATTATAGAGTTGTCTCACTCACTCAATATTTATTAACTCCAGCTATGGAGAGAGTATTTCTCATGGATGGAAACCATTAGACCGAGGGTTCAAGGGAACTGTCCCAGAAATGTTAAAAGTAATAAATAGAAATTCACTCATCAAGATATATACAACTTTTCTCCTGCAAATATGAAAGCCTATATGAAATTAAAGCGAAGAACCAAACAGGAAGCAGTGATATAGCTGGGGTTATTGCCTGCTATGGGGAAGACAGCCACTGGACCCTCTGCCTTACATGTGACCACATCTCATGAAAGTCTTAGAAACTTCACTGAAGGCTATAGTGAGAGGCCTACATTTCTAATTAAGTAAAATGCACGGGCTTTGTAACAGATTTTTCCTTACTCATATTTCATTTCAGGCTGTTTACTTGCTTATTATGAGTTTATTTCATTCTGAAAATGCTGGAAGTCTAACCTGAAATACTGAATGTCAATAATAAACTCTGGGAACAACAACAGAAAATATATTTCCTGTCTAGGTCTGTTCTAAAAATTAATTGTATATAAAAGTGTAAAGAGCTTCTGCTGGGTACTGTCATTAGAAATTAAACTTTCACTTGGGTTGGCTGGCTTTTCTAAAATGCTATATTTTCACAAACGTTTTAGTCAAGAACTCTGGAAGCAAGCTTGGTGAGCACCTAAAAGTGCTTTGTCTACTGATCAAGGCAAAGCAGCTTTGAAATTAGAAAAGAAAGAAAAAAACAAATAATTAACTTGCTAATTGTTTCCTTCAATGTGAACGCTAGCCACTGGAGATATCTTAGCAGAGGTCAATGAAGTTCTTTTCAGTCTTGGGCAGGCTAGTGCCAACACAGTCTTTGTGGGTACTGTCCCCATGAGGCCGCCAGCACAGTCAGCCCCTAAAGCTTTTGCTCTCTAGAAACTTTGAGCAAACTTTTTCTCCAAGATGAGAATGAGGGTTAGCAGTCATGTTTGAACCTCTTTCTACTTCTAAGTGTTTGAAAGTCTACTTGACCTTTCCAAGTTCACGCTAGAAGTACTTGTCTGTCATCTACTCCGCAAAGCCCTGGCCTTATGGCAGGTGCCAAGGACCCCTCGCCTGTGCTTCTCTTACGTTTCCCAGGCCAAAGAGTCTCACTCTGCTGTCTCTACAATTTCTGACTACAAAGACTTGCAGTATCTCTTTCTGAATTAAATTTTGAGACCTGAATGGTTCCCCTTTCTCCCAATGGGAAAATACAATCGTATAAAGACTCCTGACACAAAAAATTATTTGACCTTCTTAGAAAAGCTGAATGAAATTGGAGAGGAAGGCATCTCTGCTGCCATAAAGGAGTCTGCAAGTGCCTATGGAAAGATCCAGGACTCATTGTCACTAATCCCTGGGGCCTAGCACAGTGTCTGACTTATTAGAGACACTCAATGCATGCTATTTCGAATGGAAAATTTAAAATGACATGTTGGTGTTGCTGCTGTTGGCAAAAGAATATTGATTGCTACAGAATTTCATAGCAGTTATTGAATCCAACAGCCTGAGGTTAGGGTTAGAGGCTTGAAAAGACCTCGCCATTGAAGGAGTAGTGAGTGGCATGTCATCGAAATCCCTCCATACTTACAAAGGCATGGTGAACTTGTAATTGATCAATTTTGGGGGGTATGGATGGAAAGAGGGAGATGTTTGGGTTAATCCTAGCTAAGGATAAGTGACAGGGTCTGTATTCAAATCAGGGCAATTGAACTATGCTGATGGCTTTTCAGTGGTCAGAGATTAAGAGCAAAGTTCCAGTTCCATCAAAGAAGTTGATGGAAAATCAAGATGGACAGAACTTCCATCTCATGCAGGGTCACCCTCTAGGGGTGGGAAGGAGGCTGCAGCTCTTAGAGCTGCCTTATGTAAGCCAGATCAACTCTAGCTCCCACCTCCCAGTTGGACAGAAAGACCCAATATGCTGTCAGGCTGGACAGCCAATCAGTACCAAGCCTGGTTTTCTCGCCCAACAGGGGTGGATCTAAAGTTGGTCTGGCTTACTTGATTGGCTCAAGACTGAAGGGGCTGAGCCTAAGGTTTAAATGTCATGAGCACCTAAATGGGGCTAGGGAAAGTAGAGACTGGCGGTCTCTTCCATTTGAAATGCATGTTCCCCGCAGTAGTGAAAGTGACTCCACAATAGATATTTAAAACCGGGTGCTTGGTAAAATTATAATGAAAATAATCAAGTGACTAGAAAAGGATGCCCCACAAAAATAAAAGCTCCAACTGTTAAGACAAATGATGTTGTCAGAAAAAATTCTGGGAGTATTTTACATTCATTTCCATTAGATCTTTTCATTACACAGGAAAAAAAATGTGAGACAGAAGAAAGAACATGGCTTTATCATCCAAGAGACCTAGGTTCAAATCCCAATCAATATTTCTAAGCATGTAACCTCAGTCTATTCATTTCACTGTTCTTTGGCTTCTTCAAATGTAACTCTGGGATAATAAGAGCTGCTTCAGAGGACGGTTACGTGAAAGAAGCTGCAGAAGCTCAGTTAACTTAGAGTACTGATGGCACGGTGTAGAAGTGGTCAAGATCCTTGATTTTAGAGCCAGACTGCCTGAGTGTGAATCTCAGCCTATTGCTACCTGTTGGGCAAGTTACTTAATTTCTCTGTGCCTCAGCATCCTTACCTATAAAATATGGCTATTAATATTACCTACCTCATGGAGATATATGAATTAATGAATTAATGTATGTAAAACTCAGGCAACTCAGGGTAAGCTGCAAATAAACTCTGGCCAGAGCTGAGCTGAGTCCTCACCACCCTGGCCGTTAGTGCCACAGCTTGTGCCTCTGTGCACACTTACTGGTGTTTCTCTAAGCTTATGTGTTTGGTGGGAGCAGGCGGGCCACAGGGTGGGGTGGGGTGGGGTGGACTTGGAAGGAGATTCATTATGGCTCATTGCATATAGGGTACTTTTGTTAAATTGCCTTGGGGCAAACACAATCTAGGATATTAAAGTATGGAATTTGAAACTCAAAGTACTCAAAGTCCAGGAAGTCAGTCTCCATGATGAAGGAACCAGTAGCAAAAATGGAATCAGAAGAGCAGCAGAAACATTCTAGAGATGCTTCTACCTTCAGATACATTCTCACCTCTGAACACAGTCAGCATCTGTTCCCTCTGCCACCCACTCCAGACCTGCGAAAATCCTGGCTTGTTACTGCCCCCGAGGGTAGTGAGCTAGAAGGGACCCAGGGGAAATTCCAGCCCCGTGGTCACACATGGAGGGCCACTTTTAAGAGATACTGCCTTCTTCAGGCCATGCCCAGATGTTGACAAAATACTGACGAGACATACCCGTGAGGAAGGATGGCAAATGTCCTGAAACTCTTTCTGAGCGTTATCCATGAAAACATTGTATAGGTATGTGAATAATAAAATTGCTCATTTGAACGTTCTTGGTGGCGATGGAAGCTGTTTTAACCAGTGTGGCTGCCACAACTCACACTCTCCCTTCCTCTCAAGAAACCACTTCAGAAGGCGAGTTGGTGGGAATGACCTTACAGGGTTAAACTTATCTCCGCCACACCCAAGAACTGTTGGCAGACTTCGGGGCTTTATTTTCTAATGGCAATAAATTATTTACCTCAGAATCAACGGAGGCACGCCCGTGTGTAAAATAGCGTGGTTTAGAACTCCCACCTAGTCCGACACTTCCCTTTGGTAGTCAATAAAAATGATGCTCAGAAAGCGTAAACCACTCGAGGTCACAGAGCTAGAGAGGAGCGAAGCCACTACCCAATTGAAACGACGTCTGATTTGCGGCCAACGCTCTTTCTACAGCCACATCGCGTTTCCCTCTGCGGAGGCCTCATGTGCTACTCAAGCAAATGACAGTTTAGTGGTGCTGGTTGTGACTCCACTTTTCCTCCAAGATTCATCCCACCTTTCCACTAGGAAGAATCGTCTTTCTAGTCCCCATTTAGCTACTCTTACCGGGTGGGTGGCTACATTGCTATTTCAAAATATATGCTATTTATTCTAAAATCTACATTTCATGTTCTCATATTAAGCTGCAAATATATGTACCCTGGACTGAAAATACATTTACAAAATATTTGGGCTGAGTGTTGCTTAGACAAAATTTGTGTTTTTCTGGAATTATTTATTATAGCAGAGAATCTTTAATTCCAATGACAAGACGGCCTGCAGCAATGTTTAATATTCATTCACTTTTATTCAGGCAGAAAATTGACATGAGAACAGGTCTATTTTTATAAAAGGCATTCTAGCTTTTCCAAAGGGAAGAAACTTTTTCAAATATTATTTAAAAATATGCACAGGAAGTATAGCCCTAACTTGTGATATCAGATGATAACTTTTTATTAGTTACTACATTCAGTAAAGCACTTTTTGCAAACATCTTGACTGTGTAGCAGGCCTGAGAGCTGGGTGACTTTGCTAATAAAGAGGACAGACAGCTCAGGCCCTGCCCTGTGTCCGAGACATAGGTCACAAGAGAAATGAAGGATCTTCCCTCTGAGTGAATTGACAGCCATTTATTTGCTCACTGTCTAGGCTGCAGATGTTGTAAAATGTCACCCTTCAGAAGGAACTAGGAACTAACCACTGCAGCTTGACACAGGCAGACTGCCAGAAGAGTCATGGTTTGGTGACAGATGGATAATTTCTTTTTAATCCCCATACAAAGAGATGTACAGACAAGGACAGAAATTTAGGCAAATATACTCACCCGTTCTTCCCAGAGCCCCAGGCACAGTGAGCAGTGAATTGAGTGTCACCGTGCCCTTGGGTTAGTGCCATCATTGCCTAGGCTTTGCTCAGCCTATTTACTGGTCTCCCTTCGAATCCTTCATGCCAAGACTGGCTTAACTGAGCAGCTGCCCATCTGGGCTGCTTTCTCAGTGACAAAGAAAAAACCATGAGGTCTAGAGGTATTTGGTGGTGTGGGGAGGGTGGCGGGGGAGTGGGGTGGCAAGAAAGGGTGAAAAGCAACACAGAAACAAACAGGTCCAGACCAGAGGGAAATAAGGACACATGTGGGAGTGTAGACTGTGATTGTGCCAAGGACAAGGACAAGGTCAAGAGCTCCATAGCACCAGGCTGCGTGTGTTGGGTCTGCTGTGCATGAGGGTCTATGGTCTATAGGACGCAAATATCTGGAAACAGTGTGGCCAGATCAGGGGACTCAGGTGAACAGGGAGGGGAGGGAGAGAGGCATCAGAGAACCTCTCACAGCACCCTCCCTCCGAAGCCTGGGGCGGGTGCCAGTGGATGGATCCCTCCTCTCACTAGAGAAAGAGAGGCCTGGGGCAGGGATGTAGATCTCTTAGGAAATCCACATTAAATTGACCCCCTTGACGGACCACCCGGGCTCTCATTAGGGAGCGGATTTCTTGCCTTTTGGAATAATAAAGGGTGGACATACTAACAAGAAATACTAGGTCCTTATCAAGAAAAAAGAGAAACTTGCTAAAATATAAGTTTACTTTACAAAACTTTTACCTTATTTTATTCTAGTTCTTGTTAATTAATGAAATTGAATCATCCAGACCCAACGAGGGGCAGTTTTGTTTTTTGGATACTTGATAAACTTAAAGCAACTAGTATGATATTGGTTCAGCAAATAAGAAAATATTGAGATGAGAAGATTTATATCATGAAGATAGCAATGTTTCTCCCTCAAATAACATATAATATAATGAATTTATAAGTAGAATCCCAGAGGATTGAGTGTTCAGTTTGGCACAGTAAGGATTATTTTACTTATTTATTTCTTGAAACTAAGTGAAGTAATTTGACGTTTGCATGGAAGAATAAATAATTCCAAGAGTATTATAAAATTACAAGAAAGAATAGAGTATTGTGTTTGAGGCTGAGGAGGTAGTTGATTTGCCTTACAACTTTAAATTTTATTTTAAAGTTTCTTTGATCAAACCGATACAGGAGCAATAAATTAATCAATAGAGAATTTAGAAAAAGATCCAAGCACCTATGTGAAATTGACATGTGACAAAAATATCATTTTAATTTAGAGAAGAAAGGGTGGCTTATTCAGTCTTTTCTCCTTTAGCTTAAACTTTAATAAAGTTTGATACATTTTGCTTTCATCATTGATTAACCATTTTTAGGAAAACACATTTGGATATCATCTCACACCAAGTATAAAAATAAACTCTAGATAAATTAAAAATGTAAATATTTAAAGATTAAAAAAATAAATGAAACTTAAGAGTCCTTTAGCAAAATAGGAATCTCCAAAGCTATAAAGTGATACCAAAAGACAAATGACAGACTATAAAAATTTTTGCAAATCACGATAGATTGAGAGTTAAATTCTATCATATATAAATTGATCAGAAAAGGCATAGAAATCAATATAAAAATGAACAAGAAATGAATGCGATTCAATTCTCAAAATACAATTCATAAAAGACAGTCTAGATGGTCAATAAATAAATGAAAAGAGGCTCAACTTCACCAATAGTCTGGAAAATGCAAGGGTATAATAAGATGCCATATTTTATTCAATAGATTGGCATTAATTACAAAGAACACTAAACCCCAATGCTGCCCAGGACAAAGAAAAAATTCTCTTGCGTGCTACTGGTGAAAATATGAATACTACAGTTTTAAAAAGTAATCTGATAATGCCTAGTAAAAGAATTGCAATGTGCAGCATTATTTGTAGTGACTTTCTTCTCCAAAAACTTTCTGGAAATAACCTGATACTCATCAACTGACTAATAGCTAAATATAGTACATTATATTGTTAAAAAGTAAGTAAAATATGCAAAATATATAGCTATTAAGAAAATGAGCTAGAGCTATATTTATTGACACGGAAGAATATTAATGACATCTTATTTGTTAAAAAAGCCAGTTATTAAGAAATGCATGGTGATGATTAATTTTATGTGTCAGTTTGGCTAGTCTATGGTACCAGGATATGTGGTCGAACTCCAGTCTGGATGTTACTGAGAAGGTATTTTTTAGATGTGATTAATATTGAATTAAGTAGACTCTGAGTCAAGCAGATTGCTCTCCTTAATGTTGGTCAGCCTTATTCAATCAGTTGAAGGCCATAGGAGAAAAAGACTAAGATACCCAAAGGAAGAAAGAATTCTGCCTTCAAACTCATGACTGCAGCACCACCTCTTCCCTAGGCTTCCAGCCTGATAGCCTGCTCCGTAAATTTCAAACTTGCCAGCTCCCACAATCATGCGAGTCAATCCTTAAAATAAATCTTTCTCTCTTTCTCTATGACCCACACAACACCCAATGCACTTGTGACAATTACTTTTCCCATTCTATAGATGAAGAAACTAAAAACAGAGATGTTAATCTACTTGCTCGGGGTCACAGAGCTAACAGTTGCTTGAACTCAGTTATAACTAGATGAAGAGAATTTCAAAACAGAGGCCATAGTCGTAGACATTAAGGGTTGCCAAGAGTCTGGAAGGATAAATATTATGTCCCCCCAAATCCATTAGATTTGGCATTTGGGAGACAGTTTTATCCTTGTTAGGGCCTGAGTCCAATGCCTTATGAGCAGAGCATACATAAGAGGAAATGGTAAACACTGACCATTTTTTTCAAAAAATATAATGGTCATGAGTAGGACACAGGTCTGTCATGTTCCCTTGTCAGAGACTTTCCCTGATCAACTTATCCAAAACAGCATTCTTTCCATCATGTCATTTTTTATTGCTCTTCTTGCTTTTTTTCTTCATAGCACTCATTATCCTCACTATATATTGTTTGATATTTGCCTTCCAACATCAAACATGAGCTCCATGAGAAAAGAGACTTTGTTTTTGTTCCATATAATGTCTCCAGCAATTGGAACAGTTGTGGATACATAATAAGAGCTCAACAGAAATTTGTTAAAGGAATTAAGGAATAAAGCTGGGAGGCCGTGTACCTCTTTCCAAGAAGCCCATAATTTAATTCTATGTGTATAATGTGCACGCATGCATGCGCGCACACACCACATTCAAGTGAGCACAAGTTAATATAGTGCAAAAATAGAGCACTCATGCCTCATAAAATAGACTGTGGGTTGAGGTCAACTAGGAAACACTTTGTACAAGTGAAGAGGTTCAAGTGAGATCTTTTGGAAAAGGATAGGAACTTGCAAGAAGAGAAGTGTAAGTGAGGATCTGAACATAGTGGGTGAGGGAAGGTTGAAACAGAAAGTCATATGAAGATAACCAGTTCTCTGGAGGGCTTAAAATATATCATTAATGAGATCTCTCCTCCCCCCCCCTCTCTCACACACACACACACACACACACACACACACACACACACACACACCATTGAAGAAATTCCTCTGGTAAAACTGGGTTTTCCCCATTCATTTTATGTATATATGACTTGTGCACTGCCTTCCTCCAACAAGTTTCAACAAATTTCATGAATAAAGCAAAGAATTCATAATTAATGTGATTTAAAAAACCACTGATGAAGTTTCATATTACTTATACATAAAAGGCATGGAAAACCTGTCTAAGTCACTCCTATGTCATTTAATGCCTTAGTTTCTGGCTAAGCCAGTATTTTTCAATTCTGATTTCACTTTATAGTCACTGGAAAGCTTTACTAAATACCTCTGGCCAGGCCCTGCCCCAAACAATTAATTTAGACACTTGAGTGCAGGGTCTGGGCACTGGTAGGGTCACAAAGCTCCTTAGGTGCTTATAAAATGCATCTAGATTGAGAACCACAGAGCAAATGCGTTTACCCCAATGTAATCCCTGGGCACCCAAAGGTGCCCTGGAGGAGCTGTGATGTCCATGTGCACAGACAGGATAAATTAGATAAGGGATTTTTTCCTAATAACTTATCAATACACCATTATAACCTGAACATCTTGTCTACTAACTTCTATCACTATTCCAATCTTTTGGATACAATATGAATAATCACAAAATTTCTCTACATTTTAAACTGTAATATGAAAGAAAATAGAACTCCTGAGAGCCATGTGGTGGCAAAGACAGAGATAAAGCTATAGCTGGTCAAGAACAGAATGTATTTCATCAATATCAGTTATGGACATTTGTGAATCAGCTCAGATGCCCATGTGTGTCAATACGAACAACTTTTCTCTCTCTCTCTCTCTCTCTCTCTCTCTCTCTCTCTCTCTCTCTCTCTCTCTCTCTCTCTCCCCCTACCCCCACCTCCCAATTTTTGACCTCCGATCTTTATTTCTAAATTTAACTTAAAACGCACAGTAACCCTGTGTATAATCTACACTTTCAAAATTCACTGAAAGATATTCATTTTCATTAATATTTTTCTTTATTACTTGTCACATATGCAAAAAAAATCTAGTTTATTGTGGAATAAAAGAAATTAGGCAAAGAGAAATTAGGTATAAATTGCCACACAACAATTTGGAAAGCTCTGAGCATGGCTGGCTGTTCTGAATTCACCCACACACATTTGAGTGTCCAGACTTGAACCCGCAATCTAATGGGGCTAGTCCTATTCACAAGTAATGTAGAGGTTTGATCCTTACAATATATTGTCCGTTCAGAGCCGTACTCCTGAGATAGGTGGCAGGCTTCAAGCTTCTATTGTTTGCCATTGCTGTCATGACCAATTAACACAAACTTACTAGCTTTAAATAGCAGTTTGTTGTACCTGGTTCTGTAGGTCAGAAATCCTGGTAGCTCGATTGTTTTGTTGTTGTTGTTGTTGTTTGTTTGTTTGTTTTTTGCTCTGAGACCCCCAAAGTCAAAATTAGGGAGAAGAATGCACTGCCGGAGTCATTCCCATTGTTGAACAACTTCATTTCTGTGTGACTATAGGACTGGGGTCCCCGTTTCCTTGCTGATTGCCAGTAGGGTGCCTCTCTCAGATCCTTCAGGCCACCTGCATCCCCATCACAGAGCCAACATTTACCTCAAGGCCAGTGACAACAGTTTGAGTCCTTCTCGTACCTTGAATCTCTGACTCTAGCTGCAGAAAGTTCTCTCCTTTTAAAGGTTCATATGATTAGATTGGATCCACCTAGATAATCCAGGATGCTCTCCCTATTTTAAGGTGTGTATCCTTAATTACCTATACAAAGTTCGCTTTGCCATGTAATGTGACATAGTCATAGTTTCTATGGATTCAAGCATGGATGCTTTTGGAATCCATTCTGCCTACCACATTGCCTATAAAAAGACCACTGCAAATCTCCTGTATCTGTGTATTTCATCATTTAAACCAAGTTCACTTGAAATTTCACCAAGTCTGCCTTTCTTCATGCAGGTTCATGCCTGTCTTATTAGATAAGATGCATTCCACTATCAGTCTATTCTGCTGTTATAACGAAAATATCATAGACGGGGTGTCCTAAACAAAAGATGTTATTTCTCACAGTTCTGGAGGCTGGAAGTCCAAGATCAAGTCTCTAGCATATTCAAAGTCTGGTGAAGGACACTTCTTGGTTCATAAATAAATGTCTGTTTTCTGTGTCCCTACATAAAGAATGGGCGAAGGAGCTCTGTGGGGTTGCTTTTACAAGGGCACTAATGCCGTTCACTAGGGCTCCAGACTCATGACATAATCAATCACCCTCCCAAATCCCCACCTCCAAATACCATCACAGTGAGGATTAGGTTTCAACATTTAAACTTGGGAGAACACAGGCATTCAGTCTATATGCCCTACCAACAACTTTGAAGAGTTGGGTTCCTTGTATAACACAGGAATATAAACCTTTTCCCAGAAAAAAAAAAAATAGGAAAGAATGTTTTTTAAAAAATGACTATTTCTTGACCCTTATTTTGCTCATAACAAGTTGAAAACAAACCATAAAGCTAGTTACAGTCTGCATGATTAGCACAATCACAATTTCTTTTTTTATTTTATTACTACAGTAGTAATATATTTGAATAGTTTAAAAAGACTGGATGCTTAACTTGTTTATAAATAAAGGACCAAAGGAAGTACTTAGAATAACAATTCTTAACTCCCAAAACTCTTTGTTTACTCTATTTGTTTTAAATATTATTGATCTTGCACACAGACATTCCATTGCCATGTGCAATATTAATGTCACTAAATGAAACACGTTTTATAGGCAGCAAGAGAACCCGGTTAGCTTTGAGGGGGTTACATAATGGAATTCACACTAAAAAGAGGACCTAAGTAAAACAGAATAGTTTCCAAGTAGGTTGGAAACAAAGAGCAATGATTTTAAATGATCACCTAGGAAACCAGAGGTATAATCTTTAAAGATTTCACCATTAAGGTCAGTTAGAGTTTACTGACTCAAGATAAAGAAAAAAAAAAAATATATATATATATATATATGCATTTACCTCAGCTGTATCAAGGAAGAGAGAGTCAAGGAGAGAAGAGCAAGGAGGAAGGATGCTCTGCCCTGGGCTGTGAGACTCAGTTCCGTGGCTGCTCCCCACGCCAAAGTCAGCACGTGGGATGGTCAGAGCTGCTTGTGTACATCGGTCCTCCTGCTCTCCCTCGCCCCTCCTATGTTAATACAAGTGACATTCAGCACAGTAGCTGCAAATGTCATTAGGCAAATGAGCATATGACAGTGGGCATCTGAGCCTTTGAAAGTCTATATGATATTCCAATTCAGAGGTGAAAGTTTTATATGTCCTGACTCCGAGTAATTGTTTTTGTGCTGGCTGCCAAAAAAGATCACAGTAAAGTCATTTTAGATACTTCAGTCTAAACACAGTGATGCTTTCATGAGGCTACTAAACCCATCTCTAAAATGTGGTAAATTTGTATATTTAGAAATTCTGCTGAAAGCATATAACCTTTTCTGAAGAACATGCTGTACTTGTTTCTTGAATTGAAAGCTTTGCAATATGCCATGGCCAAGAGTAATAAAGTTCAGATTTAAATGTGAAATATTGAAGAACAGCTGCTTATGTGTGGAAGAATGCCACGTATCACCACAACCACGTTCCGACTGTTTTAGGCAGTGGTTATCTCTGGGGTATCAGAGCAAAGGATGCCTCCAGGCATATGATTAGTAGAAGGGTGTGTTATTATTTTTCTAAATATGACTCTGAATATATTTTTATTTCACCTCAGGTTAGAAATTCAAGCTAACCAACAATGATAATTCCATACAAAGTTACTCCTGTCCTAACGTATAGAGTTTAGTGCCTATTGTTGAAAGCTGTAGATTGCTGCCACTCTCCATCAAGGTCAATACCAAAGTACAAAGGGAGCCCAGAAGCATTGAACACTAATCTTGTGTGTGTTACCTGCCACTGAGTCGGCTCTGACTCCTGGTGACCCTGTGAATGGGTGAGGCCCATAGGGTCCTAACCTCAACAGCCCTGCTCAGCTCCTGTAGTCTTGTGCCTGTGCCTTCTTTTATGGAGTCAGACCATCTTGTGTTTGGTCTCCCTTTTTTCCTGCTGCCTTCTATTTTTTCCAGCATTACTGTCTTTTCCAAAGACCTGCCTTCTCATGATGTGCCCCACATAGGATAGCTTCAGTTTTGTCACTCTTGCCTCTAGTTATGTTTCAGGCTCTAGGACCCGCTTGTTTGTCTTTCTGGAGGTCCAAGGTATCCACAGAACTCTCCAACATCACATTTTAAAAGAATCGATATTTTCCCTATCGGTCTTCTTCACTGCCCAACTCCCACATCCGTGAATAGTAATTGGGACTATGAGGATGCGAATGACCTTAGTTAGCCTTGATCTCTTATGATACATCTTTGCTCTTGGTGATCTGTCCTAATTCTTCCATTGCTGCCCTTCTGAGTCCTGCCCTTCTCAAATTTTGGCTGCAGTCTTCATTTGAATTGAGGACTGAATCAATGTAAGCAAAATATTTAACAATTTTGATGTCTTCAGGCCGCTAGCATAACAAAGAAACTATGAATTATATTAATATTATTTGTGTTCCCTTCTCTTTTCCAAGATGGTAGTCAGGCTCTTTATACACTGGCTTGGAATAAGTCTGAATCTTTGTGGATTTTATTTTCTGAAACTGTAAGCTCTTTGGGAAAAGAGGTGGAAGGTTTAAATCAGAGGAGAGAAAATTTTCCAAACTGAGAGAGATAGAAAAATATTTTGATATTGTACAGTAGACTGGACAAGCAATAGAGCTAATGTGGTAGGTAATTTTCTAGTATGTCTGGGAAGTCATACCAACCAACAACTAGACCTTTTAGATTTGGCAAAGATTACTATGCCCAGAGAACCAGCAAACGAAGCAACTTTAAAAGGACCGAGTGGTTTTAGAAAATGAGCATTTCAATGGTAATCAGCGTGGGTTGAAAATTAGAGACATCCTAGGATTCAAGGTGGAGCCCCAACAATGAGTGAAATTAGATACTTTACTATACTGACAAATGCATTTTTGTGATAACCAGAGCCAGATTTAGTGTTGTTTTTTTTTTGTTTGTCTTCTGTTTTTTAGTTTTTTAATGACCATTCATATATACCAGAATTTGTGGAATAATTCTGGTATTTGCTATAAACACGTATATACAACTACTCTGAACATGTATACAGATGTCGTTGTGGTAAATAAAATAAAATTTAATTACAAGAAGTTCAAAGTTTGCCATTCTTTAGGTATCATCAACTTTTCAACCAATTGTCACTAAAATTACAACTACCATCATACTGGTGTCCTCGTGATGACATTAAAATGATGAGAAAAACAGATTCTCATGCTGAATTGAAAATCACACCTCTTTCTCCATCCCTCTCAGTTTTCAGAAGGGGATACTGAGATTACGCGAGATTAAGTTACCTTCCCTCGCCCCACCTGAACAACCCAATGAACAAATTGCTGAGCTGTCATCACACCCAGGTTGTCCCACTATGTCATAGGAGGAGCCAGGGAAACAGGGGACCTGTCCTTGGCTGCCCCTCCTTAATGCTCGCGGCAATCCTCTGATCATTTTTCCTACTGCATCCAAGAGAAAACTGCCAAGAGGCACACACTTGTTTGTCCTCCCTCTTTCTTATCTGATTTTCTGGGCTGGCTTCCTCTCTATCTCCTGTTCAAGACCTCATGACCTACTTACTGCCTTCTTATAGCCAGAATAAAATATTTTAAAATGTTTCTGATACATACTTACTAAAGTTTTATTTTCCCTGTCTTTAATTTTCACATCAGAAGGATTTTTACCACATCTAGAGCTTTCTCTGTACATCAATCAGTTGTTCTTCTCTTTTAATGTTATTACCATTGATCTGCTGTAAAGTTATTTTTCTATTCAAATATAGACATATAACATATCAGTTTAAGTATACAACATAACGATTAAATGTTTGTATATATTGCAAAATGATCACCACAATATGTGATGAGAACATTTAAGATCTTCTCTCTTAGCAACTTTCAAATATCTAATACAGTATTTTAACTATAGTTACATTCTCTATATTAATTCTCCATGATTTGGGGGTAAGATTTCACATATAAGTGAGATCATATGACATTTGTCTTTCTCTGTCTGATGTATTTCACATAGAATAATGGCCCTCAAATTCCATCCATATTGTTGCAAATGAAAGATTCCTTCTTTTTATAGTTGAATATTCCATTGTACGAATGTATATATACATATTTTCCATTCATGCATTGATGTGAAATTCTTGAACAAAGACACCCTACTTCTTCTCTAAATGGGAGAGTATGACACTGCTCACACTGGATATTCCTAGCAGCAGTGGTTTCCTAACTATCTGTGCATCAGAAACACAAATGACCTGTTAGGAGATGCAGATTCCTGGGTCCCAGCCCTAGAGCTTCTGATTCAATACCTTTCACTTGCACTGTCATTCCCAGGTGATTCTGATGCAGATGGAGGCTTAGAGACCTCTACTGTAAGGCAGACAGGCATGAATAATACTGTAAAGTGTTTTTAATTACAGCTAAACATCATCATTATTAATGACTGAGCTTTGCTTCTAGCAATTGCTTTCTTTAATTGACCATTTGATCCCCACTCCTTTCTATCTCTGGCCTCCTATTCTGTTCTGTCCTTTTTCCTCTAATAAATAAAGTGAACTTAACAATGTTTTTAGACAATACGTTCCGTAGAGGTGACGGAGAAAACTCTAGTAGACTGAAGAATAAAATTTACTGACTCTTGAAGTCCATCATAAGTTAATAAAATGTTGGGATTTTCTTCTTCTGAGATAATAATTTATTAATTGAAAACATTGCAAAATCTTATGTGAATTTGATTCAACAAACATTGAAAGGCTACTCCATTTGATGTACTTACTCTACCAGGTACAGAGCCTATGAAGGTGTGTTTACTTTGGTCCCTTCCTTCGTGAAGATCACAATTTAGGAGTGAAGAGGAAAATTAGCCTATCTCTATTTACACTTCTGCATCTGGTTTTTCCCCTACAGTGATATTGTCAGCAGGCATTCTCTGAAATTCATATTAAAATGGTGTCAAGAGAAAATACAAGAATTGAGGCCATGATTACTCTTTTCTTTGCCATTCTGGGAGACTTAATGAAATGCAAGTGAGGAGCTGGTAGCACTTCAAACCAAATTACCTTAGCCTCTAATAGCCAGCCCAGCTCTTTGCTGGGGTTAATTTTGTCTGGAGGACATTAACCATGGAGCAGACTCCCCCTTCTCCTCCCAAGGCTGCTGAATGATCCTGTGCACTAGAACAATGAGGCACCTGTGGGTTGTTCTTTTTAATTAAAAACCCTTTAATGGGATGGACTTTAAGGCACTTACTTACGGTAAATGCTAGAATTCAGTCCACCTCATTTTCCAAAATCCAATTTATAAATTGTGTTTAAAAATAGCCTCCTGGTTTGAGCACACAAGAAAAAATTCACAGCAGTCCCTGAAGGAGGGATTTATAGGCCGTTCGGATTAGAAAGCAAGCGAGATGACAATGTGTCTGTCGCATTTTATAAGCATCTAGAAATTGGCAGAAGACTCCTGAGGAAACAGAGGTCAACCAAGAGACTGTCACATTGAAAGACCTTAGGCCATCATAGCTGAGAGCAAGTTTGTACAGAGTCTTCTGATCAATCTAGGGAATGAGAGAGGAGTTAGCCAGAGAGCTGGAAGGATAAGAAAAGCAGTGAGAGCAACTGCTAAGCGGTTAGTGAGGTGTGAAGCTCGGCTGTATTTAGAGTGCTACCCCAATGTGAACTTTCACAAAGAGAGGCTGGCGGAGTAACACTGGACTCACCAAGTGCTACTCTAGGTGATTTTAGAGCAACTGTTGCACTTCTTCTTATTTCAAAACAGAACCAAGATCCTTGTTTGAAGGAGAGGGTGAGCAAAAAAATTTCCACAAAAACTAACTGTGGAAAGAATTTGGATGGGTGGTGATTGCATGTGTAAATGAGAACTGGTTCCTGGAAAATACCATACTCAGTGCCAGCCTCTAGCTCATTTCCAACATTAGTTCTTATTTCTCAATTAAAGATTTATATTTTAAGGCTTCCATTGGTGAAATGTTATTATAGCAAAAAACAGCTCTTTTATGCATTTGTTTTACCGATGCTTATGACAAGCTATTTGAGGAACTGTATCAATATAACATAAAGCTTTACATTGTTTTATTCATTCATCCAGCATATAGTATAGAGGACCTTCTATGTGCTAGGACTGTACCAGGTTCTGGGAATACAAAAAAAAAAAAAATAGACACAATCTCTCCACTACTCAAGCTAACAATTTAAAGGGAGGAAGACATTAAATTAATAACTAAAAGGATAAGCTAAATTATCTGTGGCCAAAAGCAATCTCAACATGTCATTGCTTGCAACAACAAGGGTATATGTCTCATTCACAAAAAGTCTACTACATAACCATGCAGTTCTCTAGGGTAGACAACAATTGTCTTCCAAGTGGCAACTCTACATATATCTGAGATAGAAGCAAGAGAAAATGGAGATGGAGTACATGAGGAACAGGGTGGTATCAAGAATGGCCTCTGACTTGTCAAGCTGCAAGAATAATGGCATTATTCATTGAAACAGGTAATGCTAAAAGTGATCAATGATTTGGAGTCAGATGGTGTGTGTGCCTTGTGTGTTGGCAGGAAATCCCAGAGTTTAGTTTGGACATACCAATGTTGAGATTCCTTTGAAACCTTCAAATAGAGGTTCTGGATGGGCATTTGAGGTTCAGGGTTGATGTCTAGCTAAGGATATAAATTTGGAAATTATGAGGAAACTGGAAGACACTGGAGTCAGAAGCATGGATAAGGATACCTATGAAGATTATACAGAGTGAGATGAGGAGATGGCCTAGAATGAGTCTTGAGGGACTCCAACACTTAGCAGCTTATCTGGCAGAGGATATTAATAAGGAGGAGACCAAAGTGATAGAGAAAACCTGGCGAGTATGCTGTCTTGGAATTAAGAAAATATACTCTTTCAAAGAGTAGGCAACATGATAAAATGCTGCTAAAATATCAGGTAAGATGAGAATGAGGCCTGTATTTTGGATATGACAGCACAACTCATTAGTAACTTAGAAGGAGCATTTTAGTGGTACAATGGAGATAGACGTTATATCTTGAGTATGCTTAAGGAAAGTGAGAGGCCACTCTCCTTAGTTAAATATGGTGGATTGAAATTGATTTTTATTTCATTCTCTTACAAAAACTCATGAAAACAAAAATAAGGTAAGTTTTTAAAAGGCATAAACTTATAAAGAGAAAGGAAAAGACGATAGAAACCGCTGGAGACTAGAAAGCTAGATCCTAAATTGGGAGGAAAAGCAAAGCAGGAACATAGGTTACATCTCAGATCCTACCTGAAGCCTCACAAAATTATGACACTGGGCCCCTTTGCAACTGAGGATGAAGAGAATTGCTAAATATAGAAATACTGGTAGAAAATATTTAAAAAGCAGTTAATTCCTCACTTACCCTTTTTCATACCTTGTAGCTATTCAGCTGTCCCTCTCGCATGCCAACACACAATGGAGGTTTATTCTCTGCTGACAGTAAAACAAGATCTCTAGACTCTGAGGACTTTGTGCATAACTGAAGATTATTAAATAAAAGGGAGTTAAATCAAAGTTTATTTATGGAAAGTTGAGACTATCAAGCCAACTTCCTTGATATATATTGTAGTCAGACTTATATGGTTAGGAAGAGATTAGTTAAGCCTTCTTTAGGAAATCTGACCAGCTCAAGAGAAAAGACTCAAAGAAACTGAGATAGATTTTCTCCAAGGTGACAGGTCAATCAATATCACGTGGCCCTGAAGAAGACAGTCAAGAAGAATCTGACCTCAGGCTTCTCCTCTCTGATATCTTGTCAGGTATCCCTACTGGCCAAATCCACTCGGAAGCCAAAGGGCAAGGACTCTATCTAATAGATCAGCCTCCCAAGATAGAGGAGAATGAGGAAAGATGAAGTAGTTTGTGAGGGGACAACAAAAGACATCTTTCTCAGAGGGCATAAGGAGGGCTAAGTAGTGGGGTATGCATCTGGAAACCAACAAAAATCACTTGAGTTGATAGAGTCAGACAGAAAGACAGGGAAGGATATGGACTGATTTAAAGTAATTGCTTATTGGGACTGTTTAAGGATGAAAAGTTAGATCTGGAAGTTGAACAAAGCCTTAGAAATTAGAAAAAAAAAACCTCTCTGGCTTGTAGAATCTGTTTTTTAAGGTTGGAGCATTTTGAATTGTTCTACAAAATTATTTTCACTTAATATATCACTATTTTGCTTAACCAAGATGTAGGTCTTTTAATAAAAAAGGTAAAGAGTATCTAGATAATCAGGATAATTCTACCTCATGTGATGAAAAATTTACATAGTTAATAAAAACAGAAATTAAAATTATTCAAATCCCAAACTACGTCTCTTTCACCAGTAAACCTGAGACATTTGCACTGATAACACTTGCCAGCTTATTCCATTCAGGTTCCCAAGCTGAGTTGCATCTTCCTAGCATTGGCCTAGGCTGGTAAGCTATTTCAAGATCTTTTAAGGACACATACAACCACCACTAATGAAGCTAATTTTTTATTGGGTTCTTTGTCAGACATAAACATTTCTTGGAATTTTCCCAGTACCTACCACTTAATTCCTTTTACATCAATGTTTAAGCTTATGATAGATGTGACAAATCAATGCTTACCTGCAGTAAGTCTGAAGATTCTAATTATTACATATCTTTAAAAGCCAGTTTTGGAAACCCTTCTACTTAGATAGGGTAAATTCTATCCAGAGCCCAGAATGTCATGTATATGATCATATTAAGGCACTGACATTGCAATCAGCATCATACGATTAAAGTTTATTGTGATGCGTGGTGCTTAAGAGCACGGTTTTAAAGAAGTTCAGTTCTGGGTGTAAGTCTCAGCTCTATATAGTGATGAAATGAGTGATGATGCACAAATTATTTCTTATCTTCTTAAGTATGATGAGGATTAAATCAAAGAATATATGTGTAGCAGAATGATTATTTTGTCTACCCAGCACTCTTCCAATTCTGGAAATTGCTATGTCACCACTCTCTCTTTTAGAAACAGCCTTTTTTCTCTGACTTATCCTTATGATGACTGTGATTGGTCAAAAGATGAACAGCTGACTGAAGCTCAGCCAATCACAGTTGCTGCTGGGATCTCAGATAGCAGCTTAACTGTACTCTTGAACTAAGAAGATGTTAACTCAGGAGCTGTGAGCAGAAGCCATTTTTTTTTCCTACGTGGTAGACTAAGAAACAGAAATTTGGTCTGCAATAAGAGAATAAAGTAGATATGCAAATATGAAGAAAGAGATTACGACTGGGATGAGAGGCCTTGATTCCAGCTGTACCTAAGGGTTAGCTGGAGTCCTGTTCTTGCATTTTGTGATATACTCCAATATTCTCATAATAAATTATTTATTAGGCTTTCATTAATTCAAGCAGGTTTCCTGTTTCTTGCTGCCAGGAATCATAATACTTATTGAGACATAATAAATAGAAGCTATTATTTTTGTACCAGGTATTAGTTTTTCTTTTACAAATTTCTGGATGAAAATTAAAAATAATAATAATTCATAGGAATAGAGAGTTAGCTCTGTCTTTACCATGAAGAATACAATAAACAAACACAAAACAAATAAATAAGAAAGATCATTTCTATCTATAATGTATTTGGCATGAATACATTGGGTACTTTGTAACATTCATGAACTATTTCGGCATGTTAAATAAATAGCACTACCATGTATCAAGGACTCTGCTCCCACTTTACTGCCATTCACTAATACAGGTGCACAGGTCGTGCTGTGCCTTGAACGTGGCAAGTTCCTATCTCAGGGCCTTTCCAACTGTTTCTTCTTTCTGGCACATTCTTCTCTCCAGTCTGCATATCACAAGCTCCTTCTCAACATTCAGGTTTCTACATAGCCTTTTGAAAAAATCACTTTTACAACAGGAATGACCAAACAGTCCTAGAACTTATCACAAAGAACTAAAAACAATAGAAGTCACTTAGACTTACCATAAGCCAAATTCTACACCCATGTACTTGTTCAACTTTTATATCAACTTTATGTATTATGTACCATTGTAATCCCTGTGTTGTACATGAGGATATGAAGATACAGGCAGGTTTAGTAAAATTGCCCAAGGACCTGTAGCTAGTAAATAGTGGACTGAACATTGAATTCAAGTAGTCTGGCTCCAGGGCTTATGCTTTTGACCACTGTTCTATGTTTCCTCTTAAAGTAAAATATCACACACACACACACACACACACACACACACACACACACACACACACAACTACCAGTAGAATAATATGAAAAAATTTGATTATTTTAAGTTCTATTGAATTTTTCTAGGAAACTTAGATATTTTATGTTGTCTTAATGATTATGTCCATTTTCATGAATTTCTTTATAGGTTAAAGATGATCTATAAATACTTAAGGATTAAGGATAATCTATTATATTAAATGTATCTTTATTTGGGTACTTTTCAGCATGCAAATTATAGTAAAAATTACTTTATTATTTACGATGAATATAACTTCATCAACTAAAAAAATCTAAAATGTACAAAATAAGTGAAAAACTTTCATCCATGTAAGTTCGATCATCTTTAATTTTTTTATATCACATATTTTTAAGGTAATATAAAAGGATCAATAATTTTTCATTCTATATTTTCCCTCTATTCACCCTATCACTGTTAAAACTATATTCTATAACTTCTAAGAAAAACACAGACTTCCATATTTAGATGAAGAATAGTTAGTAGTTTCACATCACACTTTTCTATCTTCTCAGTGAAATACAACAGCACAGAAAGACATAATTACAAGAGTGCTGGCTATTCGGGATACTGTCAATGGTATACCAGATATCCCAACCAAGCATTGACAGAACCCAAGAGGAGGACGTGAGGCAATTTCCACCACTGCCCATGGGGCAGGCCTGCCTCAGGTTCAGGAACATTCTCTGATCAAAATGAGGAAAGCCACTGACTAAATGCAGAAACTATGTTATGCAGCAGCCAGGACTCTCTTCCCTCCCATTTCTATCAATTAAAAGTGTACTTTTCTCTTCCATACCCATTGGGACACAACCATTTTCAATAAAACTTTGACTGTGGTGGGAAACGGCAGATTTGTGATGAGGCATCCACCCAGGGATACAAAATCTATTGTAAGATAGGAAGAAGAAAGTCTGTGGGAGCCTCCCATGCTGAGGAGGTGATAGTTTTTCTTGCACTATTTCTGGAAAGGGATATTATAGGATGTGTCAGAGAGTCTAAACATAAATTCCTCTTCACTCTAACAGATGATGGGAGAGATCTTTGCACAGTGCTGCACAGTCATACTGTATACAAATAACCACCAGACTTGGGGGAACTAGAAAAGAATCTGTATAAAATAATCTAGGCTAATATTATGTGAAAGAGAAATTTTAGCCACAGTCAGATGAGAAGTCATAAAAAGAGTGGCCTGATTTATAAGGAGCAAAGCTAGAAGATAATAGCCTATATGATAAAGTGATTGAAGAACCAATCTATTCAAAGCCATCAAGCGAGATTGCTAGAAAGGTAAACATGTGTCATTTCAATGGTGACACAGTTCTGAGTGGAAACCAGAGAATGGCCTTGGGAGTGCTTGGCTTAAATAGAGTGGAAGAGGACCTCAGAAGTAATTAAATTACCAGGGTGTCGAATGAACCATTTCTACTGACATTGCAGTCAACCAGAAGGAAGTCAGAACATAGGGTGAAAAGAAGTTTTGTGAACAAAGTGCCAAAATCTTCTGTGAAAAGGGGGTAAGTATTAGCCTGCTAGGGCTACCACTAAAATATGTCATACACTGGGTGGCTTAAAAAGAAAAAAAGAAAATTATTTTCTCATAATTCTGGAGACTAGGAATCCAAGATAAAGGTCTCAGCAAGGCAGTTTTCTTCTAAGACCTCTCTCTTTAGCTTAAAATGGCTGTCTTTTCTCTGTGTCTTCACATGGTTTTCTCTCTATATGCATGTGTCTGAATTTCCATTTCTTATAAGCACACCAGTCATAATGGATTAGGGCCCACCTGAATGAGCTCATTAACCTTAAATATCTCTTTAAAGGCCTTAAGTCTAAATATAGTCACATTCTGAGGTACCGGGGGTTAAGACTTCAACATATGAATTTGTGGAGGGGTCCACTATTCAGCCCATGAAGGGAGTGACTGGAAAATTGATAAGTGACAAAAACCAGGAGAAAAAGAGAGGGGTATATCTAGTGAGATGAGATTACATGAAAAAGAAATGACTTTTAGTGGCAGTGCAGTGTGATGAGACACCAACTCCATCCCAACTGTACATGGCGGGAGGAAGAAAAAGGATCTTTATTTGAGAAAGTGATCACAAAAATCACGTTTTCAATGGCGATGCAGGCAAGGCCAGCAGAGACAAAGGAACATGTAGTAAAGAAGTTAAAGATCTAGCAGAAATAAATTTCAGCGAAACCAGTATAGTACTTTCTCACACTCCCACTTCACTAAACATATGCCAATGTGATCAAATAGAAAAAGAGCAAAAACAACATAGTTAGGCTTTTAAAGAAATAAATACCACCCCGGGCCAGAAGCAGAACAGAAACATCAGTGGCTAAAGCATAGCCCTGCGGAGTGCTAATGCAGATGCTAGCAGGGGGTGGAATGTTCACCATCTCTGGAATAAAAATGCTCCAAGGACTGGGCATGGTCCCCCTTTCTCCTGAGAGAAGCTAAAAAAGATCACTTAGCTTTTATGAAGTTTGCCAATAAGCTCCATTTTACTAAATCCAGCAGTCAGCTTTCAACCCTCATATTCTTTTTTCCCATTATTTCCATTTGATCTGTTTTCTCTCTTTCTTGTTCTCTCTGTCTTTCAATTCTCTTGACTATTCTTTTACTCTCTCTTCTTAAAATGCTTTCTTCCCTTGACATCCTAAAGACCACCCCTTCCTAACTTCTCATACTTCACTGGCTCCTCCCCTCGTCTTCTTTATTGGCTCCTCTTCGTCTCCCCACCTGGAAATGCAGGCATAACCCAGAGCTTGACTGACCCTCAGCCCTCTTCATTTCTTTCTCTGTTTACATCCTCTGCTTCCCTGATTCCACTCAGCTCATGGCCTAACTACCGGGTTAGATCCAGGTTCAGACTCCCAGATTAGATGTCTGCCCCTAACTCCAGAACATGATCCAACTTCCCACTTCACACTTCCACTTGGATATCCTGTAGGCAATCTAAGTGAATATTTCCAAAACTGAACTCTTGCTCTCTGCCACTTCCTGCCACATCTCCCCATCTCCCACACAGCCCAAATCTGCCCTCCCCGCTGTCTTTGCCCTCTTCATACCATCCTTCCAATTGTTTAGAACACAATTATTGGGGTTGTCCTTGAGTCGTCCCTTTCTTATTCCACAACTAATCCATTTACTTTTATCTCCAAAATACCTCTCATACCTCCCCCGCTCCAACTCTGATTGCTCACTCCACTCCTGCCACACAGGATCCCCTTGCGATGCCCAAGTAGGCAAAAGAGTTCCTGCCTTGCAGACTTTTTACTTGTTTCCTCAGCCTAGAATTCTCTCTTCCTAGTTCAGGTTCTCACTCAAAAGTCACTCTTCCAATAAGGCCTTCCCTGATCTTTTTATACAAAATAACAAGGATGACGACGATGCAGCAGACCTAGAAGGTAATCAGTACATATTAGAATGGGAAAGCGAAGGGCTGAAAGAGAATGTCTTTGATTGTAACAAACTTGGGCTATTCATGAGCTGGAAGACTAGTAGTAATCAGGTGAAGGCAGGTGGTCGTTTTTATGTCCACCAGAATAGCTTCAGTTAAGAATGTGACATCAACATTGATAATGTAAAGTCACACTTCAGCCAACTGAGGCAAATGTTTAGGGAGGGTAGTGAGGAGCTGAATGTTGGGGATTGCTCTCATGAAATACTGGACAATTTTACTGAGAATTCAGTTAGTACTAGGCTCTTGCTAAATGCTTTATATGAATTCTCTCATTTAATCTTCATAACAGCCTTATAAAATAGGTATTACAATTATCCTCATCTTATGAATATATTGAGGAGTCTAGGTATACTGCCTAAGGTTGATATATTAAGAAAAAGAGATTTAAGAATGTTATTTAGAGTTATAAAATCAATTAGTAAATGGATCATTAGGAATAAAATCTTTTTAGAGTGAAAAAAATAAAACAAGGATGCTAAATTTCTCATCTGTCATAGCAGGGAATCCATATATACTATTTAAAGTTAATAAATCAAGAGGTGTAAGTATCAGTACATTACCTGAAATGATGATGGAGGTAACCACAGAAGAATTAAAAACAGAAATGGAAGGAGATCAAGGATGCAGTTGGGAGAGGAGGAATTTATTTTCTACATTATCATTTCTGTGCTATTCAAATTTTATTATGAATACGTACATTTATAGTAAAACTTTTTCAAGTGTAGAAGTAAGACATAAAAGAACACTTGTGGGGACAACAGGGCATGCAGAAATTGAGAGGGTCCTTGGCTATTTGCAGGGAAGTTGCCAATTATCCACAAATCAGTAAAGAAGACAAGTCCTGGGAGTGGGAGTTTAGCTCAACTCCAGGCTCTGCAGAGTGGGGTCTCCTGTCACCTTGTCTCTTTCCCTCACCACACGCCCTGTGCCACGCTCACTACCCATGGGCATTGGAGGAACCTTCTAGCCTTGCCGTGAAACCTGCAGTTTTCCTGTCTGTGTGGCACTTTCTCTGGTCACTATGCATATATACATAACTATGTAATTATTTAGATAAAGTGTAAATGTGTGTACATATACCTCATAGGGCACAAGGCTGTAACAGGGGAACTTCATGCTGCCCATCAGAAGACTGGTACTCGGGGCCTAGGTGGGCAGTTCAGAAGAGTGAAGGTTTCTAAAAGCAAAACCCTGGATCCCAGCAACAGGTAAGCACACCGACTTCTACAAATGAGTTCTTCTCAGACAGCTTTTGACAAGGTCATCTTCTGTCAAGGATGCATTGTTTTAATCACATGCTATTTTAAACAGCCATATAATGACCCTCTGCGGCTACCGTCTTAGACTCAGTTATCAATGGAGTGTTTACACCCAAGCACAAGGGTCCATTTTACCCCAAAACAAATTCGAGTGAAGAAAACTCTTCCTTTAAGGGAGCGAAGAGTACTGCTTTTTTCTGTGAAGACCCGTAAAGTGATAATTTACCTTAAGACTAAAGAAGGGAGGGTTTACAACTAGAAGATTGCAACTAGTGAATCATTTTGTCATTAACTCAATTACTGCATCTGATTAGTTTTCCAGTAACACTTGGAATAGAGAAAACATTGTTGGCAAAACAGTAAAAATCTGGGAGCTCTGAGATTTAAACATTAGCAGCCATTCAGAAATAAACAGCGGAAACTTAGTACAATGGAGAACAATCCTTTGATCTAATTATTTCTGCTAGAAAAACTACCATTTTTCTTCCCACTGATTTATTTAGTTTTACAGCGTGAGCTCAATTAATTTCTTTTTACTAAGAGGTCATGTAAATTCATATCTTCATTTTAAATATTTTGAAATGCCTAGCAACTATGCAATATTTTAACTCTTTGGTATCTAAAATTACCACATATACAACAAGGTTACAAATACAATAGTTGGTACCTGGAAGGCACTCAGTAGGGTATTACTTAAATAATATGAGATAATTGAATCATATAAAATGACTACAACCATCAGTGATAGTTTAGAAAGGGAGAACATGTTCAGACTATCTGATGAATAAACATAAAACAGTTGGATTAAAAGTCAAGCCATGCAGAAAATTGTAAGCATGTGAATAAACAAACTTTTGAATAAAAGAAGCAAATATATAACAATTGAATATTACTGAAACTTCAGATCACTGTGAAGGAATTTTGTTTCTGCAGCTTCCCCCTTTGCATATTTCATCTACAAGTTCTCACCAAATAATCTCTGTAGACATGATCTCTGCCAGCAGCACTGACAGAGCTGATAGCTTACCCTCCCCTCCAGGAAGTTAGGACAATCAAATGGCCTATGTGTAGACTGTGAATCAAGCCCCAAGCAATTATCTCTGCATCAGGGAGAAAAATATAGATGATCAAGCAAAATACTTAATCATAGCACTTGTTCTCATAACTCATTAAATTCTCATAACTCATCTTAACCTTCTAAATTTTGTTTTATAGAACCAGAATCATCTTAAAAACACTCCTTAGAGCAGAGTAATCTAATAGTCAACCTTAGCTGCACCTGTCAAATTGAATAGCTTTACATTTTCTTACCTTTTCATCTGGCATTCTTAGGCAAAAGTATTTGGAATAAAGGATTTTGTGTATAGCAATGAGCATCATAGCAGGATAAAAGAAAGAGGGCAGCATTTTTCTTCCTATTTATTCTGGGGCATTTTATTTGTTCTCAATCTGTTTTATGTGAACTACCCACCAAAACCTCTAAAGACACTGTAAGATACGTATGTAAAATAAGAAAGCAGAGAAAAGCACCAATTTAATAAAAGGTCACATCCCAAAAGTAGCTAGGCATGGCTGTTACATACTCTTGTTTCTAATAGCTACGCGCACCTGGGTTCACATTCCAACTCTGTCACTTAAAAGCCACATGATCTGTAAAACAGATGGAATAATACTGCACATCTCAGAGTGTTGGTGAGAGAAGTAGCTGAGGAGTAATGAGAATTAAAAAAGAGTACTTGAGGCCTAGTGCCTAATAAGTAATCAATGAATAGCTATTGCTACACAAAAAATATTTTAGTTTTTGAAACATGGTTTGCTCTCTCTCCTAGATAAAAATTATAAATCGTGGTTATAATTCCAGGTTAGGCTACCATAGCCTATTTTACTTATAATGGTTATAGCCTGGCATTAACAGTATTATCAAACCAAACCACCAATTGTACAGGATCACTAGCCGTGAGCTCCAGGAGCATCTCACCAGCTAACCCCTCATGGCCACCCTCACAGACCAGACTGTCTCCTTCTAGAGCCTCTGTAAGTTTGGAGATGTAAGTTTAAAGCCACCTGCCAAGGCCGCATCAGGGAGAGGTGATCCTGACTACACAAGCCAGAACTCTGTACCTTTCCTGCAAAGACACTGCTATACCAGGTGTGGCTTTATGACACTGTGAATCGAGAAGGTCTCTGGGCTCTTGGGAGACTTCCAGAGTTTGGCGCTGATAGGGCATCGCTCTGCTGAGCCAAACAAGAGCTGGAAGCCAGACCAAGGAACACCCTGTTCCTTGAGCAGTTTACCAACCTCTTTGTGCACAGTACTTAGAACATTTAGAAAATCAATAAAGGTTAATTAACTGAAAATTACAAAAGGCCCTTCACAGTTGGCCTCCAGTCTCTTCAACTTGCTGTGTCCATACTGTGACTTGACTCAGAGTCTTCTTTTGGTCTGAAATGTTCTGCCTTCCATTCCCTCCATGTGAGCAGATAGTCATCTTTGAAGACTCAGCTTGGAGGCCATCTTCCCCCAGCACCCTCCTGGTTCCACCAGAAGTCAGCCTCTTTGTGGTGGCAGTACCCTCACCCAGCTCTGTCCTGTCTTCATGGCTTTACAAGCTCCCTTACTCACACTTTCACACAGTCACATGCACAGGAGTCCTCTGGGCAGCTTGTGAACAGAGAAGCTCCTTGGACTGCACCCCAGGCATTCAATAATAGGCTGGAAGGGACCCAAGAGCCTGCTCCGACCACAAGCTCCCTGACGGTTCTGATAGAGAGGAAAGCACATCGTGGGAAACAGAGCATCCAGGAAGACATGATGGTACTTGCTACTCTATCCCCATCACTTAGCACAGTGTCCCAAACATAGTAGGTACTCAGTAAAGGGGAGCATTAAAAAAGTGGGCATTCACCTATCAACAAACAAGTGTTTATTGAGTGTATCCTAACTATACAAGATCTTACCAACACACAAGCGGGTAGTCACCAAAATTCAATACAGAGCATGAGGACAGGTACATGAAATCAATGGAAATGAAGGTATCTAAGACTTTAAGATCACTCTGAAGCAGAGCCAGTTGGAACTAGAATTTGTCAGGCCAATGGTTCTCAGCTGTGCCTATATATTGGAATGCCCTGGAGACTAAATTATGATGCTTTACCCTCTGTCTCTAAAGTTTCTGAATTTGTCTGAGGTTGAGTATGTGCATTAAGAAATTTAAAGCTCCCCAGGTGATTCTTCTGTGTAGTCAGCATTGAGCATCACCAATGTAGGCTCACAAAGCACGTTATTTGTACATTTCCTAAAATAGTTTATTCTGTCTCACTTTCCCAAATCTGTTTACTAAAATTCCCCTCTCAGCTTTAACCAAAATCCTAAACTTCTTGAAGTAAGGTACCACATCATACTTACCTATTATTTCCTCAGAGTGCCCAGGACAGGAGTCTATACTTAGGGGTTGTGATATTGTGATTTATAATACACAATATATTTGGTCTTTGTCCCATTCCTGGAATTTTTAATCAATCACGACTATGTGATGAAGTCTCCATAAAAACTCATACGGATGGGTAAGAGAGCTTCCAAGTTGGTGAGCACGTGGAGGGGCTAAGAGAGCGACTCACAGAACGGGGCACGAGAGCTTCAGGCCCTTTCCCCACACCTCCCCCTACACATCTGTTCCATCCAGCTAGTCCTGACTTACATTCCTTTACAAGAAGCCAGTACTCTAGTACGTACATTCTTCTCTGAGTTCTGTGTGCCACTCTAGCAAATCAATGAAAACCAAGTGGGAGTGGTTGGTGGAACCGAGGATCTAGAGCCAGTCTGTCAGAAGCATAGGTGACAACCTGGACTTGTGGCTGGCATCTGAAGTATTGTGAATGTGGGAGTAGTGTGAGAGTAAAGGAGAAACACAAGAGGAAGACTGAGTTTTTTTTTTTTTCTAAATAGAAGGGGAGCAGTAAAAGTTTGTGGAATGAATGAATGAGGATACCATGTAGCGAAACTGAATCTCGACAACCACTAGTGAGTCGAGTCAAGACAATTTCAAGAAACTGAACCACAGTATGAAACAAGACACTGGATAAGAGTATTAAAAAAGTAGAAACCAGAACGACTTGGCCCTTTGAGCACTTAAGGTGTCTAAGAAGAGCTTTAAAATGACAACAGACCCAACAAAAAAGAACAGCAGCTACAAACTAAAGAGAACTCTTTATGTGCCAGGCCAGAAATAAACCCCGAGGCCATCAAACACACTGGGCACAGCATGTTTGGGTCAGCACCATGGACAAGGGCGTCTCGCAGGAATTATAAACTAGGCACCAAAGAACCACAGAGGGACTGTGAGCCAAATCATCAATCAAAGCTAATTTCCTTTTTTAAATTAAAGTATAATTGACACACAATATTATATTCGTTTCATGTGTACAATACAGTGTGACATGTGTATATATTGCAAAATGATAAGTCCAGTGACCGTCTGTCACAACACAAAATTAATACAATATAACTGACTGCATTCCCCATGTTACATACTACATCCCCATGGCATATTTATTTCATAACTAGAAGTTTGTTCCTCTTGATCCCTTTCACTATTCTCTGTATTTATGAATCTGGGTTTATTAGTTGTGTTTTTTGGATTCCATATAAGTGAAATCATGTGGTATTTGTCTTTCTCTGATCTATTTCACTTAGCATAATGCCCTCCAGGGCCATCCATGTTGTTACAAATAGAAAGATTTCATTCTTACTTATGACTAATATTCCATTGTGTGTGTGTCTGTGTGTGTGTTTTCTTTATCCCTTCATCTATCGATGGACATCTAGGTTGCTTCCATATCTTGGTAACTGTAAATAATGCTGCAATGATCATACAGGTGCATATATCTTTTTGAATTAGTTTTCCCCCACCTTTGGATAGATACCCAGAAGAGGAATTGCTGGATTATATGGTAGCTCCATTTTAAACTTTTTAATGAATCTTATACTGTTTTACACAGTGGTTGTACCAATTTACATTCCTGTCAACAGTGCATTAGGGTTCCTGTCTCCCTGCATTCTTGCCAACACTTGTTATTTCTTGTCTTTTTTATAATAGCCATTCTGACAGGTATGAGATGGTATCTCCTTGTGGTTTTGACTTGCAGTTCCCTAATAATGAGTGATGATGAGTATTTTTACATGTGCCTCTTGGCTTTCTGTATGCCCTCTTTGGAAAAATTTCTACTCAGATACTCTGCCAATTTTTTAATCAGATTGTTTTATTTTTGTTATTGAGTTGTATAAGTTCTTTACATATTTTGGACATTAATTTCTTATTGAATATATATTTGCAAATGTCTTCTCCCATTCATAGGCTGTCTTTTTATTTTGTTAATCGTTTCCTTTGCTTTGTAGAACTTTTCAGCTTTATTAGCATCATTTTTTAAATTTTGCTTTTTTTGTCCTTGCCTTTAAAGTCAGATCCAAAATAACTTCGCTAAGACAGGTGTCAAGGAGCTATTTTCTTTTACTCCAAAAAACATTCAACATGATGTAGATTTTTGCTACTCATGAAAGAATGACCAACTTTAAGCTCGTGGTAAAACCTTTCAACTATTGATATTTGCTATTGAAATGACAAATCTAATGTAAATAATAAAATTCTATTGTTTCTGGTCCTATTATAAAATTCCAAATTTCTAGTCTTTTTATAAATTTTTGTTATTACTTTAACAAATTATCATATAAAATACTTAAACTTCTTTTAGTAGACCCTGAGGATATAATTGAAAAGAATTCAAATACAATAAGACAATATAATAGAATCTTAACTCTAAATAGACCAAGTTTTCATCACAAAATTAGGGTTTCGGTTTAGGTTGGATGATGAAGATGAGGTTAGCAAATTAGCAAACTAGCCACTCCAAGAGGTAAGGAGATGGTAACTAGTAATTTCTGAACTCTGCCTATGTACCAAAATCTGTGATAGGGATTTCTCATTAATCTCATTTAATTTGTATCAACCCTCTTCTCCGGGTTGATATTGAGATCCCATTTTGCATGTGTCAGAGAGTATGAGCAACTTGTCTGAAGTCACACAGGTGCTAAGAAACAAAGTATTTAGTCCAGCTGCCTAACTCCTATAGCCAGTCTGTCAGAAGCATAGGTGACAACCTGGACTTGTGTCTGACATCTGAAGTATTGTGAGTGTGAGAGTAGTGTGAAAGTAAAGGAGAAACACAAAAGGAAGACTGAGTTTTTTTCTATGTAGAAGAGAAGCTTTTAAAAAAATTTATCACCTTATCATATTACCAGACCTGGGCAATGAACACCATTTTAATCCATGGCAAACTGTACATTTCCTTTATCCTGTATTTCCTCATGGCATTACAATCCAGACTAATACATAGATTATTCAGAACTAAACTATAGTCCATGAAAACTAATTTTATTTAAACCAATACTGAAACTATCTCCTAATCAGGTAACTAGTCCTGCTGAATGTAGTAACTATAAGGCAAGAGTTGGAGATGGGGTTTAATAACCAAAAGCAATCTGAAATACAGCCTCATTAAAGCTCACTGGTTTTCCTGTTGGTCCTCTGTACTTCTGTTTATCACCATTATTTATACATGTGTTCACCAGTACAGATTAATTAGCATGCAAACATGAATAACACTTCTGAGAATGTAAAACAATTTTAAAGTGAACCCAAATGATAAAGAAAAGCTGAAATTCTAATGTGAAAAAATTAAAATACTAAAAGCATATGATGATTCAGTATCTAAGAGATGAGTTTTCATTTTTCTCCCTC
The DNA here is from genome assembly GCA_004027375.1 of Macroglossus sobrinus. Taxonomy (NCBI): domain Eukaryota; kingdom Metazoa; phylum Chordata; class Mammalia; order Chiroptera; family Pteropodidae; genus Macroglossus; species Macroglossus sobrinus. The sequence goes on from PVKZ01001262.1 coordinate 339,158, forward strand.
CAAAAGGCATAAAATTCATTTTAAATTGTGTGTTATGCAATGATACATTGAGAGGAGAAAGGAAATTTGTTTAAGAGAAAAACACAGCCCTTTTCTAATGCCACTAATAGAGTTTACAGATTGTAAATGTCAGAGACAAACAGAAACAAGAGATGAATTCTGGAATTAGAAACTTGATTCAAGGGCCAGAGTCAGTCACTGATGATCGTCATGCATTTTGTAGAATTCTGAGACCAACTGCATGTGGAGCAGATGTTCTGTTAACATGTTAAAAGCTGCAAAAAATGGTAAAGAGTTCATGTACCTTCCAGATAGAACCCTATTGAGGAAGGAGTACTATATAGTACATGGTCTTAATCAGGACACTTGTGAGAGTAAAAAGGATGCTACTACTAGTAAATATCCTAGGAGAACTAGTGTAACCTTAAACCATCTTAGGAAAACTAGGGAGTATGGCCACCCTAACAGATGACAAATGCTCTAAAAGCCCCCAAAGACTTCAACTGAACTTCAGTTGAACTTCACTTTAAAGTCTACTGAACTTTATTTACATGTCTTCATATATCTGTTTCCTCCTTACATATATTTACCTTTCTTTTTTCATTTTTTATTGAAGTATAATTAACAAATAAAAATTGTATATTTTAAGGAATACAACATGATGGTTTGATATATGTCCACATTGTGAAATTACTACCATAATCAAGTTAATTTACATATTTATTACCTCATATTGTCACCTTCTTTTTTTGTTGTTGGTAGTAGCATGGTGAAAACAGTTAAGATCGACCCTATCAGCAACTTGAATGACACCTTAAGACATTATAATATGGAATTATTACCTATAGCCACCATGCTGTACATTGTCTTAAGAACTTATTCATCTTACAGCTACAAGTTTGTACCTTCTGGCCAAGCTCTTCCCATTTCCCTGACTCTCCAGACCTTGGTATCCACCATTCTTTGGGTTTCACTTTTTCAGATTCCACATACATGTGAGATTATATAGTATTTGCCTCTGTCTGGCTTTTTTCACTTAGTATAATGGTTCATCCATGTTATCATAAATGGTAACATTTTTTTAGGTGGCTGAAGAATACACACACACACACACACACACACACACACATATATATGTATATATATATATGTGTGTGTGTGTATATATAACATATTCATATATACATATATATAAATATATATACACGTGTGTGTGTGTGTGTGTGTGTGTGTGTGTGTGTGTGTGTGTATGTATCTTGTATCCATTCAACCTAAACAGATTTTTAGGTTGTTTCCATGTCTTGGCTATTGAGAATAATGCTACAATGGACATGGGAGTGAACTTCTTTGAGATACTGATTTTATTTCCTTTAGATATTTATATATCTCTCCTTTTATATGTTGTCCCTTGTCTTTAACCTCCTGTCTATCTTTCTTTCCAGTTCCCTTTCTTCCTTTCCTCTTTCTCCATCCCTTTCTCCCCTCTCTTTCCATGACTCTGCCTTTCTCCATCTATGAAGCTCTCCCCTTCTTCCCCTGTCCCTTATTTAAAAAAAAAAATTCTCTTCTAGATTGTATGTTGTCTCTGTCTTGCCACGTCCATCCCAATTAACCATCATCTGGGACTGAAAATAAAGTTTTAAATTTGTTGTTACTTTTATTGAATAGTTTTATGTTCCTTGTCTAACTTAAAAACAGCTGAATTGAATATTTTGCATTTATTTATCTATAAAAAGGCATTTCGATAGGTAGATCGATTCCCAAAAGATATCCTTGCCCTAATCTTTGGACCCTATGAATATGCTAAACTGTGTGGCAAAAGGGAGTTTGTATATATAATTAAGGTTATACATTTTATGAGAAGGCAATTATCCTGGATTATCTGAGTAGGTCCAATCCATTTACTTTAGCCCCCAAAAGTGGACAACATTTTCTAGCTGGAGACAGAAAAGACAGCAAAAAGTCAAGTCAAAGAAATTCTAAGAATGAGAAGGATCCAAAGCTTTTGTTATCTCTGAGATGGAGAGTCACATGATGGTGGGGGTGCTTGTGTGAGGACTGGAGAGAGCTTCTAGGAGCTAAGTGTGGACCCTAGCTGACAGCCAGCAGGAAAACAGGACCCCAGTCTTACAACTACAGAAACTGTATCTACCAACAACTAGAGAGCAGGAAGCAACACAGCTCTGCCAACACCTTGGTTTTGACATTGTGAGCCTCTGAGTGGAGGACCCAGTTGAAGCATTCTGTGCCAGGACTTCTGATCTATAGGATTGTGAGATAATAAATGGCCATTTTAAGCCAATAAATTTGTGGCAATTTGCTACAGCAGCAATGTATATAATGCAGTGTGTGTGTGTGTGTGTGTGTGTGTGTGTGTGTGTGTAGTTTAACACTGTTTAATTTTAAGAGGACAGTTTTATGGGTTAGTGGCTCTTAATATATTTATTTTAGGCTATTTGGACATATGGTGCATGTGCTAATTGATTTTTCAATCACTGTCATGTTTTCAATCTAGAGGGATTCATTTTCCAAGAACGTATCGGTACTGTCAACACAGTTCATTCTCATTCGCACAAATCTCTCTGGGAAAAACTTCTTTCCTAGAGAAAGAAGTTTTTTTCTAATTACCTCTCCATCCTTGTAAGAGACTTAAGAAAAACATTTTGCTTCTTCAAGCATTCAAGGAACATGCTATCTTCCCCCACCACACCACCAGAATGGAAGAATAATTAACCAAAATATAAATGGCACAAGAGATTGGTAGGTCTGTGATGTAGAAATAGCCAGTCAATTCTGCCTGTTGACTCAATTTATCAGTCACATTGACCTTAAGAAAATTCTTACACCTTATAACACCAAACACATCAACATCAACAATAAAAACAAGTTAAAAACTGCCAATTTTCCACTGGCCAAAAAATTCCTGCTTTTCTTCCCACCTGCCACAAACTCCTAAAATATATATGTGGCAAGATAATCTATTAAAATATGAATTTATACTTTTGTTCCTTCTACTATAATATGACCTATGAAAAAATAAGGCAAATCTTGTCCTCCTTCTTCTAGATAGAACAAACTCTTGAATTCTGAGTTCAGGGCTCACAAACATTTTAGTTTTAGGAGTTGAAAAAAAAATTTTTTAAAAACCTAAAAAATAACCCTTCTCAGTCTTTAGAGTCTGTAACTAGCCAGAGAAATTGATGTGGATTTGAGTTTTGACAGTGAAAATGACATGGAAACTAAGAGACTGGAGTGGTAAGTGTGGGGATCTATGGTGCCTGCTCTCCAGTCCTAGTTACTGTCCAGTATATCTGATGGGATAGTTGGGATGCTGAAACCTGAACCCAAGGAACTGTGGCCTTGGTTGACATGGAGAATGATGTCTACCTTAGAAGAGACCACAAGTGCTTGAACAACATGCATCTCAGCATTGACCACAACGGCCTAAAGAATTAGAGGCTCCTACCCAATTGTTCTGAACTGCAGAATACCACTGGGCTCTTGGACCACTCTCAGGTATGCACTCCTCCAATAATGACTGATATAGGGTGTCTGGGTACCCTAGGCATTAGAGGCTAAACCGAGATTTCATTAGATATAGAAACATAAAGCAATGTGGTGTTTTTGTACACAACTATTACAGAGCAAATTCAGGCCAGCTACATGCATATATGTGGATGGATAGATGGGAGAGAGTAAATGAAAAGAATCTAAAAATTAGCTATAAAAAGGAAGGCAAGTGGAAAGGCCCTGTTTCCCTCTCAAGGTCTCTGTTGTTTGTGTGTGTTCAATGTGTATGGGTATTTATCAGGCAAGATTGCAGAGATGTTTGGAAGAAGACCTAGGAGGGAGAGCTGCTTCCATGCCTGATAGAAAACACAACCAGTACTATATTGACGTGCAGTGTGCAGGCTTTCTTTTTTATTCATCTAATACAGTTTGCAGTAGACAGTTCATGGGGTGTTATCTGAATATGTGGCACTGTGCTTCATTCCTGGATCTATGTCAGTGCTCAGGAACTGTCATGACTGTCAGGCAGGCTTGTGCTGCAGAAGGAAGAGACTGGAGTTGACATTAAACACGGTAATGTTTTTCCATTTCTAATATCTATGATAATTTCAGTGATGATACACTAACGTAAATACACTGCCTGTGATAAATCAGCTGACTGCTTTTTCTCTTTCCATTAAATCTCTCTCTCTCTCTCTCTCTCTCTCTCTCTCTCTCTCTCACACACACACACACACACACACACACACACACACACACACACAGTAATTAAGCCCAGTAAGATACCTTATTAGTGGAAAGTCACAGCTGACTTAACTTTCAAAAGTCAAGCAATTTCAAGTTCCTTCTGCAACTTTATCTCGGCCACACCACATAAGCACACACTGAAGCATGAAACCTAAATATGCAAACAGAATATCTTTTGTAGAAAGGGGACATATTCTTGCAGTGATGATTTTGCCATTTCTTGCTCTGTATCTTTAAAATGACTTCCATCAGAGTCATATTCTTATCCATCTCTTTTCTACATGAGTTCTTTACATATTCAAAACAAACACTGGGCTTAATGGAAGAATTTCATGCTAACAAAACAGTCAGGGCAGAAAAAGAATGGCAGGAACATTCTCAGGTCCTACTGCCCACAGTTCCACCCTTCACTTCAGCTAATCTGGCCACCACCTGCCACACATCCCTTGATCATAGCTACCTCATTCCCTTTGCAAATACCTTTTAAAACAACTCCCCCATTTCTCTGACCACCCACATTTGTAACCTCCCTAGAACTCTGAATCAAAACACCCTCTCCAGAAAGTTTTTTTCTGATTTAGTTGTTCCATCAACTCTTTTGACACATGAGCATTCAGTTAATAATGAAATATTTTGCCCTCTTTGATATGTAGCTTTATAAACGAGATGAAGCACATCTAATATTAATTAGAGAGAGGTTGAATGACTTATCATAGTGAGCAGATTAGTCTTAGACGGGTAATAATAGAGTGTAACTGTATTTCGTGGCATTAAATAAACGTTTTGGAATTTAGTAAGAATTCTATAATCACATAGCTAGCATACGTTTTGGTCAATTTAATATGTGGAGTTAAGCGAGCAAAGGAACATAGGATAGAATAACATTGAACTAGAAGTCAGAAGACCCAGGTCATTCAGAATCTTGTGACTTGATGTTTGCCTAGTTTTTCTACACTATTAAAGTGAAAATATCTGGAAAAATGAGCTTTGTGGTCCTCCTCCCCCAACACCCATATATCCCATATAATGCAAAGTTGGGTGACCATCTACATATATAAAACATTCCCTAAGTATTTCTTAACGTATATTTGCATATGTGATTAGGACCAGAATCTGTTTTAGTGGTTTTAAATAGAAATAGGCAGTTTTATCAATTTGCATCTTACAGAACTTAGAAGTATTATGGAGAATACTTAGTCCAGAATTATTAGTAGTATTTTTTTTACAGAGGTTAAAAATGAGATCAGGATGGCTTATTCAGAGCATAGTGCCAATAAGTAACTCAGGTGGCACAGAGTCCAGGTTCCAGCATTCCTCTCAAGGCGTCCTTTACAGCATGTAAGAGAAAATCTGGTTCAAAAGCTCAATATTATGCCATAAAGACTTTCAAACCACCAAAGAATTCGCCATTTACAATGACATTATACATTTTGTGTCTATTGGCAAACTTTTTGCTCAGTGTTTTTTCTCTATGAGCTAAATATTTTTAAATGTGTATTGTTTAGCATTATATTTGGTTGAATATGTACTCAGCCCCTATACCTAGGTACCTAGGGGTCACCAAGTAATAAACACTTAAATGAGAACAATATTTACTTTTCTATCACTTAAACAAGTCTAATTCCAAGGGAACCAAAGCTGGTATGGACAGACCTATGTTCTTTCTGCTCCATAACTTTCCCTATTACATTTGGGTTCAGGGTTGCTTCTAGTGCTCCATCCATTTCCTCTGAATTCAGCCAGCAAGGAGAAGGGGCAGAGAAAGGGCAAACGCCTCTCTTTTAGATGACCTCTTATAGATCCCAAACAAGAATTCTGCTTACATCACCTTAACTAGAAGCTACTCATGTGGCCCCAACTGGCTACGAGGTACCTGGGATGATGCAGTCTTTTATCATGGTGGCCATGTGCCCTGCTAAAATTTGAGTTCTGTTACTAAGCCAGAAGGAACAAATAAATATGAGGAGCTTCCTTTTCCACAGAATTTCTGCTCAACAACTCCTTTCTTAATAAATTCAAAGTATGTTTTAATATTATGCAAATAACACAGGTATTAAAATGGAATACTATGATTTTTATGAATAAAGTGATATGAACTTGCATACAATCGTTTTTAAACACTTTTGGTATATAAGGAACATTTTATTATGATGCAATAATTACAAGCTCACATTTTTGCCTTATTGATATTAATACTATCAAAATAATCCCAGAGCGATTAGAAAATTCTTCATAAGGCAAGAAATTAGTCGCCAGGTCATGACATTTGTCAAGGGAGTTTACAAGAGTCAGTGATTTCTTCAAGAGTCTCACCAGCCCCTTCCACCCACCTTGTCTGCCTCTTTTCTGCTCTCTTACACCTTGCCAGAGGCCAAATCATTGCCAAGGCAACCAAGGCCCTTCACTCTCCCCAGCTGACTCAGGTTGCCTGTGTCATGATCATACAAGCACTAAGAAGCAAGAAGATCCTGTGGAGACAGAGGTTAGGTGCTTTGCCTCTGTCACAAAATGCCCTGTGTCTTGATCTTCACACCCAAACCACAGAGATTAAGACTGCTGATTCTTCCTTCCTATTCCTCCTGCTGGAGACACTACCAAGAGGGAGTCTGGAAAATATGAATTATTAAATTGTCAGGTTTTAAAAAAATACAAAATATTTTCCACTTTGGACTAAATTTATTTCTTTAAGCTCTTCACAGATAGCTCTTCAGAATGAGAGCCTGGCCCTTACACTTCATACGGAAAACCTACATTACTATTAGCCCAAATCTATTCTGGATGAGATGAGTATTTTGAGTTCTGTTCTTAGTAACAGAACTCAAAGTCATATTCGAAGTCAATGAAGTAATCTTGCTATTGCTCCCATCTCCAGTGTTGTTATTTGTCAACTCTGAAGAAATCTTACACATACTTCTAATTTACTTTATATCCCTCAAGTCACCTAACTGGATCTCTATTAACTCATTTGGGGGGAAAAAAATGAGTGTCTTAGAAAAGACAGTCCCTAAAGCATGTCCCAGCTCAAACACATCCCATGATTCTATAATAAGATGACCAAATAGCAAGGTCACATAAGACAAGCGAAGCTCTAAACTTCTCTCGCAATATTTCAACAACAGCCATTTAAAAATAATTTGACAATTCTTCTGGATGAATTCTTCTGAAGTAAAAATCATTTGTATACATCATCCTGTCTTATCATACTTTCACAGCTGCTGATGAGTGGCAATTCACTATGCCATTTTGAGAGAGTTGGTGAAATAAAAACTGATATAACCTCCCAGGTAAGTACCAATTAAAATTATTTAAAATCTTTTAAAATGAGTGTTATATAATAGTCTTAGAATACTGCTTTTGGAAGAACTGATACTTTGTCTTTTTACAAGGAGAAAAAAATTATCTTGCATCCCAGTTCTGCAGGATTATCTGATGTCAAGTACCTCTGCAATGCATATTCTGCAGTGTTCATTTTTATTTCAAGTTCAAAGCAGCAAGGATAGCAATATATGTTGAAGCCTGAGAAGACCAGGGTCATCTTTTCCATTTCCCTCTCTTTGACTTTGCTTCTTTTTCCAGAATCTGTGTGAGCCGGACTCTATTGCCTAAATAGTGCTCAACAGAAGATTTCTGGTGCTTACCATCTAACTAGGCCTTTCCAGTTACTGAGATACAGTAAAATCTTGTCCACTTGCCCTTCAACTTATTATGGTAAAATGAAGTATTTTCCAGAACTCTCTAAAGTGGTTTAGATTTCTCCATTCTTCTTCAGCCCTTCCAAATAGAGTTGGACAAAAGAGAATTGCATTTTAAAATTAATGTCATCCAAAAATGAGTGTGGGAAGCTGCCCCTTTTAAGGCTCAAAGTAGTATTTGCACAAAAAAATGCAAAGTAGTGTTTGTTTTTGTGTATTCGAAATGTCACTCAATATTTTGCACACGGGATTCTTATAGCTCCAGGTAATTCAGATCCTTTGAATTAAGAAAGAGATTGTTGAGCAGAAAGTCTGTGAAAAAGGAGACTCCTTGTATTTATTAGTTCCTTCCGGCTTAGTAACAGAACTCAAATTTTGGGTTAAGAAACTTGGATTGACTTCATGCATGGGACCCCAGGGGAATGGGGTGGGGGAGGGGAAAGAGTTCCTAAAATCTTTATTAATCTTTACTAACTTCAACATAAATTAAGCTACAGGGAAGCTTAATTTAACACCCTCCCTGGGAGCAGTTCTCCAAAGAAAGAACATACAGTAAGTATGGAGACTGGGAATTAAAATGTTGTACTGCTTAGGCAGCAAAAACATTTCCAAAACACTAAAATGATCAATTCCAATGAAGCCTTCATAATTGAAATTTTTCATTTCAGATTTTTAAGTTTATTTTAGGAGAATAACTTTTAAAATACACTCAAAATCATTATAAATGAACTACACGAATGTAAGTTTGTATTTTCTTACATTGTGAAAATAAGTCTTTTATGAATATATTAAATTATTAATTTTATCATATAATATTATTATATAGAGTAATAGGACTTTGGTTTAAATAACATGATCTTGATAAAGTCATTTTACTCTTTTTTCATATGTAAAAGTAAGAGAGATTTGAACCACAAAACCTAACAATTCCTCTGGTGGTAAAATCTTATGAAAAAATAAAATATATATATATTTGCCTCAATTTTAACTCCTTCATAATTTTGCTGTGATTATATTCCCTATATTATAATAGTAATGTTTTAAATTCATAAAACTTCATTTTCACAAGCAGTTTCAAATCCATTCTCTCAACTATTCATTAGATGATGTAGTTGGGTAGAAAAGATCTTCATATTCTTACTCATATGGTTTTTCACCAACACTGCTAAACCTGGGGAATTTATCAGAGCCATAAAATCCTGACCTGGAAAGGTCACTTAATTTATACCTTTTGTAGCCTTCAATAAAGCCTCAGATCAGAGCAACACAGAATTTTTCACACTTCATCCTATTCCTCTTGGTTAAATTAGACTCTTAAGTGACATTGTTGTTGTTTTTATCTGATAAATGATTTAAAATAGCAGAACAAAGCACAATGCAATCCTGGCAAGAATAAAAACATGAAAGGCTACAAATAATGATTTATGTCATAGTAAAATCTCACCAAGGAAGCCTAAGTGGATAACAGCTTAGGAAAGTTTCAAACATGAGATGGCTCAGTTTTGAAGTGGAAGATTATGTGATCTGTAACGTGGAAAACTGGGAGATTTTTTTCCATACACACTCTTTAGTCTTTCCATAACTTATTCATTTACTCATAACAATTATGGAATACCCGTTATCAGCCATCCCAAGCACTTGCTGTCCTCTGGGGGATACGAAAGTGAAGAGTAATGGAAAAGAGCTAACATATTGAGAACCTAGTATGTGCTTCATTACGCTAAGTGTTTCGTGTACAGTCAAGGCCAAACCAAGGTCACATAGCTAGAAAATGGTAGTGCTAATACTGATCTGCCTTCCTGGAGTTTGTTCTGTCAACTACCTGTCATTATAAGAGTCATTTAGAGGCCCTGCTCTGAAGGAGACCACCAAAATCTAGTGAGAAGGACAATCCACTCATTCTTCCTTTAACCCAATACTTGCCGTTAACTTGTTTATTTCTGTTAACTATTCCTGTCCACCCCTCCCCACAAGTAAACACCACCAGCTGACTAGTCATCTCTATGAGAGAATTTTTTAGAAAGCTCCTTTTAAAAAGTGCTCACTAATAAACTGGTAATTGTTTTATGCCATTTTAAATGAAGTGTGAAGTCAACGAAAAGTCAAGAAAACACTGTGAAAACTTTGGCAGAATATACATAGGTTCCCAGGGGAACTGCATTATACTGGAATTGGCAGCAGCATTCTCTGCTTTAATAAATGAAAGAAAGGGGTCTCAAAGAGGAGTATCCTACAGTTACTACTTGATTTTTAAAAATAATACTCATACTAATAAAGATATAATGAAACAGGCACTGACTAGGGGAGTGTGAATTGATATAACTTTCTGGAAAGCAATTTGCTTTCAGTCTAGAGAGAGACTCAAGTCCTTTGACCCAATAATGCTGCCTCTTAACTAGAATCTAATCTAAGGAAAGAAAGGGTATTTGAACTAAGATATATTTATATACATGTTTGCTAACTCTTAATGGGTAATACCACAATAGGGGAAGTAGTTTATAAATGCACAAGAATATGGAAATGATGATGTCCTATAGGTTCCTTCAGCTCTGTTCACTTTTCTTCAGTTTTTCATCTTTCTATTCTTCAGACTTAATCATTTCCACTGTCTTATCCTCAAGTTGCTAATTCTTTCTTCTTCCTGCTTATATCTGCCTTTGAATCCTTCTAGTGAAATATTCATTTTGGTGATTATACTTTTCTGCTCTAGAATTTTTTTGTTTGTTTCTTCTTAGGTTTTCTATTGATATTTCCACTTTGTTCATACATCGTTTTCTTGGCTTTCACCATATCTTCCTTTAGTTAGTTGAGCATCTGTAAGAGAGTTGTTTTAAACTGTTTGTCTAGTAGATCCACCATCAGGTCTTTTTCAGAGACATTTTCCAATGATTTAATTTTTTTCCTTTGAATGAGTCATACTTTCCTTTATTTGTGTGCCTTTTTGTTGAAAACTGGACATTTGACTCCAAAAATGTGGTAACTTTAGAAATCATTTTATCATACAAAGGTAAACTCTCCCTCCTCTCCAAGGTTTGCTGATTTTTGTTATTGTTTTTATTTATTATTTTTGGTGGGGTTTGTTTGCTTGCTTGCTCGTCTCTACTGAGGATTAGCCTGAAGTGAAATTTAAGTTCTTGTCAGGTCTTTTCCAGGTCTGTTCCTTTCCCTGAGCTAACACAGTGACTTTCTAATTTCCCTGTATATGCAGTTGTTTTTGAATATCTTAGTTTTCAATGTCTGGCTTCCAAAAACTAAAAACAGAGAAAAACAAAAGGAAGGAAAATAAGGTGTTCACACTCATTAAAAGCCCTGAGACTCACTTTAGCCAGAGAAAGAGGGGCTTGAAATGATGGAGGGACCTGCAACCACAATGGCTGCCTGCCTCTTTCTCTGCACCTTTGAGGTAAAAAACAGCAGTCAGCAATCAGAGCACATCCTTGATATTTGGAGGATAGGGTCATTTTCTGCTCATCCTGCCTCTCATAAGCTGTAGGCAAGCTGCTCCTGGATCATGGGCACAGCTGCCTAATGTGGTGGGACACGGATTGGGAGATGGGTAGCAACTACTGTGCTAAGAGTTGAAACTGACCAAAATTCACAACAATTTACCAACCCAAACTTCCCCTGGAAGTTCCAAAATAGTTATATCAGACACATCCTGCCAGTGCAACTGTTGTCTAGGTGGGGAGAGAGACTCACTGATGTTTTTGGTTATTCTGTCATCTAGTTCTTGGAATCTACATTCTCTCTAAAGTATTTTGTCACTCGTGAGGTTTGTACTTTTTGAGTGTGAGCTCATTTTGAGGAGGGGGTGTTTCACATTAGAGTTCTGTTAGAAAGATTACCAGGGTAATAGCTATAGATGCCTCTGCCACAGGTCTACTAATTTCACCTGTTCCACAACAGTGTTCATGTTAATTCCTCAATACTGGGTTCCAGTGCTAATTCAGAGTTTATATCTGCAATGGCATTCACCTAATTTCTCTTTGGTGATATTGTTCCCTGTGGCCCCAGATGAATGGCAAGCTTGGGTGACAATTCTCTGAGCCAGGACACAGTTTTCTTACCCCTTTTCAAATGGGTTAGGCAGCCCTCTGTGACTCCTGGTTTGGTGCATGTAGAGCACAGATCTAAGATTATGACCTGAAATCCTTCTCCATGGGACTTAAAACTCCCGTTGCCAGCAGTTAAGCCCTACATCTTTATTGCTTTCCCTCATGGTCCATTTAAGCTGCAGTTCCTGCTCACTGATCTGGCTTTGAGCTCCTCTTCATTTCCGACAGCTGAGGATTTCCATTTCTTGATTTTAAACTTGGCTAGGTATTTACATTTTTATATTTTGTTGACATTTCTATGTGTCGAAGGGAATGAAAGGAAGTTGTTTCACATAAACTCTGTCCATCAAATCCATCCCATCTTTCTAAACACAAATATGATCAGATTGCCTCTAACGGGCACCCATTTACTTGAAGAACAAATCAATTTCCTTATCTGGCTATTTTGAAAATGCCACATCCAGGTGGGATTTTGGCTTTCAAACTTCACCTGCAATCATATCCCTAATGTCCATGCCCCATACTATAGCAACAACAGCCCAGAACTCATCCCTCAACACTCCACGTAGCATCACAGCTGTAATTTAAGAAACTTTATTTAGGGGTGGTTTCTCAGTCTAATTTCTATTTCTAATAATATTCTGTTACCTTCATCCAGGCTATGAACCCTTCAAAATCAGTGAATCCATTTTGAACAATGCAAAATGGGTTTGAAAGCACAGTTTATTATGTCATGCAGGCCACCAATGCAGTAAACTAAACAAAAACCAAACAGGTAACTGAAAGTGTCCACACAAAACCCCAGAAAGGCTCTGTGCAGGCAGGGGCAGCTGACCCGGTTGAAGTGAATTATTGAGTTTCATACCAATGCAGCAGTCCCTTGTAGACAGTATCTTAGAATTCATTACTTTCTCAGGGCTTAGCTCTCTGCTCTCAGGGGACATTTGCTCTGCCCTCTTTAAAAAGGGTAGGCTGCTGAGGAGATAGCAGTTATATTTTGTGTGCTTCATTAGAGCAAGGAAATATAGTTCACTGTGCCCAAACAAATCCACGCTGCTAATAGGCCAAGATATTGTGAATGTAGAGTCAGAATTGCTGGAACGTCAGAGAACTGAAGGGGGAAAAAACACCCTTAGGAACCAAAGAAATTGCATTTGTAAGCTTCATTTATATACCACATAGCAAGTGAATCAATAACTCGAAAATGTATAGTGAAGGCCAAAAAGGAGTTGATTGCAATCTTCAAAGAGTTGGCAAAAAGAAAAAGTAGCAGTGCAAATTAAACTCATTCAAAAGAGTAAAGACAGTTGGTTCAAACCTAAGAAGATTCAACTAGGCTGGCAAAAAAAAATCATTATTCCTAGAAGAGATGACAGAGGAAAAGTAATAGAATATGAAATGTGAATACCAAAAAAAAAAATTTAAACCCACCCAGATGTTTGTTTTGAGAATTTTTTTCACAGCATGATTCATAAGAATATAGAATGATATGCTTCGAAAGGCTGATGAATATAAAAATAGAGGGTCCTCATCAAGGTAATAGAGTTTTAGTTATTAGGACAGGATCTGGAGAAATGAAAAATTACCAGCTGAGTCTCCAGTTTTATGCTATTATCCAACAGTATAGCCAATTAAGTGTAAAAAAACCATCTACATTTTATAATTCATTTCTTATTTATTTTTCAACTTGGATTTGTTTATACATCACTTTTAATTTCTACTTAGATACGCATCCTTTTCACTTGTGTGAATATTGTCACATAACTCAACAATGACATTTTTTTAACATACCTTTCCCATTCCACACCTTCTCTCCACTCTTTTGTCTCCTGTTCGCCACACACCCCCGCCCCACCCCCAGTCAACTCTCAGGCATCTCTGGGTAGAATGTCCTAGGAATTCCCCAAATGGGAATTCCATCTGATCAGACAACTAGAGATCTTAACTAAAAGTATTTGCATTACAGTGTTCTCTTCCAGGGCCCTGGCCTTGAGTTTAAATGGAGGTTTCATTCAATACATGAGGATTGGGTTGGTTGACTAGATGACTAATAGGAATGATGCAGTCTGGTCTGTTGTCTCAGACTACATGCTTTCATTCGACCAGCTATCTCCTCAATACATGCCATTGGTGCATGAAAGACTGGCGAGGGTGCATCTTTCCAGCACTGCACTGGAAGAGTAATGCAGAGCACGATGCAGACTGACAGAAGCACCAACACCAAGGCTCGTGTTCATGTTGCCATTGCGTATATTCTCTGTTTTTTAAAAAATGGAGGGGAAAGTTTGTGTAAGGAAAACTCCAACGTTTATTCGTATAGGAAAAAAATACGAATCTGGTTGTATGTCATGTTAACAACTGCAAAACATCTGAGTGGCTCCTTTGCCCTGCACTGACACAAGGAGAGGAAATTCGGAATGTCCAAAGGTACCGCTCATCCAGCTTCTCATTACTCTCACCTCTACAGAAAGAAAGCCAGTTGACGAAGGCTCAGAAGAAAGATATACTCACTGCCCTGAGGGATTTTGCAGCATATCTGCAGCATAGAATTACAACCTTCCTTGAAGTACCACATATCTCAATAGCTGATTTAAACCATATTTGAAGAGTTTCACTTCACCTGTCCTCCTGATACAAGTGAAGTGCCAGCAAAGTGAAGGAAAAAAAGAAGTGTTGGTCTGAACACATGGTCCAACGGTGAAAAGCCATATTTACGTCCCTGGCTATATACTTGTCTGTGTCAATATGTTTGTTTATATTTGTTTATATGTCTATGGAGTTATACATAATACTTTTATGTATGTAAAATATTTTTATTTTGTCTATATTTTTGTTCATTTTTATATCAATATTTTATGAAGATATGATTTTAATTTTATATAAATGTACATATATTTGTACAAATTTGCACCAATGTCTTCATCCTTATGTATGTGTGCATGTGTGTGTATGTGCAAATCAGTCAAGTAAAATCATAGCATTCTCATGGTAGTTTCATCAAGACTCAACTGAAAAAGAGTATCTTCCATAATGCAGTGGTATACAAGAAAAAAATATGATTTAATAGACATCCTATGTGAAATGAGAAAGCAATCTTTCATTGATTTAAAATTGAAGAAAGAAATATAAACGGACAGGTGTCATAGGTCAGGCTCCTCAAGAAACAGATTCTGACACCAAAATGTGTCTGCCTGATGTTTCTTGAAGAATATCTTTGGGAGCCACACCAGCATAGGACATGAGGGCAGCAAAAGAGGACAGAGGGAGAAATTCAACTGCTATTCAGTTTCAAAAAAGACCTCAGTTGACCCAGGGGAAGCTCTGGAGCTGGGGTGGCCTTTCAGAGGTGTCCCAGATTGAGGCGCAGGGACTGAGAGCCCTTGCACCTCTGCTAGGACCAGTCACAGAATGTTGGCTGCTCCCGGTGAAGGGGCATAACCTTGGTAAGGGGGGGCAATGCCTGGGGATAGACTCAGCTGTGAGCCTTCCACAGGGCCGTTACCAGCATATGAGGAAATGCCTGCTGCCTCTGGCCTGGAGGCAGGGCGGCTGGGCTGTGCACAACAGCATCACTAAGCTATTCATTGTCAGTGTCTCTCTGTCTCTCTATCTCTGTCTCTCTGTCTCTCTGTCTCTCTGTCTCTCTCTCTCTCTCTCTCTCTCTCTCTCTCTCTCTCTCTCTTTCTATTTTATGTTGGCTATTACTCCAAATTAAAAGTTCACTGTTCTACCATCTATCCCTTCTAAACTTTGACTTTCTTCCTGATAACCTGGCTTCTCAGGTCAGTGAGCCAACTGCAGTCCAGCTTTTTCACATAGAAAAGTGCCCTCGATTACCTTGTAGAGCAATCTGGCTGGTAAAAGGTTTGCCCACTTTGTGAAAAGGGTTTCAGTGCCTGCATCTATAAACCAGGGATGATAATAAAAGGACTGACTTCATGGGGTGTTTGGAATAAATTAAATTATCCATAGAAAGAGTGCTTGTCACACTGTTAGGTATAACCAGCATTATTCTTTTTAGAAAATTATGAGCTCAATATTTCTTCCTGGTTACTAATGCTTACTCAGAACCTGCTTCATGAGCCACTTCAAGGGTCAGAATCAGGAACCTGGTCAGGCTCCCACATATTAAGTTTCCACAGAAAACCACCCACCTCTTCCCAGGTGGTAGCCCAATGATTTCACACTACCTTTGGTTGACTTCAATGTTACCAATAAGAAAAAAATTAAGTTTCTCCTCTATTCTTGTCGAGAGACATGGCTTCAATAGATAATTTTAAAAAGCAGAAAAGATAGCATTAGGTCGACTCTTCTAAAATCAAAACCATCATCATTGGCAAGTGCTCTTTAACCTTTAATTGCTCATATGTATTAATTCTATGCAACAGGTCAAGTCAATCAGATTCCTGGGGGTACAATTTGCAGAGAGTTCATCTAGGGAGGTTGCCAGGAAACCATATCACTTAAAAAGAAGATATAGTACAGCTGCTCTATTTAAAATTTCATATGGCCACCTTGTACCACTGAAACAATACTTGCTGACTAAACTAATTATTTAGGCAAAAAAACTGTGGGGCTTCAATCACTCATTCATCCATGTGTGGGGGGGACACTGAGCCACTTTCCACAAGTGTTCCCTAACCAACTTTCTGCTTGTGCAGCAAGAATGACCACCCACTTAGCAACTGACCTCAGCTTTCCTGAGAGGACTCTTGCCTTATCTACATCTTACCTGTCTATAACCGCTCATGAACCTATCCTTTATCTGCCCTCGAATGTGTCTATACCTCAGGTGCTGTCATCGACCGGGGCCAACTTTTTGCTCTCCACACTCACAAAGTCCTGATGAGAGAAATATTGCCCAGAATATCCTGAATGACATTTGATCATTCAGTCTGCACAAGAGAAGGCTCTTAATCTACTTGGAACAAATTCAGGGAAAATAAGAGTCCAGTGAAGATGAATGCAGATTTTGTGTTTATGTCCATGTGTATATTTTTCTGGAGAGACGGTTTGATGCTGCTGACGATGTTATTAAAGAACTTGTCATGGGCAGTTCTGCACAGTAGCTGTATGTACAGAGTGACTGAGTTACCTACCTCATTCTACTACTATGTGGCCTTGGGCAAGTTACTTACCTTACAGGGCCTCATATCCCTAATATGCAATAGAGGGGTAATAACAGTATTTATGCCTGGGGTTGTTATGCAGAGTAAACAAGATAATTTCAGGTATCTGAGTAAAGCACTACAAAACATGCCTGGCCATGGCAGGTGCCCCGTTCATATTTTCCACTATTCTTTTTATTAAAGGAGTCCAGAACTCTCCAAAGATTCAGAAATGCTGCACTGGGTCTTCTTGTTAAACTCTCAGATGGAGTCAGACCACCAGAATGATGTGATTTGCACTGTGTTCTTCTGGACCTGGCTTTTTTTTTTTTTTTTTTGAGTTAGGCATTGGTATTATACCACTGGCCATCATTGAGTGATGGTACAAGAGGCTAACCTTGCAGTACTCACTACTTATCTACTCGCCCTGCCTATCATCACATGGTGTTCTCTTAATGAGGCCCTACGGAAAAAATCTCTCACAGGCAAGGACACAAGGAAGCTGCCCAAGTGAAGAGCTCGTGAGTTTTATTATCTTAGTGAGCCCAGACACCTTGTGATAAATCCCAGTGCCTCTGAGAATCTGGGCACTATTTGAGGCCACCTCTAGCAAGGACTTGGGACCATGTGACATACGTTTCACTTCATTAAACCTATTCCTAGTGTTCTAATTTTGTCACCTATGTTTTCTCCTTGGTTCTTGTTCCCTCAGTTGTTATTTAATCCTGTTGTAATTTATGTGGTTTTATGAACCACATTAAATCCACTGAGGAATAAAGTCATTATATACCTAAACAGAGTAACAAATCCAAATAGAATGGATGAGTGTCTTGTTTCTTTTTACGCTAGTTGCTCTGTTTTACGGGTGTTCTCCATCCTGTTTAAATAAATTTTGATCTTCTATTGTGAAAATATAAGAAGCTAGGTGGGGAATTAGTGGGCTGTAAGCGGATGAAAAAGCAATCAAAAGATTTCTAAGATACCCGCTGGTGATAGTTTTTAAAACAAATAAAATTGCTCCCAGAAAAAAAATATTATACAGACAAAAAAAAAGAAGAAGAAGAAATCACTTTAAAATTAATCTTGTTTATGATATCTTAGAAAGGCATTTCTTTCAAGGCTAATATATTCTTAATTCTTTGTCTAATAGAACTCTACCCCATTCGCTGCCTTTTTGATTATAAACCCTTTGGACGTGTTATATCTGACATTCCAAAGATAGTGATCCTCAGGCTTTTTTTTTTCTTCATTTAAGCAGAGAATGGATGCTGTTAGGTTTTCTTGAACAGAACATTTCAATTTCATACATAATCGAGTGGCCTTGAGTACAAAAGTGACTCATAATAAGTCCAATAAAAATTCTGGAAGAAGTTTCTTGGATTCCCTCAGAAAAGCAGAAATTAATTAGTAGATCCTAATTCTCTACAAGAATATGCTAAGGGCAGCTTTTTCTGTCTCTTAATAATCCTGGGGTCGCAGAAGCATTTTGCCTTCTTCACACTCTGTAGAATGACATCCTGCTTTGTGATGTTCAAAAATCAGAGGGAAATTGGAAGAAACAGGCTGAAAATGTATAAAATGCATAGCAATTACAATAGTAATAGCTCACATCTGTGTTGCACTTTGCAGTTTATGAAGTGCTTTCATAAACATCATCTTACATAATCTTAATAAAAGCTCTAATGACAAAGTTTAAACTTCTTTTCTGGTTGACAAGGCTGCTATGGGTTGAACTGTTTTCTCTAAAATTCATATCCTGAAGGCCTAACCCCCAGTCCCTCAGAATGTGACCTCATTTGGAGATGGGGTCTTTACAGAGAGTATTAGTTCAAATGAGGTCGCTGGGATGGACACTAATCCAGTATGACTGGAATCCTTACAAAAAAAAGGAGAAATTTGGAGACAGATACAGACATAAGGAGAACATCGTCTGAAGGTGAACGCTGAGATCAGGGTGCTACTTCTACAAGCCAAGGAACGCCAGAGACTGCCAGCAAGCCACAGAAGTTAGGTGAGAGGTAGGAAACAGATTCTCCATCAGAGCCTTCAGAAGGAACCAATCTGCAAACACCTGGATCTTGAACTTCCAGCCTTTGGAGCTGTGAGACAATATATGTCTGTTGCTGGAGCTGCTCTGTTTGTGCCATTTTGTTACAGCAGCCCTAGCAAATTAATGCAAAGGCTCTTTGTGTTCTGCCTGGCTCTTTCCTCTCTGGCATCATCTCTCATCCCTCCTTCCAATGGACTCTATGCTTTAGCCAAACTGGACATCCTTTGCCTACACAGAATTTATTAGCTATTGTTACAGTGTTAATTCATAGAAGTAGAGTGTTTGCCTAGTAGAGTATTTGCCCAACACTTTTCAGAGTTTTGGGGAAGCCATTAAATACCTTTTCTTTCTAGTTTCATGAGATAGACAACAAACTCTAGGGAGCCTACACTCACCCCACCATTAAATTTTCTTCCTGGCTCATAGAAGAGAATTGCTAAATTTGTGTGGTAGCCTATGTATTTAGCTCCAACAATTTGGCTTACATCTTTTATTAAAATACCCTGAAGTAGCATGGAGTCATCAGGGGGTCAGTTACTCCAGCTCATGGATGGAGATGGTTTAAGACAGGAGCATGGCATGAAGCTCCTACAAATGGTCTTTTGCCAGGTGTTCTCTGACAGTCCTTCCATCCAGATGTAGGGTCTCTGTCCCTATCCTGAGTCAGGCTGAAAGTTGACATCATCAGACCATTAGATTACAGAGTGCTAGTTTCCAGGCCAAGCTTTAAGAGACCGGCAACTTCCTCTTCCTGTCTCACATTTTCTTCCCACATCCTGATGGATTGTCTTTGACATCACACTCCAGAGACCACTATTCTAAATGAAGAGGCAAAACTAAAAATACAATTCTTTTCATGGGTACCTAGTTTAACTTGTGGCTGAATGACTGGATTCATAACTTCCCAGCATGCTACCGGTGGCAGCGACCTGAAGGTTTTCCGATATATTGCTCCCCTGAGTTTAAATCTCCTTCTATTTTTGAAGAGAATTGGTGGAAGTAGAAAGTACAGATGCTATTCACCTGCTAAGATGAACCACAATCTCTACCCTAACTTGGTATAACAGAACCATGATTTTCAGAGTCAGGAATATGTAAGTTTGGGATCAGACATATCTACTAATTGTGTAGCCTTGAGAAAGTTGCTTAGTGTCTCACAAATTCATTTTCCTTCTTTCTGAACTAGAGATATCTTTGGGTGGTTGTGAAGAGTAGGTGGATAATGAACATAAGGTGCCCAGTGTTCAATAAAGACTCCCCTGTCATCATCCAGGGGTACAAGTTTTTTCCCTCTCAATCCCTTAGGCCTCATAATAACCTTATGTCTACCCAGGCCCCACAAAGGGAAGGATGACATGGCTGGAATATTCTAGACATGATAACATGGCCAATATTTGTACTCAAATATACATTTTATGAAGTGTTTAAGCATTGTACTCTGCTCCTCCAAGGAAGGATGCCTGAGTAAGGCTGTCATGAGCACAGCCGTTTTGTAATCCCATGGGCATCTGGCTGAAGGCCAGGACTCTGGAGCCACTCTGCCCTCCAGGGTGTCAGGAGGGACACAGGAGAGACAAACGTGGCAGGCAGCCTTTGAGTAAGGCAAAGCAGGTTTTATTATCTCCATCATACAAATAGAGACACTGAGGATTAGAGAGGTGAAATGACCTAGACAAGGTCATATAGAGATTATGAGGCAGGTCTAACAGAACCCAGGTATTCTGAGTTTAGAGGTGAACATGCCACTGTTTGGGGGGGAAGCTAAGCTAAAACCTTTGCACAAAGTGTAACAAGATGGAAATAATTTTATATTCCAAATTTCCTTTGGAAAATATCTAGATAAGAAACAGGGGTAGAAGCTG
Source organism: Macroglossus sobrinus (assembly GCA_004027375.1). NCBI lineage: Eukaryota > Metazoa > Chordata > Mammalia > Chiroptera > Pteropodidae > Macroglossus > Macroglossus sobrinus. Next base: position 360,182 of record PVKZ01001262.1, read on the forward strand.
AGACCTCCAAGAAGACTAGTGAGGGGGAAGGGAAGGAATCTGCTTCTTCTGTACGTGGTGGTGGGAGGGAGAGATCAAGAGACAGATGAGGAGGGTCATCTCCTGAGTGACCCCTCCTTATAGCCCCCAAAGCATCAATAAAGGTGACTAAAACCAGGAAATCTTATCACTGGGGCTTTTCTTATAAAAATTCATTGGGAAGAAGTTGTGTTTGGTGACCTGGCTGGACCAGGTGAAGCAGAAGCCACCTCACAGGCCCAGAGTCCTGAGGCCAAGTCTTCTCAGGCCTCCCAACAAAGGACTTTAAGGGTGTCACAACCTGGGAAACTGAGTTAGACCAAGTATAAGAAGCTCTCCAAAGACTAGGAGGTCCCCTGGACCTTATTACAAGTGGCAAAATCAAGCGATATTCAAGTGACAATCAGATAAAAAAAAAAAATCTGTATATATTCATCATCGAAAGAAACCTGTTCGTATCTACATTAACAACGGCATATGTTTTCCAGGGCATTTTCAGATCTTCCAGGACCCCTAGTTCCCAGGTTAAAGTAATTAATTATGTGTTCATTTTTGTTGAATCACCTTTATATGTCAGGCTTATTCTACATAAGAAAAGTCATGTCTTCCATGTTTATTTCAGAAAGTCTAAAACATTTGACAGAATGAAAACCGAAGCATGTCTTACATACGAAAAGACTCACGGTTGTTAACAAAAATCAAATGCTCCCTAAAATAGATAACTGCAATTTCGTCGACTAACTGAAAACACGAACAACAGCTTTTTCTGCTTTTGCAAGCAAAAGCCTGAGGAAATGTGTGTTGTTCAGTGAAAACGCGAGCTTCGCTTGGTCCCTCATAGACAGGAGGAGGTGGAAAGCAGAACCAGTTGAGGCCGCTTCCTTATGACACGATTTATCCACACATCACGTTACTGTACGAAAGGTTTTTACTCCCAAAAAACATTCATTTCATATGTATTAGGATATTCCCCAAAGTGGCTGAATACCTTCTGATCTCAATAATGGCCACCAGTGAGAAACAAGCACCTCAGAAGGATGGGACAATCAATCGCTAAGGCCCCACTTCAAAGAGCTACCACCCAAGCAGGTGGGCAGACCCGTATTTCTCTCTGCACTTTGGTCTATAAATGACGGGCTTAAAAGCCCGCTAGGAAGCAATGTTTAAGAAGCTCTAAGAATTCTGTGATCTTTCATTGTTAAAGGATGTTTTTTAACATGCGGACCATTTGGAAACCCAATAATTTCTTCTTAATAAGCATTTGCTTACTTTTAAAAGCAATGATTTTATAATAACAGCCAAAATGCCTTTGATGAATGACTATTAAAATTAATTTCACCTTATTTGAACTGTGGGGAGAAAAGGTCAAAATGAAATCATCTCCTTTGCTTTTAAGTGCTTTTGCTGACAGAAGCCTAAATTACCTCTGTCAGCTCAGAGCCCACAGCGCACACAGGCGTATGTGGCGTATTCGCCCATGGCCAGCCTATGCTGTAGGTCAGAGGGAGGCAGCAGTAGCTCCAGCACCAGGGAGAGCAAGAACACAGGCCCCAACAGCAGGTACTTCCACACTATACACCTTATACACAAAGCTGTGCATGGATAGGAACTATCAGCATGTTTCAGGCAGTGGGTGGCTAGCCAAGGCACTGCTTCCCTTGCCAAGAGCATGCTCAGTAGAAGGGCATTTAAAAGTGCTAAACCTTCTCTGAATGGCTGAATGTTTTCCTGGAAGATATGTTCTCCTGTATAAACGATCCAGGAAGAAAACAGCACCACGACTGGAAAACTGAAATAAGGCATAAACAGGAATGTGGCTACTGGCTCACACAGACCTCCATCCCTCAGCCAAGGAGTCACTAGCACCATGGGATAACCAAGGGGGCAAAGCACCAAACATTTTGGATGCATGTGACGTAGGGCCAGCACAGGAACTCCAGGTGATGATGACAGTGCCTGACTGGGACACCCTGTGAGCTGCTTTTTCATGAATGACACGGCGTTCCCCGGGCCAGCCATGCTCACTTGTGAAGTTCTCCTTGTGGCCACAGTGAGAAAACTGAATATTGTTAAAGGTCTCACCCCGATGGTAGAATATGCAGAGCAATGGGAAGAAAATGCATACAATTATTAGTAAATAATTGCACTAATAAAATAGTTGTATTAGTGCAATTATTTACTAATAGCACAAAACTCCCCTCATTTTTTTCATGATATGATCTGGAGCTTAAATGACCTTGCATACTTAGTGTCATCCCTTTCCCCACATGAAAAGTGATGGTTTCTGGCCAATCACTCAATGCATTGGCTTAAAAAAAAATGTAAGTCACCAGGAAATACAGCTAAAGAATACCCACTGGCTCCATGTCAGCCAACAGTGGTTCAGAGAGAAGCAAAGCAAATTATTTTTATAGAAATGCAATTCTTTAGAATAGAGCAATCATAAGACCATGGAAGCTTAGAATTTTTATCTATATCCATTCTCATTTTAAGACAAAAAAAGAATAGGATGATATTGTAATAGTAATGGCATTCGAATAACATTCATTTGAAAAGGGCTAATATATGAAAGTTTACTATAATAGAACTAAATTAATCATATTGTTTAAAGTTCAGAACAATGTATTCCTCACTTTGTAAACAGATTCTCTGTAATTCTCCTTAAATAACCAGCTTCTGTGAGCATTTAAATCATCGCTTGGCTCTGAATGTATGATTTACTTGAAATCATTCTGAATAGTTATGGCAGAAAGTGAGAAAGGTTGGCCTTTTCCTAACCCTGATGACGGGTTAAATGTTTCTTTTACCCTCTAATGTCCTAGTTTGTCAACATAAAACATATCATAAAATGATGTAATTCATTTCTATTTTTGCATATGTTTGATATTTTTCAGAATACAAAGTTTTTAAAAGTAGCATTCAAAGATTCAACCATTATTATGACCAGAAGTCATACTATTATCAGCTCCATCAGTAAACCAAATTAACAGGACTCTTGAAAGAAAGCTATGCAGCAAGAGATATACAGATCTCACAAATAGTCCCCTTTCCCTCATGTTACCTGGTAGTACAATGAGAAAAAGTCATTTATTCTTCAAAACTGAGCTATTTTCACCAAAAGAAAGTTTCCGCATGGCATTCACTACAAATATCACCAATATGATCATTTATCGACAAGAACTGAAGTTGGCCTTTTCTCAGCAATGAAGTTCAGAGTCGGTGGAGTCATAAACGTTTAAAATGGTGAATGAAATCTAGAATGCTAAATTTTGATAGCATTTGCTAGGTTGTTGTGATGGGCTAGGTACCTTGCTAAGGGTTTTCTCCACTTTATCTCATTGAATCTTCATAAAAATCCTGTGACGTAGACACTATTTTTTTAACCAAAAGAGAAAAATAAAGTTTTGTTTTTATTTCCTTAACTGACAGTTAATTAAAAAGCAAATTCTAATTTTGCCTTCAACATTGTGTTATGGTGATTTAAATAGTAACATTATTGGTAACTGAAGCTTCATGTAGTTCTCTCAATTTGAAAAAGGAAATCCAAGATTTTAAAAAATATGTATTCTTTGCTTATGTTTATATATGAGAATGTGCAAGTGCTCATATGACAGTTTGGCAAAGATGCTAGAGATTTTTTTAAGCTCTATTAAAAAATTATTGTCACCCTGATTGTACAGGTGAGTGTTAGAATTGTACAGAAAACTGAGTCTTAAAAAGTTTAAGTAAACTTACACAATGTCTTTCAGATGCTGAGAAGCTAAACTGGGTTAGGATTGCAAAAACATTTGATTCCAGAGCCTGCATTTTAAGGAGATTCTGTACTATATGTGTACAGAAAGAGAGAAGCTTAGAAATGGCAGTTTTCTGTTGCAAGTGATTAAGTACTGTATAATTCCAAACTACTCACGGAGGTCTGTTTCAGAAATCAAGATACAAAAGGTAAATTGCCAAAGATTGAAAACAAAAGTCACCAATGCTGGTAAAAATCTAAGCCTCTAATCTTGGTGATTTAACTAAGTCCAGTGTAATAATAATAATAATAATAATAATAATAATAACCTCAATAAAGTAGAAGTCATTCCTCTTTTCTCTTATAACCTTATTTGGCAATCAGAGGAAAGGAAATAGAAAAAGAAGTTTTTTTCATTTGGTCTCAGAGTTTTATTAAGAATTGGAGAGATATAAACAGAGCTTTGCATCATCCTGGTAATTCAAAGTTCATTTACTCCCTCACACTGTGAAGAAATTGATCAAAAACAGGCCCCTGTGACCTGAAGCTCATCTCTGTCAGGTCACTTATTTTGATGGCCATCCGAAGCCTCAAGTAAAAGGACCTTGAGAACTGCAATAACAAGTCACTCAGCTTTATTTAAAATGTGCCTCTGATTGTTTAGTTATGAAACAGTATAATTCGGGTGTTTTGTCCTTGGTGCTTTCTCCCTGTCCCTGTCCTGACCCAACCCGACAGAGCTGGCTCACAAGTGCTGCCTGTGGTAATTAGCCATGTAAATGAGTGCTGCGAGGAAACCACTGTCCCCAAAATGTGCATGCATAATCGCACTCGACTCTTCCTATTAAAATCCCATCAGAAAGTAAATCGTGTGTCACCTGACCTTTCATTAGTTGACTGAAAGCTCCACATGGGGGAGAACGGAAGTGAAGCCTTGGTAGGAAAAGTTAGGACTAAACTTTAAACGGTGTTAGGGGACTCACGCTGGCTGAGACGTAAAAGCCTGGGCTGCAGAGTCGTAGCACTGTAGCCCCAGAGGCTGAGAGACCTCGGCTGAGGCCTTTTCTCAGCTGGAACAGGCTGGACTTCTGGGAGCAAGGAGGCCTGTGAATTCCATGAGGAATTCCAGCACAGGCTGTCCAGTTTTGCTGCCCTCGGGCTGTCTACAAATGGCGAGTAAGGGGATTTAATTTTTCTAAAAATAACCAATTACCTGAAAGATTTACCAATGACAAGATGCTAAACACAAGACCAACAGCCTTTTCACAAACTTCTGACCTGAATGATATTCTCCAAAACAATGACTGTAGATTAACATTTTAAAAAATTATTTGTTTCCTCAGTCAGTTCCGAAAAGCAATATCGATCGAGGAAGGCTATTTCTGTTTCAGAAATACAATATGTATATGGCACATTGAATTTGGAACTTGGGCAGTATGATGGATTTTGGTTTGATTTGATCTGGTTTTCTTGCAACTCTTTGCAATCTCCGTTGCAATACTAGTTTATCTCACTTCTGAGTCTCTGACTGTGCTGTTTCTTTTATCCCAAACATTACCTCCAACTCTTCCCTCTGATTTACTCCACCTCAGTGGTGTGTCTTCTAGGATCCTTCCTTGCCTCTCGAGACTGGGATAGGTACCTTCTTGCAAGCTCCTGAAGACGCCTGTGTTTCCCACATCTTTACCTGCATGGCCCAGCATTGTGAGGCCTGCTTGCTTCTCCTGCCTTTCCTGTGCACTGTCAGGGGAGTTTCTGTACTGCATCCCGGTATCCAGCCTTGTACCAGACACAGCAGCAGGTAACCAGCAGTTATTGAAAGCTGAATAACATAAATCTCTTAGAATCTCCTATCTTCTCACTCTGTTGTCAAACAAGAGGATTTGTTAACTCTGAATTTAAATTACCCCAGAGAATCAATGTGATTAGCAAACATTTGGAAATATAAAATAATTCACAGAGATCAGGAAATAGCTTTTTTTTTCATAATTAAAAAATATATTGAACTTCCCCTTTTACTATTTTTATAGGATTGCCTATAATAAAAATGATTCAGAGATCCATTTTAATTTCTAAAATGTTACTAGAAAGAAAAAATATCATGCTATTAAACTATAACATTTTTTAAATGTCTATAGAGCAGAAAACATGTTTTTTTCCTCTCTCGTTGTCACACTCAGCCTCCTCTCGCCAGGCCCTGTGAGCAGCACACAAAGACAGCTGTCATGACCATTAAAGGCTAAGCGCTGATGACTGAAAAATATTCTTCCTCATAGACATTTAGACTTGTGAGCACCATAAGCAGAAAGTGCAATTCCATGTGATCAGGTGCAGGAGCATTTCAATCACTGTGCCTGCTGATCTGAGCTCCTCATTCGGCCTTTGGTTTACTCTGGTTAAGGAATTTTCAATCCTCCACTAGGTAACAAGGCTGTGAAAACTCTGCTACTCCTCCTGCTTGCAAGCTCCCTTCCTAGTCCCCATGTTTGTTGCGTGTAACAAGGATGGCATTACAGTACTTATGTAGCAATATTGTGACTAAAATTCTTTTGATTATTTCTGAATACATTTTGAAGCTTTTGGAGAGGTAGAAATGGTAGTTGATGATTATCATAACAGTAGAAAAATCCAAGATGAGAGAATAATGCATATAAATAGTCAAACTTGTAGTGATAGAGGCATGACCATCCTATGCAGTGAGCCATCAAAACTGAGTTGCTAATCCAAGTTCCCACTCTGCTCCACTCCTCACCCTGCCTGGAATGCTCTCCTCCCCTCAAACTCTTGTTCCTTATCCACTCTATCCAAATCCATCTGACCTCAAGGTCAGGCATGGTTTCTCCCTTCCCAGAGGCTTTCAGCTAGAAGGAATTTATTCCTCCTCTGAAGTCCTATAAGAACTTTTTCAGTACCTCTGTTTGCCCCAATATTTATTCATTCAGTCAATGTTTACAGAAGGTCTATTACCCCTGGCAGTTCTCACTACTTGCTTTTTAGTTGTATGAGGACATGTTTTAATCTCCTTTACTAGAGAGAAAATTCCTTGGGGGCAAGTTTCCTGTCTGATTAATTTTGTATTATGCAAAGCTGTCTTTGGTATGGACACTGTTAGTTGCCTACCCAGCATCAATTTCTTTCTATTTCCTCTTTTCCAACGGAATTCCAGTGCTATTCAGGTTTAGGTATTCCCCCCACCCGATGATCTCCATCTTTCCTTTCTTTCTTCCCTCCCTCCTCTTCCCTCCCTCCTTTCCTCCATCCCTTCTTTCCTTCCTTCCTTCTTTCTTCCTTCCTTCCTTCTTTCCTTCCTTCCTTTCTTCCTTCCTTCCTTCTTTCTTTCCTTCCTTTCTTCCTTCCTTCCTTCCTTCCTTCCTTCCTTCCTTCCTTCCTTCCTTCCTTCCTTCCTTCCTTCCCTCCCTCCCTCCCTCCCTCCCTCCTTCCTTCCTCCTTCCCTCTCTCCCTCCCTCCTCAATCTCCTTTCTCTTTGATTTCTTTCTTCCTTCAAATTATTCAACACACACTTACCAAGCTAGGTATTTTCCTGGGTACTAAAGGCAGAAAACAGAATTCGGAGAAATGGTCTTATTCTTGGTGGATCGTTGGTTGAGATTTTTAATGGCTCCTCCAAGGTCCCAAAACCTAACTAAGCTCAATTTCCTCATGAGGAAACTGAAGCCTTAAGGTTAAATAGCATGTCCAAGTTCAGAAAGCAAGTGGCAGAGAGGAGCTGAAAGCCAGATACACACACATATGTACATGTGTGTGTGTATATTTGTATGCACATGTATATGTATATGTACTTAATTTAAATTTAGAGCTGAAAAAGAAAAATAGATTCGGATTTTAAGACAGTCCCTGCCCTCCAAGAGCCTGCAGTCTAGTGGGAAAGGCAAATGTTTTTAATTACAAAATTCTTTGGCACGTGTACGCCCAGGGCATAGAAGAGAGGACCCTCCTGATTCTTGCAGGGGCAGGCTCTGGAACAGCTTCTCAGGGCGGGTCACTCTGGAGGTAAGTCCTAACTCTTGGGTTAAATAAATAGGGGAATGAGGACTATTTTAGGTAAAGAGTCTAGGGCTCTATGTCACCTCTGGGCACCTTGGGGGCAGCCTGAGTGTGGTTGGTTATGCTGAAGCATGCCAGAAGGGGAGCTTAGAGAAGTGTTCAGGTCACAAAGGACCTTTCATATCAGACTAAGTAGTTGTTACTTTATACTACACATGATAAGAAGCCTTAATGGATTTTAAGCAGGGCAATAATCAAATTTTCATTTTAGAAAGATCACGCTGATAGCAGGTGGAAGAGCAGACTGAACGAGGGCCAGTCCAGAGACAGCAAGATTTGTTATAAAGTGTCTTCTTGTTTTTTAAAACGTCAAGCAAGAAATGATGGAGGCAGTGGGTTATGCAAAAAAGAACAGGTTTGGAAGTTAAAAGGGGAGTTTTAAAACTTGGTCACGTAAGAAGGATCATGACTAATTTTTCCTATTCATATATTTTCAATTTGTTACTATTTTTTTTGAAATAATAATTTACTATTCATATGAGTGTGCATTAAGTGATTACCTCAAGTGAAGTGAAAAGCTATGAAAATCCTAGAAAGCATAAACATATAAAAGGTTGTATTACAACATTAATATTCAACACACAGTAGAGCTTTAAAAGGAGAAAGTGAACATAAAACAACAGTGTTGACAATTATTCAATACCAAGGGCACATCTGAGAACTTGCGGTCAATTTAACTTCTGGTTAAGTATCTATTGCTCACTTGGCCTTGACTAAAAACATTCACACTGTGTGAGCATCATGTAGTAATGTCCTGAACAAACAATGCAGGAGGCTATTTATACCGACTAGCTTAATGGGGTTCCTATCCTGGAGAAGTGCTGGAGTTGACATCCCAACTAAATCCAGACTGACAAGAGAAGATGGAGGAAAAAAAAGGTAAAACTTATATTTTTGAAAAAGGAGGAGAAATATATATGTTATATATATATATATATTAATATGTATATATATTAGTCATAAGCATTTAAACACCAGGCATTTATAATTTGCTGGCCTATCTCTGCGGGCTCTGAAAGTCCTGGGCAGTGTTTACTAATTCTAGAGATCCTTGATTCAGCTCTCATCGCACATTGGATCAGATCAAAGGGAAAGACAAGACTAATAAAAAGCATCATCCTTCTGGTCCCAAAACAGAAAGCAGACATATGCCAGGAAAGTTATGGTATGAAACACTGAATAGAAGTATTTCTTCTATAAGCAGATATGAATATTAACTGCAGCACTATTTATGATGGTAAAAAGCTGGAGTCCAAGTTTATATCAACTGCAGAATGGATAAATAAATTATTGGACAATCATACAATGAAATACTTTGCAACACATAAACACAAATGAATTTGAGGCTTGTGTATCACGAGAGACTAAATATACAAACAGACAATGGTCGGAGCATACATAAAGACAGAACTCTGACCCACGACCTGCAGCCACCCCTTATCTCCAGGAAACAGGCCCGAAGCAAGTCAGACCTCTATCTTTCTTGACAATCCAAAAGGCTACACAGTAACTTTTGTAACATCAGACTCCAAAGAGCCAGAACTTGATAAAAACATCCCTAATTTTGTCCTACTTCCACCTCAGGACCATCTAGAGAAAGCCAAATATGCACCCCTAAATACAGAGGATACCCCCTTCCAGATAGCCCACCTATAGCCTTCCCTTGCCAATAATCACTAATCAGGGCACACCTGAAGCCACCCATCTATCTCTATTATAAAGCTCTAATATTACTTGACAACACCAAATATAGCATCTGAAGCTAATCTAGCAAAATACCAAGTTTTGACAAAACTGCATTAAAGGTTGATAGCTGTTACTTTTTTAAGTTCTATGTACTTAAAACTTTGACACTAAAAAAGAAGGGACAGTGGTAACTTTTCCAATTATGAAATAAAATGTTTCTTATGCAGCAAATTATGCTCCCAACTGACACAAATACAACCTCAGCTAAGATTCATAGACAGTGACTTTTTAAATAGATAGCCAGAAAGTGAGTATTTTCTGTAATTCAACTTCCTTCCCAACCCACAAGAATGGCAGAATATTGACAATTTTCTCTCCCCCCCCCCTTTTTCTTGGCTTTGTTATTTTTTTTAGTGATTGTGTAAGTGTGCACATACGAGCTTTCATGTGACCTCTTGTGACCTCGTCACCTGTTCCTCAATTACATATGTCCTTCAGGCATCTTTTTTGCTTTTTAAAAATGGCATATTCCTTTTTCCAAGTATTAGCATAGTATGTTCATTGGAGAAATTTTAGAAAATACAGGCTATGTACAAAGAAAGAAAAAGCACCTATAGTCATACCATTCAGTACAGAGACTAATAAATATAACATTTTTCTATCTATTTTGTCAATACATTTAAAAATAATAGATAGCTCTTTTGCTTTTATTAATATTAATATTTTATTGCTATGCTATCTTAAAGTAATATCTATACCACATATGCCCCTTATGGTATATACAATTGTCACCTAGAAGAAGAGGCTGATATAGGAGACTATTATAAATAAATGTATGAAACAAATGTGTAAATAAAGCAATAATGAATTAGGCACAGAAGTATCACCATCTACATTTCCATAGAAGAAAATGTCTTTGGCATATACACATTTTCTTATACATATACATCCCAAAAGCTCATATATTGGGCACTGACTAAATTCCTGAAGGAATCGAGTTATAAATTACAGTGTTCCCAGTACCCTTTAGGGAAGAAAATGAAGGCAGAAGACTCACAATCAGGCTTAGTGTCAGGGATTCCAAATCAAGAAGACATGATTTGGATTCAGGCTCAGAGGAAACCAGGTTATCATCTTTAATGTTCTCTCTCAAGAATCTGGGCACTGATCCAATATCATTCCTCTACTTAATATTTGATTTTTTTTTTCTGAACATGACCTGCCCTATAATTTTAAAAGAAATCATTAGAGTTCTTTACCTGACTCAGTGAAAGTCATTTTGATTCAGTGTTACTTTCATAACATTATCTGATATGTCCGAGGGATGATTATGTTTTATAGGTATAGAAGTTAACAAGGCTACAACATAAAATGGTTTAAATTAAGACTATATAAAATACAGAGAGAAGCCACTGACCGGCAAAAAATACTCTGTGGTGCAAATGTCTTGCAGTTCACGCCAGTTACATCAAAGGAAGAAAATGCAGATTTATCTCATTTTAATGCAATACTTCTAGGCTGTTCATTTAATCATCCCAAAGCTCCAAGTAATATGAAATACTAGGATGACCTAAAATGTTGATCATGAACTAAGCTTAAAACCTTAAATTTACTCAAGCATTTCGTCTGTTTAGTCGAAGTGATATAATTCATGTTGGTCATTCTTTGTGTATAAAATGCTGATAACTCTCGCATGCTACAACACATGTGTGGCTTAGGGGGTGAGGAAGGGCAAAGGTCTAGATGCAGCTCTGATCCCTCTTCCCACTGCCTACTGCACATCTGCCCCCGCTTATCTTAGAGACACCTCCAGCTTAGGGTATTTGAAACCGAACTTGCTATCTTTCCCCAAAAGCCTTCTCTGCCTTCCAATCTCCATCAATGGCATCACCATCCTTTCAGTTTCCCTGACAACAACAAAATAAGTCCTTGGTTCCTCCTCTGAGTGTGTTTTTCTAACTCCCCATCTCCCATTCCGTCATTCTTCCCGTTAACTTATGAATCAGCAAAGCTTATTGATTCTACCTCATGAATGTCCCTCAAAGCCAGACCACCGTCATCATCCCGCCTTCATGCCCTTGGCCTCGCCCACAGCCTTCACTCAGTTCCCTATCAGTGAGCTAACCAGCTGCAACAGCTCCTTGCCAACTCATTGCCTGGAGGTCCTCCCCAGCTCACTCCTCACTCTGCCCTCGGAGTCAGTCATCTTATATAAAAATTGATCTCATCATGAGAATCTTCTTAAAAATGTCCGTTAGCTCCTCCTTGCCACTTAGCAGGATCTATTGAACTCTTCATTATTTGACTCCAATCTATTTTGTCAGCTTCGTGTTCTGCATGAAGTCTGCCCTTTGCATTTGTAGGGCCCAGGCAAGAGCAGAAATGGAGGCCCATATATTTGTACCATATGTTTGAACACAAAAACTTATCAACCAAGCTTATAAACTATTAAATAGGCTTAAGCCATCTATCTTAAATATAACTGCTTAAAGAACTTGGAGACCTAAGGTGAACCTAGAATTCTTAGACTTATCCGAGTCTCGTATGAGACCAAGCAGCATAGGAAAGCTCTGGCCCCCAGCCTGCACTCTCTCCCCCTTTCTTCCACTCCTGGTTCCCCTCCACACAGTCTTGTGAGCAGGCTGAGAGACGCTCAGTGCCCTCAGAGCTCAATCACACATCCCTGCAAACAGCCACCCCTGGCCCCACCTCAGGCCTTGAGGTGCTTAAGTTCCCCATGCATTCCCACCTGCAAGAGAACGGCCAGCAGAGGAGGTCTGCACAGACCATGGGAGTGGCCGTGGAAGTGAGCCTGGGGGCCATCCAAGTAGGCCACTCCGGGGTCCCTGGCAGTTAGAGCATGGGTGGCATGGGCTCCAGGCTAGCTCCGCCCATGAACATGTGACCAGACTGACACCCTCCAAAGAATAGGAGCCCAAACAAGGGTGCCTTTTGCTCAAGTCTAAGGGGAGTACAACGGACCCTTGAACATGAGTTTGAACCATGCAGGTCCACTTCTATGCTGATTTTTATACTTTAAATGTACTTTCCATTCCTTATGACTTCCTTACTAATATTTTCTTTTCTCTAGCTTATGTTATCGTAGAAATACAGTATATAACACATGGAACATACAAAAATAGCATACTCATCAACTTTATGTTATCAGTAAGCCTTCCAGTCAACAGATTACTAGTAGTTAAGATTTTGGGGAATCAAAAGTTATACATGAATTTTTTTACTGGGCAGGGGGGTTGGTGCCCCTAACCCTCACATTGTTCAAGGGTTAACTGTACTGTTCTCCAGCACCCCACACACACCAGCAACACAGAATGTCTCTTGATTTCTGGAGTATATTTGGGCCTTTTACCTCCTCTTGTCTAGACAAGCTCTATGTAAAGTCTTTTCTCAGGCAAGTTAGACACATCTTTGTAGTTCCTTTTTTATATTTCTAATGCTCGTCTTCCCTAGTGAACGCTGAGACCTTGACTGTTCCCTCCTCTTCTTTAAATCTCCCCAGTCTTCAGCAATGCTCAGTACATAATACCCTTGATAACCGTGTGATGAATGAATGAGGAAATTAATTAATGAATCAATCAATCCTATCCTTGTCTCCAGCCCATCCCTCAACTTCCATTCTCATTACTGAATTTCTAAATCCATCAGGGGTTCCAGATGGAAAAAATAAAATAAAACTCTACTCCATTGATAGGGGTGAAACAGTCTGTTACCCAAGGACACAGAGGCAAGGGAAACTAGAAACATTTAAAGAGGAATATAGATCCCGAAGAATTATATTGTCACAACATATAATTCTTAATTATCTCATAGGATTATTTCTAGAATGAGGCAGAGTAAAAAGATTGCTTTCATTCTCTATTTAATTTTTTCTACAATATCCCTAATAGTTTGTAGAGTGTTCATTCTAAATTAACAGCATGGCATGACATGTCATAATACGGTGCTGTGTGGCCTACCACCCCGAGTATTATGCTTCTGCATTTAGAACATGGGAGTGGTAACAGAACCTTCCTACTTACCTCTGTAGGTTAGTATAAGGATTAAGAGGGTCTATACCACCCAAGGGCTTAGAACATAGCCCAGTGCTCATATATGTTAGCTAATCTTTTCCTGAAGTTCTTCCCTTCTTTCTTCTTAAGAGAGTCGATCTTAAAACTTCTCATCGCAGGAAAAAAAATGTTTGTGACTATGTGAGATGAGATGTGTTCACTATTGTAGTGGTAATTTCATAATATATACATATAACAAATCGTTACGTTGTATACCTAAAACTAACACAATGTTGTATGTCAATTATATCTCAAAGAAAAAAAGAAACATAAAAAATAATACCATGGACATTAAGATGACAGCATGCCAGTCATTAAGATCATCATCAGAGATTCTGATGCATGTAAAGAATTTTATGATTCCCATTATACCTACTAAGGACGGTGCATATTTCTATTATAGACCTCCAAATGTCAATGTAATAAATACTTTTACAGTTTGCTTTGCCAGCCAGCTTTGATGTGATACGATTTAGATTATTTTTAAATTTGGGATCTTTTATTTTTTTCAAATTTTACACATAACATGAGATTCTTCTAATATTTACTAACATTTAAATCACACTTTTTAAATTCACATAGTTTAAAATCCATAAAATCTGACAGGATTCCATATTTTTAGACGTTATCTTACATTTTCAACATCTTGGCTACACTGCCAAGCTCTACATAGTAGAAGTAAAAAAGGACAAATTGCAAAGGCATGCAGAGGGTGTAAAGGAAGAAAGGAAACGATTAGGACAAAAACAGGCTAGCCATGGACCACAGCTATGTCCTCCTCCCCCTGGGGCACACAGCTGGACTCCAGGCTCAGTTTCCTAACATGTGACCGAACTCTGGCTAAGGAAATGTGAGTCACAAGTGATGTGTGCCACTTCTACGCTTGGCCCTGAAACACATGCAGTCCTCCGTGCCCTCTCCGCTTTCACGGTAATGTGGAATCCGTGGGTTACAAATGCCAAAGCCAAGAGATGAAAGAAAGCTGGATCTCTTGATCATTGTTTGGAAGGGTGCCACCCACTAATTAGGAACACACATGATATGACTGAGAAATAAACTTCTATTGTGTTCTGCCCTTGAGATTTCAAATTTATCTGTTGTACAGTGGCTAGGGTTACCATACATAATGAAAACATCATAAAAATATCATCAAGAAGCATCGCTACCCTTGATACATAAATTAATGGCTTGGGTTGGAGCAATAAGTTTTAGGGAATTTAGCAGCAAAAACATTTACTTTTCCATTTCTTACTCAAGCTAATATTAAAAGTTTGCCTGCATTTCCTAAATCAAAAACTCTGGCACAAGGAAGTAATTCAAAAGCATGCTATTTAAGGAGGAGAAACAATTAGGTTCTATTATTCACTGCAGAAACTCTACAAATTAGGTAATTTATATTTATAGTATTATATTAGGAGAGAGCTTTAATCAACCTGAAGTATAGAGGAGGCAAAGCTATGTCTTTGAAAAACATCCCCGAAGTAGATCTAACAATGGCATAAGAGATATCATAGCCATACCTGATAGCATCATTACAATAATATTTCAGTACTTACAATGTACACTTCTTTAGAACTTCCAAGCACTTGTGGACTCTGTCAAGGTGATGAAAGGAGAGAAGGGTTGATCACAGAAAGAGTGCTGGGTTGATAATATGCTAATTTCCGTTGTCACATTAAGGAGTGTCTCAAACCTGACCAGAAGTATCTTCAATGCGCAGCACTAATATTGCCGGTCATCTAAATGTGACTTGTGTTCCGTAACCAATATAATCCTTAGTCCCACCAGGCTTCCCACTCCACTGAGTTCCATGGCCTTGGAAAAACAGATATGTTCTTGGGAACCACCAGAGATCTACAGTGGGTGATCTGTGCATGTAAGGAACCCTTGTGTCCCATTAATTTTGGGGAAACTGGCAAGACCCGTGGCTCATGGAGATGCTGGAGCACCCAGACCGACTTAGTGGTGAACAAGAGGAAAACCACTATCACCCCAACAAAAAGACAATTGGAAACTATCTTTTTAGATGGATGCTACAATGTAGGGTCTTCATAGGGTCTTCTCCACCCCTGGGGGCCAATGTAGCAATGTTTTGATATCGCTTTCCAAGTGATACATCACCATTTCCTGTCTTTTTCCCTTCCATCACCACAACTGAACTTTCCCTACCAGTGAAGAGATGGTAAAAACTGAACTTAGTCAAAAAATCTTTTAAATAATCATAAACAATGTGTAACTTAACTCAATTGAAGCCTCAACAACAAAGACGGCGAGAATTAAGACATCCAATGTATAACCACTTGAGAAATGGGATTTGCAAATTTTAGTACAGCCTTTGGCACAGAAGACCTGAAAACCACCAAGCAGGGGTAGGTTTGGAGCACAGTGAGAAAGATGGCAGCATATCCACCATACCTCATTAATAGTAGAAACCACACATCAAATTTTCCATGCATGATAATCTAACGTTCTCCCCAGCCTCCAAAGAGCATCTAATTGCCACAGAATTAAAAGTATTTTCACTTACCTGCCATTGTACATGGGGAAGGATAGGGAAGGAAGAAAAGCATTGATTGATTACCAGTTCATTAAGACTGATTACCCATTTTGGTCCCTAAAAATATAAATGCCTACAATTAATTTAGAGTTCAAAGGCAGCCAAGTTCCCATGGCATGCACTCACTGTATATGTCAAAGCTAAATGTGCTCTGGTGTTCTGAATAGAGCTTCCCAGACTCCAAGGTCATTAATATAAAACCTATGGGAGAGGTGGGATGAAAGAATAAAGAAGTAGCAATCAGTCCCACTCCTTTGATAAAACACATCTGCTGCCTCACCTCCATCTCCATTACCCTCAGTCCTCACGAGACTTGAAATTCTGTGGGAATGGGGAGAGTGCATTGTTCAGTCAAAGATGCCCAGCCCACAGCAGTGCAAACAGCACATTGCTGGCATCAATGTTGGTTTACCTCTGTGGCCTGGTTCTGGAAGGTTGTTCGTTGCAGATCTGTGCAGCTCCAGAAAATTCAGGAAAATCTGTATTACCCTTAGCTCCAAGCACTCTCCTGAGGCAATTTCAGCCCAGGACTGCCCAAGGGCAAGTCCACAATGCTTGAGTTAACCCGTCTTTGAACTGCACTAAATGCTAATGTGTCCAGGTATTTTCTCAATCCCTCATCTCTCACTATACTGACCACAGTAAAGCTCAACTACTGCATTAAAAAATCAAGACTAATTTTTCCTATACCCTTAAAATGGTAGCTTATACTTTACTCATAAACATTTCACAAATATACCTTTGGTCCTGAACAGTAAAATTAAAATATCTCTCAGTAGACAGTAGGAGTGCATGAAATTTCACTGATGGATTCAACTAATATTTACTGAGCATTTAATATGTGCTTAACACCAAGCTAGGTGCCAAGAACCCAACCATGCGCAAAACCAGATGTCCTTCCTGCCCTCTTGTAGCTTTTGGTTTAACAGGAGAGACAAGGAGTAAAAAAATTAACATGGGGAAAATACATAATTACCAACAGTGCTAAGTGCGCCAAAATTCAGGTATAGGTGTAGAGTGTGACAAAGGAATAAAACAGAGCCACTTAACTCAGAGTGAGGTTTCTGGGGAATGATCTTGGAGGAAGTGACATGTAAGATGAGCAGGTGCCAGCAGGAGGAGGGTGAGAAGCACAGGTGTCAAGTCCCTGAGGCGGGAAAGAGGCTGGTGCACCTGAGGCTCCAGTTCTCCTGGGGCGCTGGCTTCCTCCCACCTTTCCCAGCACCTGTGAACCTTGTTCCTTCTTTTATCCCACTGACCCCCGCATTTTCGGCCTCTTCCTCTCTCTTTTCCTTCTGCACGCACAGAACCTGTGTTCTCCCCAACCATCCATCAGTACCACCAGTCCCCTCCTTATCCTCAGCGGATATGTTCCAAGACCTCCAATGGATACCTGGAACCACAGACAGTACCGAACCCTGTGGTAAAGCTTCACTTACACATTAAGCACAGTAAGAGATTAGCAACAACTAATAATAAAATAGAACAATTATAACAACATACTATAATAAAAGTTATATAAATGTGCGCGTCTCTCTCTCAGCAAAGTAGCATAAATTTCTCTTTCGTTCATCGTAGTTTTATGGATAGAAGATTCATTCTTACCTACACAGATCTTGGCAACCTCAGCACACGATGTTTTCTCTTTCCTTTTTAAGTTGAGAACTTTCACCTGTTCGCTTAAAGGAGGCGCTTCACAGCTTCTCAGTGGCATATCCGAATTGCCAGCATTGCTACTCACACATTTTAAATAAAACAAGGGTGACTTGTGATAACCATCCATCAAATAACCAAGAGAGCAACTAAGTGACTAAGGACGAGCAGCGTCTATAGCGTGGAGATGCTGGACAAAGGGATGATTCACATCCCGGGCAGAGCATCGCGAGATTTCATCACCCTACTCAACATGGCTTACTATCTAAAACCTGTAAATTGTTTATTTCTGGAAATTTCCACTTAATATTTTTGACTGTGGTTGACAATGGATAAGTAAGACCACAGATAAGAGGGAACTACTGTATACCCGATATTTGTGGCCCCTCTTTGAAAACTCGAGTGGGCCATCTTGAAACCTGTATGGTCTGATCTATCCACAGCACTGTACCCGGTTGATTACTCCCCTTCCTTTTCCATACTCTCTCTCTCTCTTGAAGCCGATGATGGTGCTTTGTCCTGTTTTTACTTAACCTCTCTAGACACAACTGCTTCAGTCTCTCCCTTAAATAGTGGTCCTCCCATATTCCACCATCAAGACACTTCCCTTCTCATTCATGAAACATTCTTCAAAGTGGAACATCCCCCTCGTTCCAATACAACTAACATTCTGATGACTGCCCAACCAGCTCTTTCTCTCCAAAGCAAGAATCCCTGCTATATTTCCTCTGGGTTGTTTCAGAGCCTCCAGACTGTGTCCAGTGCTGGGGGTGACTATGTAGAAAGGAATAGGCTTCCATCACAGTCCCTATGCTTCTACCTCTCACCATAGAAGAGATAATGTCCCTGCCCCACAGTTCCACATTCTTTCCCAAGGGAAAAGTTACAAATCTTATTGGTCAGCTGTTGAAATATTCATTGGGCCCCATTTAAAATAGATGGGGTCACTGTTCCTTGAAAACAGAATGGTGCTCCACCCACTTTATTGCCACTTTCAAATTTACAGGTAACTTTTCTCCCAAGTCATGTTCTTGTAGGGTCAGCACTCCTGGGCAGGGCCTGGCCTTGGGGATAACCAGCCATCTCATTCTTGGTCTTCTGAATTAGAGGTCCCAGCATTTGCCTCCAGATTCAGTCATCTCAGGTAAAGCAGAAAAGGAAAGAGTCTCTCTCTCTCTTCTTTTTTTTTTTTGAAAAGTCCCTTTTGAATTTCTAGACTTAAGCCTAGTCTCAGGGTTTGCTTTGGGATGCAGAATGTTTTCTTGTTCATTACTAACACAGAAATTTATGTCTTATTTGAGTTTTTCTCCCTTATGTATACTCTTCTGTTTTAGAAAATTATGCAAGAGAGAAAAGCATTTAAATCCCACACTTCCCAAATGCATCTCCAGCCCTTTCTTTCCTACTGCCCAATCTCAGTGGTCCCAGCCTCTTATTTCTCCTCTATTCACAGTTTGTTACCTTGTCCCTCCAATTCTTTCCCAGAAGACTTTAAATATATCCTTATGCTCATCTCTGTTTCCTTAGTTGGGGCTCTAGCGCTTCTCATCTAGAATGTGCAAATTTGATCATATCACTCTCCTGCTTGAAATCCTTGTCTCTCCCTAAAGCTTCCAGGGCAAAGCTCAGCTCCTCTGCATGACACCAACCTCTCCAGTATCATCTCCCCCCACTCTCAGCTGTAATTTTCAAGGTGCACTACACATATGTATGTTCATACCTCTCTGCCATTGCACTCATTGCTCTCTTTGATCATTTCCTTTTGGAAACCATTTATGACTACCTTCTTCCACCACTTAACCTAATTATCCACCGCTTCCCTGTGTTACCATAGTAGCCTGAATGTTCCTACATCTTCCAGCTAATTCAGAAAGTCTTTGGGAGGTAGGACTCTGTATGCTCATTTCTGTATCTCTTGTGCTTAGCATGTGAATAGGCTATGCTGAACAAATGACTGAACAGAGGTGGGAATAAGAATGACAGAGAGGTAACATGAACACACAGTGATAACCATGGCTCTGGAATCAAATGGCTTTTGTGAACTTAATAGTTCTTAAATGAAGTTCCAGTTAACATTGGAGTTGACAAAGCAATTATTGTTCTTTGCTGGTAAGTGGTGCCTAGAGGAAATCATATGATGATAAACTTGATCAAACTATGGACTTTTTTGGATGTTAAGATCACTGCCATAAATAAAAACTATTCTTTAAAAATTACAAAAGCAAAAATCAATATTTGCTATTTTCCCTCTACCACACCACTAGTGACAACTACAGGGCATGAAACCATAAAAATCTCCTAGGCAAGAACCCCGTTTTCTTCTACAGTACATGGTTTCCAACTTGTCATCTGACTCAAATCTCCTACAGAGTAGAACACTGAAATCACTGCTAATTAAAGAAATGTAACTGGTGTCTATCTCATTAGCCATATTTTCTTCCGCAAGTCACTTTCAAATTCTCCCTTACTGTGATAATTTGAAAAATTAAAATTATCAAGTAACGTTGTTGATAAGACTTAGAAATTTGAAAGTAGCAAATAGGTTATATGGGATAGCAAATGAATGTGTTTTGTTTAATGCGTGTTACTAAGGTAGGAAACAGGCAATAGAGAAGAGAAGGAAAGGGAAAGAGTTTTCTATCCGACTGTCTCCCAGTGTTTGTCATTGTTAACACTGCAGTTAACAAGAAAGTTCAGCGCAGTGCAGGTGTGGATATAGAAGCAACCCGAAGCATGCATAAAACTTTTTGAGGGCAATTCCACACACAGAAAATGGGAGGCTCACAGCACTTGGTTCAAATCTGATAGCCAGAAAATGGAAGAGTTATAAATCAGCCCAAGGACTGTTAGACATAATTATCTTCTCCCTGCACCATTATCTAATCATAATGAGTGTTGCTGGTTTTTTCTGTTATTGCCTCTACAAAATAAAGCTACCTATTCTGAAATCAGGCCTTGAGAGAAATTGTAACATTTAAAATTAAACATTAATATAGCTCAACATAATAAAAGCCATATGCGAAAAACCCATAGCAAATATCATACTAATGGTGAGAGACAGAAAGTGTTTTTTTAAGATTGGAAATAAGGCAAGGATACCCACTCTTGTCACTTCTATTAAACATAGTACTTTTTTATTGCTACTGAGTTGTATGAATTCCTTATATATTTTCGATATTAACTCTTTATCAGATATAGTTTGCAAATCTTTTTTCCCATTTTATAGGTTGTCTTTGTTGACAATTTCTTTTGCTTTGCAGAAGCTTTTTAGTTTAATGAAGCTTTTTAGTCCTATTTGTTTATTTTTTCTTTTGTTACTTGTGCTTTAGGTGTGATTTTCAAAAAATCATTACCAAGACCCATATCAAAAAGCTTTATTCCTGTTTTCTTCTAGGAGTTTTATGAACCCCCATGTTCATAGCAGCATTATTTACAATAACCAAGAATTTAATTACCAACTCCAGGTTGGTGCAAAGGGGAATTGGAGGAAGGTGGTCAGAAGCACCAACTTCTAGTTATAAGATAAATAAGTACTAGAGATGTGATGTACAACTTGAGGACCACAATTAACACTGCTGTATGATATATAGGAAAGTCATTAAGAGAGTAGATCCTCAGACTTCTTATAATAAAGAGAATTTTTTTCTTTTACTTTTATTGCATCTGTATGAACTAATGAATGTTAACTAAACTCACTATAATCACTTCACAATCCATGTAAATTAAACCATCATGTTGTACACCTTAAATGTATATAGTGATGTATGCCCATTATTTCTCAATAAAACTGGGGGAAAAAAGAATTTAAAAAAAGTATTTTGTATCAGAAGTCCTAACCAGAGAAATTAAGCAAGAAGAAGAAATAAAAGGCATCCAAATTGGAAGGAAGATATTACATGTAGAAAACTCTAAAGATTCCACACACAAAAACTGTTAGAACTTATAAACAAATTCAGCATAGTAGCAGCACACAAAGTCAACACACAAAAGTCAATTGCATTTCTATACACTCACAATGAATACTTTAAAAGGAAAATTAAGAAAACAATTTCCATTTACTATAGCATCAAAAAGATTAAGAAACTTAGAAATTAAGTTAGCATAGGAATGAAAAGATTTGTTCAATGAAAACTACAAAACATTTCTGACAGGAATTTAAGAAGACATATGTAAAGAGAAAGGCATCCCATGTTCATGGATTGAAAGACTAGCTATTGTTAAGATGTCAGTATGACCCACAATAATCTACAGAATCAGTGCAATCCATACAAAAATTTCAATGGTACTTTTTACAAAAACAAAAATATCTATCCTAAACTTCATATGAAACTGTAAGAGACCCTGGATAGCCAAAACAATTCCTAAAGAAAAACAAAACCAGAGTCCTCACATTTCCTGATTTCAAAATTAACTACAAAACTCCAGTAATCAAAACAGTGTGGTACGGGAATAACGACAGATAGACTAATGGGACAGAATAGAGCTCAGAAATAAACACTCACATATGGTTGAACGATTTTTGACATGGGTGCCAAGACCACCATAGAGAAAGGATAGTCTTTTCAATATATGGTGCAGAGGAAACTTGATATACACATGCAAGTGAAAGAAATTAGGCCCTTACTTAAACAATATACAAAAATTGGCTTAAAATGGATCCATGACCTAAATGTAAAACCAAAAATATTTTTATAAACCCTTAGTAGAAAATATAGGACAAAATCTTCACAATACTGAATTTCTTGAATATGATACCAAAGGCACACACAACAAAAAAAAAAAAATTGGACAGAATTGGACAACAAATTGGACTTCATGAAAATTTAAAACTTTTGTGCATTAAAAATGCTACCAATAGAGTAAAAAGATATCCCACAGAATGAGACAAAAGATTTTCAAATCATATATCTGACAAGAGATTAATATCAAGAATATACAGAGAATTTCCTGAAATACACAGACACACACACACACACACACACACACACACACACACACACAACTTGATTCAAAAATGGCTAAAGAATTTGAATAGACATTTTTTCAAAGATGCTCAACATCACTGATAATTAGGGAAATGCAAATCAAACCTACAATGAGATACTATCTCACACCTGTTAGGATGACTATTATTTTAAAAAAAAAAACAGAAAACAAGTTTTGACAAGGATGTGGAGAATTTGGAATACTTGTGCACTATTAGTGGGAATGTAAAATGGTACAGCCATTGTGGAAAACAGTATGGTGATTTCTCAAAAAAATTTTTTAAAAGTATCACCATGTGATCCAGCAATTTCACTAGATATATACAAAAAAAAAATGGAATCAGGATCTTGAAGAGACATTTGTATACTCATGTTCATACTTACATTATAATAGCTAGAATATGAAGACAATCTAAGAGTCTATCAACAATTGAACAGATAAATAAAATTTAGTATGTACATACAATGAAATACTTTTCAGCCTTAAAGAAAGATATCCTGCCATAAACTACAACAAAGATGAAGCTTGAGGACATTAACCTAAATAAAAATAAGCCAGTCAAAATAGGACAAATACTATATGATTCCACTTATATGAGACACTTAAAGTAGTCAAAATCACAGAGACAGAAAATAGAATGAGGGCTGCCAGGCATTGGGAAAGGGGGAGTGGGGAATTGTTGCTGAATGGGTATAGAGTTTCAGTTGTGTAGAATGGTGTTGATGGTTGCACAATACAAATAAATGTACTCAATGGCATGTAACTCCACATGTAAAAATGCTTAAGATAGTAAATTTTACAATATGTGTATTCTCCCACAATCAACAAATGACCAAAAGTTCTTAAAAATTAAATACTAATAATCTGAAAATTGATAGCAGTCCTTTAACAAACAAATGCTAGAAGCACCATATATTTAACCATCAAACTCATCTTTAGCATCTCCAGTGTTTTTTTTCAAAATATTAACCCACAGCAATTCCTGTTTTCTAGGTTTTCTATCTTTAAAACCGTACTCTTCTTTAAAACAGGCCTCAGAATTATATCACATAACAACCAAAAAGTAAATGAATATGTCAGCAATTAAAAAGTAAAATAAAATATCAGTGCAATGTCGAACTGGTTCATAATCACGAACGACATGAGGCATAGGTAGTGACTTGAGATGAACTGGAATCTTTCTTCCAAGCATTAGTTACATCAGTCCATTAGGCTCTTGGTGATGGACAGCATGGCCAAACTTCTGGTTTTGACCACTGACTTTTCTATTTTACCCCGCTGCTATGGTTACTCCCACATTAACCTATTCAATCTTTTCCCTCTAGGTTTATTATTTTCTATGTCTCTTGTCTTTTCACTCTTCATTTGTTTTTGTTTTGCATTCATGTAGTTATAAGTATTTCATTCCTCACTTGAGGCCACTGGGGGGGCGGGCGGAAAGATAATCTATATCCATCTTTACACGCCACATTCTGTATGGTCTTACCAAAAGGATCATAGAAGCATTGAATTTTAGCATGATCAGAGATTTTTGCGATCACTGAAGAACAGAGATTAAGAGACTTGGAAAAGATTATGTGGCCAGTTGGTGACTGAATCAGGAATAAACCAGGAGTCTTAATTTCCTGGATCATGGCAAAATATCTGTGGTTATGACAATATCTGTCATAGATACTTATTTTTTTGTCTTCTCTATCCATAGATTTGGATTTCCTCAAGATTTCCTCAAGATTTTAATTTCTCTTAGGAAGCTCCAAATATCTAAGCTATCTTTTCTTCCAAACTTTTTGTGGTCTCATTTGCTCTGCAGCTCCGGAAAGAATCTGGGCCAGGGCCAGAAGCAGCTGGGCCTAGAAGAATCTGTGTGGGGGCAGGACAGCTGCGGACAGTCAGGAGCATCAGCCCTGATGGTGACCCAGTCTGTGATTTGCCTGCGTGTTTGTATAATGAGGATGAAATTCAGTTTGTAATTAATTATTGTTTTGATAATTTGGTGGTTTAAAACCATTTGCCAATGGTATTTTAAAATTCCTTTTCCTTTGATTTTATCCTTCCTCTTAATGCGGCAATTAAATACCACTGATTAAGGCTCACAAATGGAAAACATTAGCAATGCTCATAAAAACATACATATTGTAAAAAATGGTACGTAACAATGCCTTCCATCAGAGGATGCCCAGAGATTAAGAAAGCATCGGAAAGATAGAAAGAAAGGAAAAAAAAGGAATACTTACTTAGAAATTAATAAGCTGAATGTTAGAGTTCAAGGGTCCCCAAGAAAAGCTGGAGTGCAAAATCAGAAGAGAAAGGACATTTTCTCCTTAAGACACGGACATCGAGGATGAGAAGGGTTGAGAGAGGGGTAGGGGACGACATGGAGGCAGCTAGCTGCCTTGACATCTACCACCCCTGGGCCTCCATTGCACCCTATTACAGTCTGACAGGATCAGAATATCCAACGAGATTCCTTGATGATTGTAACAAAAGAGAGAGAGAAAGAGAGAGGAGAGAGAGAGAGAGAGAGAGAGAGAGAGAGAGAGAGAGAGAGAGAGAAAGGTTGTCGTTTAGACTATCTAGAAAAATGCTGGGAAAGCTCTTGGGCAGAACGTGTGAAACTTAAAGTTCTAATGAAGAAGCTCCAGCCTAAAAGATTCTTACGGGAGTCACATGGTACCAGAAAGGCCACCGTCAGCAGTCGTCATGTTTCCTTTTATAACAGAGAAGATTAGTCAGGGATACGATTCTCTCCCTTTGAATTTCTCCTGGGTGACCTCCCCTTGCTTTCCTCTCTCTTTTTTTACATGATTGTCTCCAGCATACACATATTTTGCCTACCCTGAATTATTCATTTATTTATTTTTTTTAAACAAACTGAGTGCCTCTTCTGCGTCAGGCACTGCACTACAGGCTTAGGATTCTGAGACAAAGGACTCATCCACTTCTTCCTAGATGCTCACAGCACAGTGGAGAAGACACCCAGGAAGGCTGGCCATTAAACAGTGTACAGGGGACACTGGGGAGTTGTTATCTCTGATTGGGGCAGGGAGGAGGGAATAGTGAGCAAGCAGGTGGGAATTCACAGACGATAGTATTTTGAGCTGGGTTCTTGCAGGTAAGTAGGAATTTGTCAGGAAGACAAGAAAAAGTTAGAATAATTAAGCTACTAAAGGCAGAGTTGAAAGTGAGAGCCTAAGAATTTTTAAATCTACAATTTCCTTTATGTTCTAACAAATGGATGTTTTAAAACTCATTAGATGGGTTGGTACATCAAAAGCTCTTAATTATTTTTCATTGATCGACTGTTGAGATTAGTTTGGAGTCTGGACATATGGTGCTTTAAATCATTAAAAAAGATTAATTTGCTTATTATGGAATAGACTCTCATTCTGTTCTCCAGCATTCTTCTAGAAACTAGACATCTGGATAACCCTTACTTCAATCAGTGAGATTCCTATTTCCAAATGTTCTGAGAATATATTATAGAGAGTCGAGTCCACCCAGTCACATGCAGGCTGCAAACCTCCAAATCCAATTTTTAGCTTGCATCCTAAATTTTCTAAAACTATTATAGTTACATCAGCCAAGAAACAGGTAGATGGTTATTTGACTTTTGATTATATTTGCAAGCAAAATGCACAGAGGAAGCAGGCATAACAAATAAAGCATGTTATAGTTCAAAGCTCTCAAATTATTTCTATTAACAATTCTGAGTTTAGTAGCCATGCTTCTTGGGGCACAAATGGCCTCCTAATCCTTGTGCTGGAGTTGTCATTTTTCCTTTCTATCAGGCTTGTAAGCTAGGACCACGGACACTCTGATTATAACCAGTGCCATGGTGTTAGCTAGTTTTTTCTCTGTTATTGTTCAACATCTATTTCATTAGCATCACTGTTTATCAAATCAGGATAAGCACAAAACACTTTCTATGTGAAGACTGGAGCTCCCATACAAAATAAGAGGCATTCAACTGGAGGATTGACATACAGAGAATCCATCACTAATTCCAAAGGTCTACAATCCCAAATCCACCAAATGCTATTTCTGTGAACCTGGGTTTAGGTACTCAACCTCTCTGTGTCTCAGCTTCCTTCTGTGTAAACTGGAGATAGTAACACTTTATAGGGTTCTTGTATAGTTTAACATGATAACATGTGTAACATATATAGCTTAGCACAGAGCCGATCCACAGAAGGCACCCCGTAAATGCCTATTTATGTTGTTGGCTCAAAAGAGAATTTTTTCTAAAGCTAACAATCTACAGACACGGAATAAAATTTTACACTAGGATTTAATAAAAATGGTTCTCCTTTATGCTTACATTCATTAGTAACATAACTAATGCTTTTGATATGAGAGAAAAACATCATTCAAAAATAAACATAATCAAACATAAAATACCTAAGGGAAATGGAGAAAGTAAAATATTGCATGAATAGTGGAAAATTATATTTATAACATGCATCTTAATTCTGAGTTAATGAAGATAAGTGAACGTCACACATGGATATTTTAATTGGAGCATATATCAAGGTGGCTAAAAATAGTCAAATTTTCAGAAATAATTTTTCACCATTCAATTAACATTTGGATCAAAGTACAATTTTTCCCCTATGCAATTCAAAGCAATAATATCAATCTACCTTTGGAGTAAATGAATATTTGTTCAATGACTTCTACTCTAAAAAAAAAAAAAAAAAAAAAAAACAAAGGCTTGCTATGCCCACACCTAAGGAGTAAATAACACATAAACATCTTAGGAACCAAAAGAAAGAGAGACAAAGTTAATATTATTTTAATTCATTAAATCACTCTTGACACATAACATAACACTTCCAACTGCTAATTAATGACATTCTGAGATTCGAAAAATTGATGGAAATGTTCATATTGAAATTCAATCTGTTTCTTCATGAAAACTATTTTGGGCTTAACATGTACCACAGGATTATTGAACAACGAAAGAAAGTGGTGTCCAGCTGGCTCACAAGTCCCCACAAACTGCCTCTGTCTTCCCTCTAACATGAGGGTGACTTTTGAGAAATGAGAAATATGGAATCTGCCATCAAAAGCAAAACAAATAATAAAACACCAATCCTACTTTTGCCTAAAAATGATTTTCCAGAGAATTTACTTTAAAAAAGTAGACATAACGAAAGATTTCTGCTGATGTGCCCTAATCTCGACATTTTTCAAAACCTGAACTTAAAAAGTGTCTCTTCCAGGTTTCATTGCCCATAATTAGTCACAAATATTTTCAGGACATATAATCTGACGAGTAGCCCCGGAGACGCCTCAGAATACAGTAAAGGAGGCCAGAAGGTTAACACTTACACTTTTTTCACATTTTTTTTCCAACCCGATTTGCTAAACCAAGGAAATGATTTTGATTTGCAAGACCATTAGCCACACTAACAAATTAATTTCATCAATCACAGTAAAACAAGATGACATTGAATTTTTTTTCAAACTGAAACTAAGTCCAAGGGCACTAGGGAAGAGGCAGAGAAATAGTATCCTATTATCTAAAAGATATTTTTGCTCCTGTAAAGACCTCATGACTCATAATGCGGGGAAGGGAAAACTAGAAGACACATCTTCAGCATGCATTTCAAAATGTTTCAGCACATATAAGCCTCACTGGTTTAAATTATTAAAAATCTGTGAACAAATAAATCTCCCAAACATCACATCCTTTCCTGCGCCGATACACCTCATATGGTATTGTAAAGAGCGGTCAGCCAGCCTGTTATAAATAAGAAGGACAAGGTGATGCTTGCTAATAAACCCCAAAACTTCAAGTGTTTCCATGCTAAGAAAGTACTTGCACACATTAATGACAATATAAAACATGACCAACAGCTTCATTCTGACAAGATGCTGCTGCTGGAACTATCCTGCATTGTTGCCACCATTAGTCAGTCACAGCCTCTCATTCCAGCTCGTGAACTAGTCATTCATTAACTCAGCAAGCAGGCTGTGAGCCAGGGTAGTGAGGAGTGAACAGTGAGCACAATTTCAGTGCCTGTGGTCTGACAAGGAAAAATGAGTAAACAGGCAAATATGACATGCAGTGACCATGCAGGGAAAGAAGGAATCGTGGGTTGTGAGTGCATACAGGAGAGGCATCGAGGCCACCATAGAATAGGTCACATAAGCCAAACCATGAAGAGGTCTTTAGAAGAGAGGCAGAAGGCTATTATCCAGCAATTGAAACAGACATAAAATAAAGAATGGCCCATTCTTGCATTCTTAGGACCACCAAAAGCTCAGCGGGGCTCTAAGTTAGGGCTGGGTAGAGAGACAAGTGGCAAGCAGAGTAGGTCAGCCTGGGATAGATTTTGAAGGGTTGTGGGTGCTGCGCCAAAAGGTTTAGACTTTTATTAACGGCAATGCAGAGAAATGGAAGCGTGTTAGGTAGAATTACATGATTAGACTTGCATTTTAGAAAGATGACAGTTTGGATGTTAAATTGGGTGGGGTAGATACCTGGAAAGCAGCTTTAGAAAGGATTGCAATAACCTAGGCAATAAACAATGATGGCCAGAAGGCTGTGGCAGTGGGGTTGGAGAGAATAAAATAAAATCAAGGCATATGAAGGTTACAAAAAAAAAAAAAAAAAAAAGCAGACGTAGCGAGGGGACAAAGCAAATGTGGAGAGATGGTTGGCACATGATATGTTCAGTTTATACCAAGCTGAATTCAAGGTCAGGATTAGCCCCTATGTGCAACTAACCAGTGCTTCGCAGTGAGATGTCTTCCTGGAACTCCCATGAGGGTCTGAGTTGGATCTCGATATGGAAGCCATCTCTAATGCAAACGATCATTCAAGGGGTGGCAGACAGGGCACAGGTAGAAAGTGCAGAGTTAAGAGAAAAGAGCAGAAGATGAAAACTGAGGAACATCAACATTTTAGAATTTGGCATAGATGGATAAGCATAGAGAGATGGAAAAGAAGAGGTAGGGAAAAAAAAAAAACCTAAGAATAAGTATAGAGAAAGCCAAAGACAAATATTTCAAGAAGGCAGTTGTGGTCAAAATCGGCAAATCCTGCCAAGTCATCGATTGAAATAAAGACAGAAAAGCACAGTGGATTTAATAAAAAGGAGATGGCTGATAGAGGAGTTGGGGATCTTGGTTGTACGAATGCTCGACTGGGCTGAATCAGGAACTGGAGATAAGGGTGTAAAGAACATTTTCGTGAACTCTGAATGCCCACTTCTGGAAATTTACACCCATGAAAACAAAAACATCAGATGCGGTATAATTCCAAGTGGTGGTGAGCTGTGGGATGAAGGCAGGAGGATGGATGGCTGCAGAGAAGTGGAGGTGAAGTTCACCACTGCTGATGATGACAAAGAGCCAGGACGCTAGCGTCCTGGGCGGACCACCTTTGGGGACGCCAAAGCTACTCTGGACTTGGAGTAGCGGAGAGGCAGGAGCCAGAGAGCAAAGTCCTTATGACATGGGGGACAGAAGCGAGGACAGCTGCTGACGGCGAGGACATAGCGAGTTTTATAACCATGCAGCATGAGCTGCAAAGGGGGAGGAAGAAGAATCATTATCGTTAAAATGCACAGGGGGAACAAAGGGGTCTTCACCCCAGCTCCTAACTCTGAGAACACAGGCTGTGGCAAATTCCACATTCATCTGTTCATTCATTCATTCATTTGTTCATTCATTCATTCATTCATTCAAGGAGTATTTCTTGAGTACCTGGTAGGGCTGTAGCCATGCCAGATCCTGGGAAGATTCTTAGTAAACAAATCATATATGGTTCCTGTTCTCCCAGAACCCGCAGTCCACAAGCTGCTTGAACAGCAGAAGCCTTGAGTTGCAGAAAGGTGTCAGTCAAGATTCAGGATAAAGAGCTTCCACTGAAAAGGGAGGCAAAAGAAGGGACTTTTTTTCTCTAGGGAACTGATTCTCCTTGAGACGAAGCACACAGATTTTGGAGGAAGGGAATGGCAGAGGCTGGGTCAGGGGAGCGAGCACAGAGCAGGCTGAGCTGCACAGAAGTAACTTATTTGGAGGAACTTTCATTTTGATAAGCGACTAAGAGTCTCAGGAGTATGCAACCTGGAGGAACTGGCTAACTGGCCAGTAGGATTAGTCCCAGATGGGCAGGTCCTAATTAATTGGGCTCCTCAGGAAATCTAAGTATAGGGCATCACAGTGGCTTCTGGGACCTGGTTCTATTTTACAAAACCAGCCCAGGCCTGGTTATCGTGGACCCAGGGAATCCAAGAGCAGGACAGGGGGAGGCACGAGGATGTATTCCTCAGTGTCGTTATGGAAACAGCCCCTGGTACTCAGAAAGAAGCTGGACCTTTTGCAAAAGGACCAGCCATTTCTGGACCATGCTTCTGACAGAATCTGCTGAATGCTCATCTTCATCATTTTCCACAGCACATGTGAATTTTCCTCCGGGATCTAGTCTGGATTCCTTCCTAATAAGGAATGTGCTGCCTTAATGATCTCCACTACCGAGGTCTTGATAGTCACCCCATCCCGACATCTTCGGGCCAGACCCAGGATGCTCATTTGCAGTAGTTGGCAATATATTTTCTTGACCTCTTTTTTGTTGCCTGAACATACACTGAAGACCATAGTGTTTCTTTGGCTCCTGAAAACCACGACCCTGCTCATTTTCATAACGCCTATGAGAGCTACCCCAGTCACCATTATAAAAGATGCGTCACCATTTTCATCCAAATTCTAGAAGAAAAAAAATACCTATACTTTCTCCAGCATCTTCATTACCTTCATCTTACTCCTCAAGACAAATCTCTGGCTACTGTCATCTCCTCAGCTGCCTTATTTATATCTTGTTTCCACTACGGAGACACAAAGAGGTCTTTTTTTTTTTTTTTTTGCCAAATATTATGATGCTATCACGATCCTATGAGCTGAGCGCTGTGCACACTCTAAGGCGCTTTTCAAATGAGATATTCTGATGAGTCAAAATGGTCCTCTGAGCCCTGCCGTCTTAGCTTCCTTCCTACTGGTTTCATCAGCTAGCTTTCCTCTTTTTTCACCTCCTATCATCTTCCATTTCCCCTCACTCCCACCAAACAAACCTTCTTTTGGCACTTAGTTTAATCCTTCCATTCCTACCTCCTTATCTCCTTCCCACTGCAGCTGACCAGGAGTGATACCCATCACCCATCACCCTGGCCTCTCTGCTTTCTCAAATACATTCTCATTCAAATTCCAGCTCCCACGAGTCGAATAACTCGGTAGAAAAGGTAAACATGTGCCTCTGCCTCAAACACCTGTCTGGGATGCAGGCAAGAGACCATGGTGAATGCATGTTCAGTGCAGTCCTTAGAATCAAGTCAGCATTTATGGAGGGTGCAAAGTAGGAGAAAATTTGAACCATGAAAAAAATATAAGAATTATATTTAAGATATAATTCTTAAAAATGTAAGACTTTATCTCTTCTTCATTTACTTGCAGGCCAAATCAGAAGCAGGTGTTTTCATGCATCGCCCTTGGTGTCTGCACCCACTGCTTGGTGAACTTCCTCTCGCCCACGATGTCTCCCTGTGGTTAAGCGTCAGTTCTCTGGGGTGCAACCTGTCACTCATTTACCATGGGCTCTGCATGGGCTTCCACACTCGTCAGTCTTGTTTTCCAAGGCGACAAATTATGTCTGGGACAAGTACAGTTACACATAGCCTTCACGGGCTTTGCCGATCATCTCTCTTTTCGTTTCAAAGTGCTGAAATATAGACACAGCTAAAGCGGCTACAATTCCTCAGACCATTCATTAGGGTTTCTCATTAGGTTGAGGGCTGCTCAATAGGACATGCTGAAGCACGAGGCACTGAAGTCTATTCCCAGTGTCTCCGTGGTAATTAGCAATACGAAAAGTAACCATCCGTTTTGAAAGAAGCCTAATTCGTGTCTGGGAAGGTGCAGAGGCTCAAGCCAGACATACTGAGCAACTCGATGCAATCATATTATGTTAGCACAAATCATTCTGCCAGGATGGAAATAGCTGGAGTGTCAGATAATGTGTTTCCAAACAAATGAACTCAAACATTTAGTCTATTATTCATTCATTTATATAACACTTCCTGAGCACCTACCATGTGCCAGATAATACTACTGGTACTGGGGATATAGCAACATGGAAAAAAATAATAATCAAAATCCCTGACATTTTGGTGGTAAAAGGACAATAAACAGATAACTGAATTCTAATAGAAAATCCTTCTTCTACTACAGTCTTTGAAGGTTGTCATGGTTAATTTTATGTGCCAACTTGGCTTGGACACAATGCCCAGATATTTAATCAAACATTATTCTGGGTGTTTCTGCACTTGTCAACTTGTCAGTCAGACCTGACACCACAGAGGTCTGCCACTGTTTTTAAAGTCCTTAATTCCCAGGGAGTCACCTCCACACTGAACCTGGCCCTCTCCCCAAATCTACCCCTCATCGTTCCCTATATCAGTAAATAACACAGTGACTTACTGACCCAGGCAAACACCTTATGTGCAATACTTGACTTCCATCATGTATTCAACCACCCCCTCCTACAACTACTCCATCAGCAAATCCCATCAGCTTTATGTCCCACTGTCTGACTATTCTGTGTCACCATCACTTTGGTCCAAGTCACTGTTGCCTCTCACCTGGACCCTAGCTGGTCTGCCTGTCTCCATACTCAGTTCTTCACAGAACATCCGTGATGGTTTAAAGCATAAATCAAATCATCTCACTTCCCTCCTCAAAGCCACCTAAAAGCTCCTCATTACCCTCAGAAGTCGCTTTTTTTTGGGGGGGGGTGGAGAAAGGGGAGTACAGGCGAGAGGGAATTTTATTTTTGTTGTCCCCCAGTATACTATGACGTCCATGAATGTGAAGACACTTTTGTCTATTTTGTTCACTGCTATATCCCCAGTACCTAGAGCTCTGCCTGTCACTTAGTAAGCACACAGTAAATATCCAATGACTTAGTCAATCATCTATCCATAAATTTCTACTGTCCAAGAAAAAAAAGTATGATGGCTTAAAGAAAAATCCTCTTATTACCTCCTTACCATCCTCCCTCTCATGCAGACTTCAAGAAACAGGACAACGTTTAAAAAAATATCTACGTTTTGAACTGAATATGATGAAAAGAATGTATTAAACAAGAACTGGTTAAAATAAGATAGAGCATAGCAGAAGGAAATATGTAGTGACTGAAATAAAATCAGTAGGCATACAGAAAATCAGTTGTAGAGAATAAACTTGAGAACCACTCCCAGAATAAAGGCCAAACGAATAAAGATGTAAGAAAAAGTATGTACAAAGGGAATGACATATTTGAAGGCCAAATCTTGGACCAATAAAAAGAGCAAACGTATGGATGAGACGCAATAATAAGAGGTTTGAGAGAATAAAATATTCCAGACCTGAAAAAGCAAACTAGAGACTAGAAATTGATAGCTTAACATGTTCCAGAGAAACTTAACAAGCAGAAATAAATATTATGGCATAGCCTCATAAAAATTTTAAATCTAAAGAATTTTTTTTAATGAATTCTCAAACCAACCAAACTGGAAAAAAATCAACTACAGTTTTTGTTCCCAATATCTTCTCTATAATCATAAATGCCAGACAACAAAGCAGTTTGTAGCACACGGAGGGGAAAAGTTTATGATTCAAAAATTTTATAAATATTTATGTGCTATTCACATGTTAAGAAAACAGATGTTAAATAACAACACCTGCAAATAAAAAATATCATTTAAAAAATCAGCTAGGAGGTGAAAAAGTCGTATAAATTTACCATTCAATATGTTTTCTACAAAAATCAACTAAAAAAATATTTCAGATCACTGAAAGGTTAATAAACTCTGAGCTCAAAAATGGAGGCATTTAATAAAAAATAACTGTCAGAAGACATTGAAACTGTTTAACTGCTTGGAGATCATTAAATAAATATATTAACTGCTATGAGAAAACTAATATATTCCAATTATTATAATTTTAATTATTGCAATTATAGTAACTAAAACAATGCAAAACATACATTTATTGGAAAAGAGGACATTTCATTTCAGAAGATTTGTTAAATTCCAGATTTAAATTGATAGAGGAGTGATAAAACTTTGCAGGCAGTGAGGGGAGGGGTGATGGAAGAGAAACTGGAAAAGCAAAAGACTGAATTCCTCTTAAAATGTTAATGTAAGCACAAGTAGAATTTAAAAGAGACTATCTCTCTTCAATATATAACATCTGAGAATAAATCTAACAAATGATGTACAAGACATGCATGGAAAATTTATAAAACTCTTTTGAAAGACATTAAAGACTCAAATAATGGGAAAGAAATGCCATGTTCCTGGGACAGAACACTCAATTTTGTAAAGATGTCAGTTCTTCTCAAACTGATCTTTGAATTCAATTCCATCTAAATCCCAGTAATTTTTTTTAATGGAACTTGACAAGTTGATTCTAAAATGTATATGGAAAAACAAAAGGCAAAAATAATCAAGCAACTTTTGGAGAAAAACAAAAGGTAGAGGGATTTGCACTACCAGGTCTTAAGACGGATTATAAAACTGCAGTGAGTAATTACCATACCGTGATACTGACTTAGGGATAGACAAATGAAACAGAATAGAGAGGACACCGTGAGCCTCTCACATATGAAAATGTGATGTATGGGAAAGGTGTCGGTGAAGGACCACAAGAGAAAGGGTAGATGTTTGATAGACGGTGCTAAGACAACTGGTTGTCTGCATGGGAAAAATAAAATTGGATTCCACATCACACCCCACTCATCACATCACACTCACCACACTATACACACCACACCAAAGGATTAAAGATTTAAACGTAAAAGTCACCACTTAAAAAACTTAAATATATATGAGAACATCATTATGGTCTCAAGTAGGGAAAACTTCTTAAATAACATGCAAAAAAGAGGTAATTGGGGAAAATGATCAATCCATTTAACTACCTTAAAATTGAGGACTTCTGTTCGTAAAATGATGCCATGAAGAAACTATCACACACTGCTAGCTGGAGTGTAAAATGGAACAGTCACATTGGAAAACAGAACAGCACTTTCGTAAAATTTTAATGTACATCTACCATACACTGAGCCTTCCACTCCTACGTGTTTACTTGGAGGAAAGGAAAGACATGTTCACACAAAGTTTGTTTTTAACAGCCTAAAATTGGATACAATGCACCTGTCCATTAACAAGTGAATGGAAAAACAAAACCCATACAATTGAATATTATTCAGCAATAAAAATAAATTAATTATTGCTATATGCAACAAGGACGAATCTCAAAATAATTATGCCGAGTGAATGCAACCAGACAAAACTGGATACATACTGTATGACTCCATTTATATAAAACTCTTAAAAATGCTTAGACATGGGGAGTGTGAGGAACAAAAGAGAGAAGTTAGAAGAGGCGTAAGAAACTCTGAGGGTGGTGAATCAGTTTGCTATCTTGATTGTATTGATATCTCATATGTGTACAAATGTCAAATTTTATTTAATTGGGCATTTTAAATATGTGTAGTTTATTATGTCAATTATGACTCAATAAAGTTGATTTTTCAAAAAAGATACATAAAGAAAGTGAAAAAGATAAGCCAAAAACTGGAAGAAGACATCTGTAACACATATAATCATCAAAGGAATAGCACTCATGATATATTTTTAAAAACTCCTTGACCCCAATGAGAATAGAGCAAATAATCCAATAGAAAAATAAGCAAAAGACACAAAAAGGCATCTCACAGAAGGGAAACCACAAATGGCAAATAAACATATAAGACGACGTTCTATCTCATTCGTAATCAGGAAGATATACTTTAAAAATCATAATGATGTATCATTTTACTTTCACAGATCTGTAAACATTAAAATGCCTACTAATACAAAGTGTAGGCAAGGATGCAGACTCACAGACACATCACTGGAGAAGGTGCGCCTCTACAAAACACAATGTGGCCTTGTGCTTCAAAATTGAAACTCTTCCTACGATGTAACTTAGTAATTCTGTGCCCAGGAACATACTTTAGAGAAATTCTTGCATGTGTCCATTACTAGATACCGACAGCCACACTCACAGAAGCATTATTTATCACAAACTGAGAAAAGCTCAAATGCTCACCAGCAAGGAAATGGGTGAATAAATTGTAGTATGTTCTCATAATAAAAATTTATCAGGGAAAATATGGATAAATTATATCCAAATGCAGCAAGATGGTTGTTCATGGAAATATACTGCAGAAGAAATAGCAAGTTTAACAGACCACATAGGGTAGGATAAGTCTTTTTAATTCAAAAAGAAAAGCAAAATCAAACAAATATTGCTTAGGAATATAAATATGTGTAATAAAATTTTTAAAATAGCTCCAAAGGGAATGATAAATCTCAAAGTAAGACTAGTGCTTACCAACGAAGGAAGGGCCAGGAAGCGCATACAAGTACAGGGATTGGTAGGATAAGATTCTACTAAGTTAGGGGCTGATATTCTGGTTCAGTTCCAGCCACGTTGCATGGTTCCAGTTGAGGTGATCTCATAATAACATAGATTTATTTTTATAACTTACTTATCTGCTTTAACATTTTGTTATGTATCAAATGCTACATAATTGAGAGAAAATTTCTCTACTTCTTAGTTTGATAAGGAGCAGTCAAATATATAAGAAAAATATATAAGAGAAGTCTTAGAAATTCAGTAAATTGTCAAGCGACAAAGAACAATTTGCAAAATACAAAATAGAACTAGAAAATAAACATGGAGAGTCAGTCTTCACTAACAACCACAAAAGTTGCCCATTGAAGCTGTAAATTACTGCCAATTAAATTCACACATTTTAAAAAATTCAGTGCCAGCTATTACTAAATATGAGCATCTTATATCATGGAAGTACCACATAATAAGGTACAGTTGAAAAATTACCAAAACATTTTAATAGTCTAAAAATATTCTTACATTTTAATACAGATATCATACTTTTGATAAACCTTATCATTAAATAATTTATTCACAATAGTTAAAAGTACAGTAATGTTCAACAATATAAAAATATTAATAAATCATCATATTTCTCCTCAAATGAATGGTTTACAAGCATTAAAGCTGATGGTTTTGAAGATTAATAAACATTAGATGAAAAAGAACACAAGGATATATGTATATCATGACAACTATATTTTTCAAAAAGAAGTGAGCCTATTAAAAGGAAATGAAATTAAATACTCCAAAATCACAACAGTGGTTTTGTT
Organism: Macroglossus sobrinus; assembly: GCA_004027375.1. NCBI lineage: Eukaryota > Metazoa > Chordata > Mammalia > Chiroptera > Pteropodidae > Macroglossus > Macroglossus sobrinus. The sequence continues at coordinate 398,207 of PVKZ01001262.1, forward strand.
CGGTGGATAACACTACAAGTAATTCTTTATTTTTCTCTATATTCCAAGATTTTCACATGTGAATTGTATTTCTTATATAATTTAAGAAAGTTAATGAAAATATGGAAAACTAATGCTCAAATATTAGGCTTACCTTCTACAAACAAATTAGTTTTACTCTCCCCAAAGTCCTATGAACATAATGCAGGTCAGTACTAAAAAATAAAAAAATAAAAAAATGCACCAAGGAAAATTATAGTTGAATTTAAAACCCTATAAGAATAAAAAAAGAGAGATGACTAAATTTAGTTGTAACTGGTTAAAATTAATAGAGAAATATGTCCTTGAATTCATCTGAAGGACAATATGAAGGAAAAAGTTGCAAACAACCACGTGCTCCACGCAGAATGGTTCATTTTTTGAGTAAACAAAGAAAGGACCACAAAATTCTAAAGCACGATTTTCAAATGGGAAATTACATCAATTTGAACTTGACTTTTGAGACACAGAGGTGTCTCGAAAGTCAACATCAGGACACAAAGGTGGGGAGTTGGTGTGCACATCTATCAGCAGACAGCTGCTTATAATCTTGATTTAGAGTTGGAACACTATTCTTGGAAAAACCAAGTGTGTTCAATTTATAACAGATGTAACCAACTGTTTATTACAGCAAAATGCTAGTTTTTGTAAGTCAAAAGTTCAATGATTAAACAAGCCCTGTATGTAAGCAGAATGACATTTACTGTTCCAAACCAAAGAATTCGCTCTAATCAGTGGTGAACATTAATTATTCCATTAACTACACTGTTCTCAATTTTCCTCGGGAAAAAATGGGACGACTAGCTCATTTGCTCTGTTATTCTTTGTTATTTGCTAAATTATATATTATTCTCATAGATTCCATACATGATTGCAATCATAAAGTTTAATTTAGGGAAATACCTAAACATCACATGAATTGACATTTCTTCCACATAACAAGTCTTTAAAAGGAAAAAGTATAATTCAAGACCTAATTCATAGTCTGTCTGTAGCCCCTACATAATAACATCGAGTCATTCCCGCCTTCCTGCCAGTCCTCTACATGCCTTTAAAAATGTGTCCCTAACTCCGTAGTTCCCCACTTAAACCCTTCTCACAGACCAAATTTCCAGACAGACTCCAAATCAGCCACACTATTTCATGAAAAGCTCTAGTTTTTAGTCCTGCACCATGGATTAGGCTAAGGCAGGGTAACAAGAGTCCAAAATTGCTTTAGAAGGGAAGAAAAACAGAGTAGCAGTATAGATGAAGGCATAAGAGGGAAGGGAAGCAGTGAGATTAGCAGGCAGGAGGGCAAGCACTGTGGGAGAAAGACTGGAGTAAGTACAGTAAGGCTGGGCACAGGAGGGCGCCCACTCTGTAGAACTGAGGCTCATCCAATGGCGATGGCTTCAAGCAGCTGGCAGAATGGACTCAGATGGCTTCACATTCACCGAGGACCAAGGTTAAGGTCAGACATGCAGGTTCTGGGTGTGGGGCAGTTTGAAGGCGAAGTCATCAGATAAACACAGCATGTCTTGTCTTCCTGCTACATCAATTAACTCAATGACAAGTAATCAAAGCATAGCTCATATTAAAATAATTACACACGTATTATGGAGGGGAATACAAAATATACATTAATTTTTATGTTGCAACACCAGGGCTCAATAAATGTTGATGGGTTTTTGGGAACCACTTGAGACTACCCAAATCATGAGATTATGCTTCCTCTCTCTTCCACCATTAGGGATACTTAGGGATAAAAATTAAGAGGATCTGCTAAAGCACGCAAACTGATGATCAAAATCTTCCACAATCAACTTTTTGTCCACTTTTCAACCTACCTTCCACTATTGATAAATTCAATACCATTATGAAAAATAGCTTGGACAACATCTTAAGAATGCTAAAAGTGCTAATTCTACTAATTTCATGATAGCTTTGGAAAAGGCAGACACGTATGATACAGTCTTTTGTGTTACTTCAGATAGTCACAACGACAAGTTACACATGAGCCAGTCTCAACTATTGGGAAACTGAGAATGAAGCAGTTATTATGCAAAAATGAATCTGAACAGCGAAAGTAATCATGCAAGTTACATGTATTAAAGCTCATGCATTTTTTTTCCTTAGGAGAGACCAACGTGCCATTACTCTTAGTCTATTTTTAAATTTTTATATAAAGCCCTAATACGGTGGTTTTTTTTTTTTCATTTTTCCAGGGCACAGCAGCTAAGAAGCAGATTTTAATAATCAGAGGAAGAATGGCTGACGAGATATGTGATGAAGCCTACAGAAGAGGATCTGATGACACTCAAGGAATCCTTTGGCCATTTTGCCACCCCTCAGAGAATGAGGCCGACACACTGCATAGGACAGAATTAAGGGAGGAAAAGAGGAAGAACTACAACCGAGATTCAAGACCCAAGATCTCCTCCTCAGGAACTGATACACATAAATCTATGAATTACCTTATCTCCTTGTTGAAGCCATTTTTCAGTTGGGAGTTTTATTACATGAAGTCCAAAGCTTCTTACTACTCAGACTTAAGCCCAAGTTCGAGCTGCAGCACTGGGTGACTTGAAATAAGTTACTTAATCTCTTTGAGGGTCAGATTCCTTATTGGTAAAAATTTCCTCACTGATCATTGTAAAGATTTAATAAGAAAACAGCTAAAGAGTATTGCATCACATGATGTCTGTTATTCCAAAGGAAGGCACGCCCTAAAAACCAAGACTATAAATAGATTATAGTTAAGACACTAGATACATTTGGAAAAGATTTTTATCCATCATTAGTTGAATTTCAAAATAACAAAAAATAACAGCAAGATTTTTTTTTTTCCTTTAACATCTTGAGTATTTATCCTAATCCAAGAGCTAATGATGAACTTAATGGAAAAGTGCTAAAACTATTCCTGGTATTAGGAATTAATTGTGGTAAAATCCACATTACATGAAATCTACAATCTTAACCATTTTTAGGTGTACAGCTCAGTGTCCTTAAGAACATTCACACTGTTATGCTATCATCACCACCATCCATCCACAGAGTTTTCATCTTAAAAAACTGAAAATCTATACCCATTAAACGCTAACTCCCCATTCTTTCTTCTCCCCAGCCCCTAGCAACTACCATTCTGCTTTCTGTCTCTGTAAATTTAACTACTTTAGGTACCTCGTATAAGTAGACTCATACAGCATTTGTCTTTTTGTAACTGGCATGTTTCACTTAGCATGATGTCCTCAAGATTCATGCACATTGTAGCATGTATCAGAATTTCCTTCCTTTTTAAGGCTTTATAATATTCCACTGTGTGTAAATCTAGACTTAGATCTAGATAGATACACATATATACATGGTGTATATACATATATATCCCATGTTTTGTTTATTCATTTGTCCATCAATAGACACAAAGGTTGCAATAGCAAAATATTTTAAAAGCAAAAAAGATAGGAAATCTGGATAGAAACAAGAATAATGAAAGAAGATAACATATAGGAAACCCATGTACCTGAATTAATGGAAAAGTGAAATTTCAAGATGTTTATTAGAAGCACGCACTGCATGTGTATTAAGCATTAGGGTTGACTTCTTTCACACTCTGAACAGGTGGATTTATGCTAATTTTTTATTGTCTCCGCAGGCAAATAGTCTGGTTCCTATAAGGAAAATTTTTCTGGAAATTTTTAATAACTTATGCTGAAGGTAAATATACTCAGAGAACATTTTCTTAATTGCCTTTGTCAGTTCAGATTGGTTTAGGTAACCAAGAACTAGATTATTTATTTTCTTACTCTTTAAAAGCCTTGAAAATGAATAGCATACACCACCAGTGAAAGCACTAGCAGAAGTCCATCATAGGCTTTTGAAAAAGAGGAATGAAAGATGTTATTTATAACAGTGGCCCTGACTCCCAACAGATGATAATGCTTTACCTATTATTTCACCCATATGCTGTGCAACGCATGGGCACTGCCAGAGCCAGGCAGGTGAAGGATGACAGCTCCAAGACAGTAAATTAAAATAATGCTTGGAACAAGTAGCCCTAGCTCATTTTCCAGTTTGCCTCGTGGTTGCACTTTGGGGCAGATGTGGCCAGGATGGGATAATGGTCATTCTGGATTCCCAGAGTCACTCTGAAGTTCCACCTGAGTTTTCAAGGGCACTCTCTCAGGTAAACTGGCTAATTTCCCAGATGTTTTATGAAGTTCTCACATATTTCATTCTGCAAATGATTTTAATGGGTCTAAAAAAAAATAGGACTTAAAGACAAAAACCTATACAGAATTAGGTGAGTAGAAGCTATTATTGATACCCTGAATCCAAAAATATTCTTAGGCTGTTCAATAAGTCAAAAAGGTGTCCATAGAATTCAGACCTTTTCATTTTAATTTTCTAAGCATAACTTAGACTTACAGATTTCTCACCCCTTAGAGAACAGAAGCCATTTTTATTCAGGTGACCTGTGAATGTCAGTGGAATAATTCTAGCCTTAAAGTTGTTAATGTCCTTACATTGAATTTTTATTTATGAAACTTTGGAAGGGTTTTTCTATCCCAGAACAGAGTATTCTTACAGTGGCTGCAAGATGTTGCTGTGAGATGCCAATGTCCTTTTTCTGTTTAACCAAATAGAAATTTTTTTTAAAAAAAAGAAGAAAAAGAACTGCTTAGAGCAGCTTAAAAATCAAAATGAAGAGGAGGTAACCTAGATTCCTGTACCTTCTGCTTGCATCTTTGGGGAAGTCCTTTCTGTGATGCTACAGTACTTCAGCTCAGTCCCTCTGCAAGCGTCAACCCTTCTGCTGCCCACTCTCCTGCATTCTTGCCAACAATCTATTCAGCCCAGCTTCAAAATCCAGCTCAAAACTCATTTTTACAACAAGATTTATTTAAATAACCGTCAATATTCTAATCATTTTTTTTACTCAACATTTCTCTAGGATTTAGGTAGTCAATTATTATTTACTGTATAGTATCATAAAATCTTGGTAAGTGAACACTTTCAAATTTTTTAAATTAATTTTATTTTGTGAAGTGACACAGTTTATGAATGCCATTACAAAGTTTAAAACAAAAATACTACATTTTCTTATCTAGATACCTCCATATTTCCACATAATATGTATACATGGCTACGTCTTACATAATTTGAGGTGAACTTCACATAACATAAAATTAACCATTTTAAGATGAACTATTCAGTAACATTGTTGTGCAACATCCACCATCTCCATCTAGCTGCAAATCATTTTATGACCAAGTTAAACCTCCTACCTATTGGGCAGTTTCTTCCCATCACCTCTTTCCCCTAGTTCCTAGCAACCACGGACCTTTATTTGGTCTCTATGAATCATCTAATCCGAATATTCCATTTAAATGAAATCATACAGTATGTAACCTTTATGTCTGACTGTTTTCATTTAGCACAATGTTTTGGAGCTTTATTCATGTTTTAGTATGAATCCCTACTTCACCGCTTATTATGGCTAAATAATATTCCATTGTTTGCATAACCCACAATTTGTGTATCCATTTATCCACTGATAGACATTTAGATTGTTTCTATCTTTTGGCTACTGTCAAAAATGCTGCTATGTGCATAAGTATATGTGGACTTTTTTGAATATCTGTTTTCAGTTCTTTGGGTTAAATATTTATGAATGGAATTGCAGAGTCATAGGGTACCTCTATGTTTAATTTTTTGAAGACATGTCAAACACAAACTCTTTATGTGCACATTTAATCTAACTAAATACGTTTCTTGAAAGGAAATTCTTGCCTTTAAGTTTGCATTTTGCTTGCTGTCTTTCCATCCTTCCCCCGCCTTTCCATTCTCGAGTTATTTGGCTCTTGATATTCTTTTCTACATGCTCCAAAACTATTTATTAAAGTTACTTCGTCTGCATAAACCTTGACATTGCTATAAGAAAATATCACAAAGAATGAGGTCTTTGTTGAACAAAGAGAAATCCTATCATTTATCTTCTTTCACTCAACAGATCTCAGTTAAAAAAAAAAAAGATTTTTTCTTTGCTTTCCATCACCGTAAATTTATTCCATATCGGGCCAGTCTTAATGTTCCTCCACCCACATATTCTTCTCCCCAGATAAAGGATTTATCAGTAACTAAAAATAATGCAATTTTAAAACTGTTTTAAGCTTGTGATAAATAACAAAGCAAGGGAAAATAATTATTCGAACATGGAATAAACAAACTCGGGACAGAGCCGGAATCATAAAATATTTCCTTATGACACAAAACTTGCTGTGAACAAATAGCTCTTCAGAAGAGTATTTCTGCTACCCTATAAACCACCTCTAAATAGTTCTAAAAAGAAAAATGAGAAATAAAACTGTTCTTATAAATACTGAGATATTTAATACATGAAGGGCCATTACAGAGGCGGTCGCTTATTATAACTGCTGCCACCACTTTCTGTGGAGGCTCTGATGTGGGGATGAAGAGAAAACACACAATTTTTGTGCACCTACTTAATCATACACTAAATAGGCTAAAATGGAAACAAAGAGGATTTAGGCTTTTTTCCCCTCACAGGAAAGCCTGATCATAACGGTTTTGACACTACAATGAGAAAGTTAGGAAACCCAACTGAATTATTTTTAAAGATACATATTTTTTAAGGGGATTTATATGTAATCCTCTATGATCGTTGCTGTGAGGAGCTGAATCTCATCATTGGGATTAGTAGCACTTTTCCTGAACAACTGGTTTGTTTTAAACTGTAGACACGGTGGATCGTGTCGCTGATGACATTTTTATCTTTGCACTGGCTGCTTGTGAGCTCAGAGCCTAATTTGCTGATCTACATCTCCAAGTGTAGAGGATTCTGTAGCATACATTTTATATGCTAAGGTCCTTTTAGGTTCATTTCTTTATTTTCTTATTTCTACTCTCATTGTATACGTCTTTGTTGCTCTGACTTAAAATCTACTAGAAACAGTTTAAGAATATAAAGAAATCTATCTCTCTAATCATCCCACTCCCAACTTTTGATTTTTGGGCTCTGATCCTGGTTGGTGTATTTCCAGCAATGTATAATTATTCAAGGTTGGGGTGATCTTAGAGTGCTCTCTACTATTGCACTTGAGAAGGTGAGCATAACTTACTGTGCCTCCTTTTCCTCAGTTACCAGAGGGCAAAGTTCTTACCTCATCCTGTGCTTGTGAAGCATAGTAAAGAGTATAGCACACTGCCTGGCCCATAGTAAATGCTCAATAAAAATCAGCTCTTGTTAGCTATTGCATGTTAACAGGTTCTCCTGTGGGGTTAATTTGGAACAACAACAACAACAAAAAATCTAAAAGCAGAATTCAACCCATTTCATGTAAAAATGCACTAGCACAGGTGTAACCAAGTATTTCTTAATACCAAAAAGCATTTTAAGTTCACAGAAACCTAGAGGTGACGATAAGGTGAAGAAGTAAAGAGAGCAAGTACAGGCAATTCTTTCAAAAAGACAATCTGAGAAGAGAAGGGGCGATCTAGGCAGCAGGGTTAATATTGAAGGAGAACTTAATTTTTGTGTGTGGTTCTTGTTTGTTTGTTTGTTTGTTTGTTTAATATATGTATGTGCGTGTGCATTGTTAAGATAAGGGAAACGTGATATACCCTGTGACAGACACGGGATGATGACAAATAAGCATAGACAAACTTCATATATAAAAAGTTGAAAACATTAGAAAAATTAAAACTTTAGGACCCAAAAAACTATGAATGATGACAAAGATAAAAAGTTACGTTGAAAAGTGCCATCTATGTATAAAGCAATCATTCACTATCTACTTGTCTTTAAAAGAGCCTTTAATAAATGAAGCACATAAACATTTATTTGTTGTTATGTGCATGTAAATATCTTTTAATTTACACAATAGATATAGACCTAAGAAGCTGCTCCCATTGTAAACTAGATCCCCACTGACTTACACCATCGAAGCTGACCGTTTTCTCTGTGCTCAGCGCTGGGCCAGGCTGGAGGTGGAGAGGGGAGAGGGTTTCCGGATGAAGAGGATAATTGTATATGTCAAACTTGGAAAGGTCCAATAAATTTCATTTTATTCAGGAAAAGACAAAGTAGGTTCACCCTATAAGTACAGGAAGGCCTAACTGTTTATATTGAATTCATGTTTAAACTTATAGTTGGTTATCCAAAATTTTTACAGATTGCATTTATTTGGCCTGAGGAATTCTGAGCACAAAAGGATGATGAGTTTACATATTCAGAACTTCCACAAAATGTATGCGTAAGAATCCAACACAAAGAGAATTTGATGATCTGAAACTAAGCCCTATATTGTAAATCAGAGTTTTGCTTTAGATAGATTTAAATAAAGTTACTCTTCATTTATTTCACAAGGAAAAACTTTCCAAATGCCCTGAGCATAGTTTTGTTTCATTTTGTGTGCCCGGAATCTATTATGTTCATATATTTAAATGATATATCCTCATCTAATGGAAATATGAACATAAATTTCTGATACACAGCATTAGTCAGAATTCTTCCATAAAAGTTTATTTAAGGAATAAAAAGAACAATAATGCCTTTCAAAATTGAAACATGCCATTTGTATTTCTTAACACTGGTAAGGCAAAAATGCAACCGTTAACTTGAAAATTGGAACAAAGTGTTTACCTTTAAAACAAAATCATTTCTAAAGATCATGGCTTTCAAAGGTCATTTTGGTGAATAACATTTATTCTTTAAATAAAATGTTGTAAACTGTTACCTAAGCTTTGCTTTTCTTTCTTGGGCAAGTTTAATTTGTTAATATTTGGATAATGTGATAACTTCCTTTAGAATCAATTCTATCTTATTTTTATGAAGATGTGTATAGATGAGAGAAAATAAGTATATATATTTTGACACTGAAATTCCCAAAGCTACATGTTAGTCATCTGCTCAATGTTCATTTTATATCTCTCTGGTATATATTTAAAACTTCACATCATAAATCATAAAATAAATGTTAAAAATCTTATAGCTACATTGAGGAGACTCTAAAATTGAATCAGCTTTTATCTTAGGTCATATAATATTCAATAGTCATGGGTAATTAAGATACAGTAAGAAATTGCAGGCTCATCATACATAAATTATTTAGTACATAATACATACAAACTGTGGTCACAGCACTTTCATCAAATGTATTTACTCTTTCATTCATCTCACTGACTCAACAAATTTTGGGCTAACCACCAAAGGGATAAAAATGAAAAAACCTTATTTCTCTCCTCCACCATCAAAAGGAAGAGACAGACATGCAAATAAACAGTTGCAATACAATAAAATAACTGTTATAATAGAAGTGGGCACATAGTGCTATGGGAGCATAGAGGAAGAAGCTCCCATAGGGATAGAAGAACTACTCCAAGCCTTAATTGACATGTCTTAGCAACTGACTGGATATGAGGTAAGGTCGGAAAAGAAATCTAAGTTCAGATATCTGATTGGGACAACCAGCTGGTGTTAATCTCTGAGTGAGGAAATACAGAAAAGGGAACAGATCTAGAATTGTGGAAGAAGGGGTGATGATTTCAGATTTGTAAGTAGTAAGTGTGAGGTGCCTGTGAGACAACTGGGTGGGGACATATGAATCAGTGTATACGCAAGTCTGAATTCAGAAGAGAGTTCTGAGCTGAATAGATTTCAGAGTAGGTTTGAAACCAAGGATATAAATAAAATTGCCTAGAGGTACCAGAAAGAGGAGATCATAAGTGTTAATTTTGCTGGGCAATAGAGTAAGTTAAATTGACTATTTTTTAGAATGCCTTCAACTCCAGAATCACATTACATATTCTAGTGGGAGTTTAAAGCCAAACTTTATTAGAGATATTGAAGAGTTCTAATGGGTATCTTGTGTAAGAATAACTAACAACAATAATAATTATATCACCATGCAGATCAACATAGGTTTCCAAACAGAGAGAAATTAGGTAGAACCTTTAAAATTAGACTATAAGACCAGAACTTCCATATTAACTGAACATATAATCTGTAAAACGGTCATCACTGTTAAAATCATAGTTCCTATAAGGCTGGTAAACATGAAAAAGACTATTAAAATGTTTTCTGACTGCATGGGGTCATGGGCAAAATAAATGAAGGGGATTATGATGCTCAAACTTCCAGTTATAAAGTGTCACAAGGATGTAAACGTACAGCTTAGGGACAAGACTGAAGAATGTAACAATAACTTTGTATGGTGGTAGATGGTTACTAGACTTATTGTGATGATCATTTTATCATGTATAAAAATATTGAATCGCTATGTTGTACACCCAAAACTAGTATAATAAAAATAAAACAAAATAATAGTATAGAAGAATATTTACTGGTATACAAGAATGTAAATAATATATCATTAGGTAAACTAACCATGTTACGATGGCATATACAATGCGATCTGGATATTGTAAAACAAGTGTATATGTGTATTTACTTATACATGCATGCCTGAAAATAATAAAAACAGTCATCTTGGTTGAAAAAAATGTTTGCTGACTGATACATTTTTTTTATTTTTCATCACTTGCTTGATTCTAATTTATTTTTTATTTTTCTTTTTTTTAAAATTACAGTTGACCTTCAATATTATTTCATATTAGTTTCAGGTGTACAGCATAGTGGTTAGACGTTTATATAATTTATGAAATGAACCTCTCTGGTAAGTCTAGTATCCACTTGTCACAATATTATATATAATATTCCATATGCTGTACTTTACATCTTCATGACTATTTTGTAAATATCAATTTGTACTTCTTAATCTCTTTTTTACCAAGCCCCCAAATCTCTCTCCTTTCTGGCAATCATCAGTTTATTCTCTGTATCAATGAGTCTGTTTCTGTTTTATTTGTTCATTTACTTTGTTCCTTAGATTCCACATATATGGAATTGTATGGTATTTGCTTTTCTCTGTCTGATTTATTTCACTTAGCTTAATACCCTATAGATCCACCCATGTTGTCATAGGTGGTAAGACTTCATTCTTTTTTATAGCTGAGTAATATTCCATTGTATATATGGGCCTCCTCTTCTTTATCCAGTCATCTATTGGGGAGCACTTAGGTTGCTTCCTTATCTTGGCTATTGTAAATAACACTGCAATGAACATAGGAGTACGTATATCTTTTTGAATTAGTATTTTGGATTTCTTTGGATAAATACCCAAAAGTGAAATTCCTGGGTCATAAGGTAGTTCCATTTTTAATTTTTCAAGGAACCTCTACACTGTTTTCCATAGTGGCTGCCTCAATTTGCACTCCTACCGAAAGTGCACAAGGGTTCCCTTTTCTCCACATCCTTGCCAACACTTGTTTTTCTGACTTATTGATGATAGCTATTCTGACAAGTGTGAAGTGATATCTCAGTGTAGTTTTAATTTGCATTTTTTCTGATTATCAGTGACATTGAGCATCTTTACATGTTTATTGACTATTTATCTGTATTCAGAGAAATCTCTGTTCAGGTCCTCTGCCCAGTTTTTAATTGGATTGTTTGTTTTTTGAGTGTTAAGTTGTCTCAGTTTATAAATTTGGATATTAACCCCTTATCAGATATGTCATTGGAAAACACCTCCCATTCAATAGGTTGTCTTTTCTTTGATTTGATGGTTTCCTTTGCTGTGCAAAAAAATTTAGTTTGATCTAGTCCAATTTGTTAATTTTTTCTTTTGTTTCCCTTGCCCAAAAAAAATGTTACTAAAATATATTTAGTAATATATATTACTTAGTAATAAAAAAAAATCTTACTAAGAACAATGTCAGAGAGTTTACTACTTATGTTTTCTTCTAGAGTTTTATGGTTTCATGTCTTATATTTAAGTCTTTAATCCAGTTTTAATTTATTCTTGTAATGGTATATAAAGATGGTCTAGTTTCATTTTTTTGCATGTATCTGTCCAGTTTTTCCAACACCATTTATTGAATAGTCTTTACCGTACTGTATATACTTGCCTCCTTTGTCACAGATTAATTGACCATATACATGTGGGTTTATTTCTAGGCTCTATTCTGTTTCATTGATATATGTGTCTGTTTTTATGTCCAGACCATGCTGTTTTGATTATTATAACCTTGCAGTATAGTTTGATATCAGGTAGTGTGATACCTCCAACTTTGTTCTTCTTTCTCAAGATTGCTGTCACTATTCAGATTATTTTGTGGGTTCCAAGTAAATTTTAGGAATATTTGCTCTAGTTCTGTGAAAAATGCCATTGATATTTTGATAGGGATTTCACTGAATCTATAGATTACTTTAGATAGTTTGGACATTTTAACAATACTAATTCTTCATATCCATGAGCACGATATATACTTCCATTTATTTGTATCTTCTTCAGTTTCCTTCTTCAATGTCTTATAATTTTCCTATTATGAGTTTCTTACCTCCTTAGTTAAATTTATTCCTAGATATTTTTTTTCTGATACAATTGTAAATGGGATTGTTTTCTTAATTTCTCTTTCTGATAGTTCATTATTAGTATATAAAAATGCAATCAGTTTCTAAAGATAAATTTTGTATCCTGCTACATTACTGAATGTATCAGTTATTTTTGTGGAATCTTTAGGGTTCTCTATATATAGTATCATGTAATCTGCAGATGACAGTTTTCGTTCTTTCCAATTTGAATGTCTTTTATCTCTCTTTCTTGTCTGATTGCTGTGGCTAAGACTTCCAATACTACATTGAATAAAAGTGGTAAAAGTGGACATCTTTGTCTTGTTCCCAATCTTAAGGAAAATGCTTTTAGCTTTTCATCACTGAGTATAATGTTAGCTGTGGGTTTGCAATATATAGCCTTTATTATATTGACATATGTTCCCTCTATTCTCATTTAATTGAGATTTTTTATCATAAATGGAGGTTGGATTTTGTCAAATGCTTTTTCTGCACCTATTGTATGATCATATGATTTTTATCTTTCAATTTGTTCATGTTATGTATCACATTAATTGAGTTGCAGATATTGAACCAAACTTTCATTCCAAGAATAAATCCCACTTAATCATGGTGTATCATCTTTTTAATGTATTGCCAAATGGTTTGCTGATATTTTGTTGAGGATTTTTGCATCTATATTTATTGGGGATATTGCCCTATAATTTTATTTTTTTGTAACATCTTTGTCTGGTTTGGGAATCAAGGTAATGGTGGCCTCATAAAATGAGCTTGGAAGACTTTCTTCCTCTTGAATTTTTTGAAAGAGTTTGAGAAAGATAGGTGTTAGCTCTTCTTTGAATGTTTGATAAAATTCACCTGTGAGGGCATACAGTCCAGGGCTTTTGTTTGTTAGGATTTTTTTGATTACTGATTTGATTTTGCTAGTAGTAATTGGTCTCTTTGGATTTTCAGTTTCTTGATTCAGTTTTGGAAGATTGCAGTTTTCTAGGAATTTATCTATTTCTTTCAGATTGTCCAATTTGTTGGCATTTAATCATTCATAGTATTTTCTCATGATCTCTTGTGTTTCTGTGGTGTCAGTTGTTACTTCTATTTCATTTCTGATTTTATTTATTTGGGTCTTTATTTATTTAGGGTCCTCTTTTTTTCTGAATGAGTCTAGTTTAAGGTTTATCAGTTTCACTTATCTTTTCAAAGAATCAGCTCTTGGTTTCATTAATCCTTCTTTTTTTTACTTTATTTTGTTTATTTCCACTCTGATCTTTGTTACTTCCTTTCTTCTACTCACGTTGGACTTTATTTATTAATTATACCACAGTTTTACCACAGGCTAATTAATATAAACAAGAGTTATGTTCTACAGCTTTTCATCAACCTTATGATGAAACATTATTCAAGGACTTGCTGTATTTAGACCTACCTTCTGGTCCATGCTAGTTGGCTTGAATAGGAATCAAACTAATGTGTTGGAGGTACAAAAACAAAATTTTGGATGATAAAATGCAACTGAAATGATTAGTGACTGTAAGCAGAAATCAGTGGCTCCTAACATTGGCCTTATGGTCTTAGAAATGGAGAAATAACTCAGTATGATAACCAGAGGCAAAGAGCCAAATAAAAACAGATTTACAGACCAGAACCTGTACTGATAGGCACCCACAGGGGCCATTCTGAGCACCTGAGCAGGTAAATACAGTCCAAGAAATAAGAGCTGTAGACAGTTCTATTCAGTGATGCTTTAGCTTCTTGCTCCCTGTTCTCTTAGCTTTTACTACCTCAAGTACTCCATGACACTTCCTCCCTTGTTCTTTTCCAAATGCTTATTTCACAGTTGGAAACCTTGGCTTGACTTGGCTCCCTGCCTCATTCAATTTATAGATTCCTACTGACCTCCTAGTGTTAACCTTGGCTATTCCCCACCTTCATCCTCTGAGATTTCACAGAGAACAATGCCTGCATGCTGAACTCCACTCTGACTGGCCTGCTCCCTTTGCTGCTTTTGGCATTGAAGAAGCAATGCTATACTCTTAAGAGGCAATTAAAGGTTGAATTAATAGGTAATATGCAAATCTTCTGAAAATACTTGACTGAAAGCAACAAGAAATAAGGCATGCTGAGCTTATTCTTGCATTATTTAATTAAATGGTATTTATAACTCTTAATAATTAAATAACATTTACATGTGCAACATCATTGAATTTTACAAAACAGAAGTAATGGCATGTAACATTTGATTTTTTCATAGTAAACACAGAAGTTCACAGGCTCTATGAAACCAAAATACAACTGCTTCTGACATTGGCAATGAATATTAATTGAGCTTAAATTATTCGTTAAAAACTTCAAAGAAAAATGCCCTTGAAATAATGTAGATTCAAAATAGATATCTGGGAAGCTGTAAAGTTACAACATCATTGTTTTAAATTTATTCATTAATATTCAGTTTCACATCCATCTATGCTCTCCTCAGTCCCAAGTTTATAGCACAGCCCTGCCAACAAATGAACAGGACAAACAAACAGAGACTCATGGACATGGACTATAGACTAGTGGTTACCAGAGGGTAGGGGTGGGGGAGGATGAGGGAGGTAGATGGGGTAAAGGGGGTCAAATATGTGGTGACAGAAAGAAATCTAACTATGGGAGGTGAACACACACACATATATGCCTTACTGTTAAACTGTACAGCTGAAACTTGCTGGATTTCGTTAACCAATGTCATCATATAATAAATATAATAAATAAGTAAATAAATAAATAGTTTGTCAGTATGTTCACTGACTGGGTTCACAATGGTGGCTATTGCCCCAACAAGTCAAGAGAATAAAGAGACTGGGAGTTGTAGGGAGGGACGTTTATATTTCTCTTTCTGTGTTCCTCCCTCAAATTATAAAGAAGAAAACTTCTGCCATTATTCTCTCTTCACCATCCAGGCCAGATATTGCTGATGCTCTGTACAGTTCAGCCCTTGAACTTTAGAGGGGTAATGTCTAGAAACTATGTTTTTCCCTTGCCTGCAGGGTTCCTGTGAGAATGCACCATTGAGAGGACCTCATGAGAGATCTGAGAGGTGGAAGTTATTTTTTGATGGCAGCTGCAGACAGGCTCATGGCTGTCAACAGACAGCAGAAGTGAGGTTTGACCTGTAGACGTGGCGTGCTTCTGAGTCTCATTTAGTGACTTTCACACTTCCGGATTTCCTGAGAGTGGTCATCCTGGTTCAGTTCTCCCCTTTTCCAAAGGTTGTGTAAGTCTCTAATTCTTGAAGGTAGACATCTCTCCCCAGAAGCTTAATAAGCTTCTGTCTTCTCTCGCTCATTCTTCCCAGGAAGGAGCATAGTTGATTTGATCCACTGAAGCTTGCCATTAACTGGACTATGTTTTACCAGCAAGCAGGGTTACTTCATCATTCACTTTCTGGTCTCAGGCCCACATGGTTCTTTTTTGTTTCTTTTTCCCTGTAGTAAACACATCTAGGCAGATCCCTAAACCTTCTGTAGTCATTTCCTATTGCGGCTATAACAAATTACCACAGGTTGAGTGGCTTAACATAATACAACATTATTATCTTCAAGTTCTTTAGGTCCAGAGTCTTATTAGGCTAAAATCAAGGTGTTGGCGGTGCTGCATTCCTTCTGAGGCCCTAAGTATTGCTTTGCCTTTTCCACCTTCTGTGGCCTGTCTACATCCCCTGACTTGTGGCCCTTTATCACTTTGATCTCTGCTTCTGCTGTCACATCTCTTTCTGTGACTCTCCTGCCTCCCTCTTATAATAGACCCCTGTGATTGTATTGGGCCCACCTGAATAATCCAAGGTAATCTCCCCATCTCAAGATCCTTAACATAATCACACCCACAGAATCCCTTTGGCCACGTAAGGTAAAATACTCACAGCTTTTGAGAATTAGGATGTGGACATCTTTGGGAGTGGCTGTCATTCTGCCTACCACACTTTCCTTCTGGAAGCAGCCTGCCTCATCCATACTCAAGCAAGTAGCACTGGAGTCTGTCTGAGGAACTGGTCCCTGTCTCCCTCTGCAAGCACACTTGAGCTTGAGGGGCCCAATTCTAAATAAAGAGTCAGAGTAAAAAGCGCACTTCGGATGAAGCCTAAAGCACGTATTCTAACACTAACATAAATTTCACAAACTCTGCACTGAAGGCTATACGCACAAGCAAAATCACTATTTATATTTTCCATCCGTTTAGCAATCTTGCTTGGTTGGTTTGCTTTATTGAACCCTAGAGAAGGAAAAAGTAGATGGTGACCCATTCCCCAAACTCATTATACACATTCTATAGATATTTGATGAACTACCTGAACAGCCCTTGGTAAAGAACTTCATTTCCGATGCATCCACTCTGCAATTCAAGACACACCTGCATAAATCTCGATTTGAGTTAAAGTTCAACACAACTTGAATTGTCTGCAAATTATAATGAATTTCCAAAAAAAACTTTTACCACTTGACACTAAAATACAGTAAAATCATAGCAGCCCATATTTTTCAACTTTATATCAGCACAGAATGAAAAGCCTAGTGAATGGTGATCAACAGAAGTTACTCTGTTCACTCACAGTGGATTAACAAGCATGCACTCTACTGTTCACATTGCCAGATTCTCCAGCCAATACAATCCTCAATAGCTATAAATAAAGTTGTCTTCATGACATTCATAACTGAATATTTAAATCAATATCAGATGCAGAAATATTCGGTGACAACAGAGCAACTGTGTTTAAAGAGCATAATACCTGCCAGTGCAGGAGCTTCATCATCTGTTTCACTAAGAATAGTATTATTAGATTAGAACACATCAAAGGATTAATGGAAATTCTTAACTAATATGATGGCAGGGCCAGAAATTACCCTGGCCTGAATTATTATGCAGCTCAGGGATTTTTTTGGCCTATAAAAAATGCAGGTTGCATATAGTTACAGAAGGTCCCACCCACTCCTGACATTTTACTTTCTTATGCCCTCAGCTCTCCATTCATTCATTCATGTTCATTCATTCATTCACTCATTCTGCATCTATTATGTACCCAACACTGGGGATATGAAAATAATCATGCTGTTTCTGCCTTCAATTTGCTCACTCTCTACTAAAGAAGAAGAATATTCAATTAACTTCTCACATACTATGAAAAGTACTATAACAGAAGTCACTGGAAGCAAGAGGAGTCAGTAATTCTGACCAGACTGCTCCCAGAAGGAGGCAACACAGCATAGTGTGGCTACACATGGGACTGTGGAACCTCTTCGTGACTTAATCTGTCTATGCCTCATATTTCTGTGTATTAAACAGAAATAATGATAGCACTTTAGGCAGACTAAGGGCTATATACACATAGTAGTAAGGGCAGATAGACATAATAAATTCTATATAAATGTTTGTTAAATAAATAACTTGAAAGTTTCACAGAAGAGGTAATATTTGAGACAGGCTTTGAAGAACAATTATACATTTGTCCATTGAGGAAAAGGGAAGGGCATCCTAGGTAGAAAAATGTTTTTTTTTCTCCCAAAATTTCCTCCCACTACTAATGGGGCAACATCTGGTCAAAACACCAGGAAGGCAAGTCATGGACACCTTAACCCAAAACTTTGCACATCTCAGGAGCTTCAGAAAAGACCAATACATCTGCTTCCAAAATAATGGAAGGTCCACACCATCCTCTTGTGGGTGAGGATCCACACCATCCTCTTTCTCTAGTCTAAGCATATCCAGCTTCCTTTTGGAAATCTCACCAAAGCCTTAATGTGCAAGTCCTATCAGTTCTAACCACAAACCGGATCTCTAGTCTGTCTATTTCTTCTCACCACGTCACCTTCTACACGGTCATACCTGAACTCCCCACCTCTGCTCTGACCCCACTGAATCGGTTCTGCACAAAGTAGTAGCAAGTCATCTTTGTAATACAGAAGTCTTTAAATCTGTTCGCACTGCACTTAGAATAAATCTACACCCCTTACCAACCTCTAAGCGTCTTTGTGATGAAGCCCCTACTTCATTCACTCTCCTACCTCGTCTCTTATGGTTTTCCTGTCACTCACCACACTCCTACCAGAGCCGCCATCTTTAACATCTCCTGCCTTGTGGCCTTTGTATATCAGACACCCTCTGCCTGAAACCACCTTCCCCTCATTCTTTACTTGACCAGCAGTTTCTCATCCTTTAGGGCTCAGCTTGAGTAATGGTGCTGGCCAGTGGAAAGGTCACTCCCAGGGAGGCAGGGCCTGCATTCTGTAGAAAATTAGGGAAATGGATCAGGCGTGGGCTCATTCTCCTTCCATCGCCCATCCTTCTTTTTCTACTGTTAAATAAACTTAACTTTGTCACTCTTTTTCTCCCTTACTTTTCTCTACAACCAGCCTAAAACCATTTTTCATCCCTCATGCTATTTCATTTCCCTTTTGCTTCCACTTTGAGTCTCATAAAATTCAAAAACTAAATGGAAAGGGCAGAATTAGTGAGTGATAGTTTCCCAGAGCAGAGGTGGGGAGTCCAGGTATGACCGTGTAGAAGGTGACGTGGTGAGGAGAAATAGACAGACCCAGGATCTACAACTAAGGATACTTTATGCAGCAAAGCTATCATTTAGAGTTAAAGGACAGATAAAGAGCTTCCTAGACAAAAATAAGCTAACGGAATTTATCACCACCAAGCCGGTATTACAGGAAATGTTGGAGAGACTTCTTTAAGAAGAAACACATATATCAAAAACAGGAATAAAGAATGATAACAACTACATTCTTATCAATAAGTACCTTAAATGGAAAAGAATTAAGTGCTCCAACCAAAAGAAAAAAGAGATAAACTATACTTCATTAAAATAGAAAAACATTTATTTTCATCAAAAGATCAAAACTTGTGTGCTGCAACTAAACCACCAAAAAAGTGAAAAGACAACACACGTAAAGAGAGAAAACATTTACAAATCATATATCTGACAAGGGACTTGTATCTAGACAACTTGCAAACCAATAATAAAAAGACAAATAACTCAATTTAAAAATGGACAATGGATTTGAATAGACATTTCTCCAAAGAACATGCGTAAATGCCCAATAAGCACATGAAAAGATGTTCAACATCATTAGCCATTGCAGAAATGCAACTCAAAACCACAATGAGATGCCACTTCACAGTCACTAGGACGTCTAAAACCAAAAAGAAACATATAGGTGAGGATGAGGAGATAATGGCCCCTTCACGTACTGCTGGTGTAAGAGTGAAATGATGCAGTCTCTATGGAAACCAGTCTGGCATCTCCTCAAAATGTTAAACACAAGAGTTATCACTCAACTGCTCCACTCCTGAGGATCTACCCAAAAGAAATAAATGTCGGGAGCCGTTCTTATCAAGGCTATCATAACTGAGATCTAGGCAACTTTGCCTTGGGACAGAATCTGCCTCGCCCTGTGCTATCTGATAGGATAGACAGCC